>CM076580.1:1823735394-1824045308 GCA_034641835.2 Pinus albicaulis
TTTAATACAGCTGCATGCATTCCAAGGAGGCCGTACAGCAGCATTTATTGTTGTTTTGCACGCAAAAAGAGGAGGCCATACAGCAGAAATTAACGCTGTAATTTCTGGGCACGTTTTTCAAGGAAATACGCACAGCATTTATTGCTGGTTCAGTTTTACTGTCTGCACATTTTCCGAGGCGGTGGTTAAGCACGGAAAACGAGATAAGTTGTAAAAGCTTACTTGCTGATTTTTCTGAATATTTCTCTCACTGTAAAAAGCATTTTTCAGAAATAAGAAGGAGCTCTCAAACTGGTTTTCCCCAAGAGTTGTAGGGGATTTTCCAGGGTCATGTTGACCAAAAATATCAATGTCAAATGTGTGAATGACTGTTTTTATGCTTGCTGATTTTTAATTCTGCATTTTCCAGCATTCTAAAAAAATTTCCAGAATTTGTGTTTTCAGCAAAATTTATTTTCCAGTTTGTTAAATGTATGGATATGGGAAAGGGCATTTAACTATTTTGGAGTAATAAGGTGAAAAACTGAAAACCGGGTGGGAAACTATAAATTTCTACAGAACATCAATAATAACTGAAGAATACATAATGCTCTAAAAAGGATTAAACTTTGCTACTTGTTAAGAAACACTTATTCACCCCCCGTCCTGGTATTTCCAACAAAACCCTAAGGTATGATGGAGATTACACCTTCATGAATGACTCATATATGTGAAAGCATATTTGATTTATGGTATGCATGTTGAGGTGGTGCACTCAGTATTGGACAAATATCTTATATTCTATTAAGTCATGGTATGTTACTTAGAAACACTAATTTTTTTTTATATGTTGATATACTTGATATTTGGAAAAACATCTCACATTTTAGACATGATGGATTTCATAAGAAGGCTAGCTCATTTCTTTTGATATATAGCTTGATTCAATTATTAATGATTGTGATAAGCATGATAACCATGATGATAGAAGTATAACAATAATAATGATATTCATGATCTTCTTGTTAAACCTTGTTTAAATTTTGATAATCTTATTGAATTGGACAATGTGATAAATCCAGATACCTTGTTTTGATTATTCAATGAATGTAAAATAAGTGATGAAGTTATTATGATCTTTTAAGTATGATGAAACACTTGAAAAATTCCCTAAATATATGACTATAACCCTTGATGAAAATTTGATGTCATGTTCATATGAGATAATAAATTAGCTGATGCTAACATGTTAAGAATATGATGGATATATGTTTTAGAACCTGATATAGTTTGACTTTGTGATCTAATAGTTATGCCAATGCATGAAAATAGTATTATAGATAGGTAGATGACTTGAATGATGACGATTGAAGTAGCTTCCCATTTAGAGGGAGAATCTCTCCATAATACCCATACACCTATTATCATTTAGATGTATGGAAGATTTTTTATTGTTGATTTTTTCTGACATAAATAGACAAATATATGATGTTGTGGTCAACAACAAGTTATGATATGAGAAGATAGGGTTTCCCTTAGTTTAAGTATGGAATAAAGCTTAAGAGTGTGGTTATAATCCTCACAATTGCATGAAATAAAGCCTATGGGTGTGATTATGCCTGTAGGTCACAAAACTGAAGCTTTATGCATAAAATCAGGAATGCACTAAGAGTATGATCGTCCTACAGACATGGAGCAGACAATAGAACGTAATATGAGTTGGGAATTTTGAATCTTTGACTGACTAGAGAGAATGTGAATGTTTTGACTAAACTTGTGTTTGCATATGACTAAAATATACATATCAACATGTCATAAATGACAGTATTTGATAACAATTGTGAGGGTTTGAAAATATTTGGTTGATTGGTATAGATAAGAAATTTTTGGAGTTTTGACATGATCCCTGATAGTTCATAAATATGCTTTAGAACATTAACATGATGCTTCATATTTTGTTGAGATTCAACAAGATGATGAGCTTAGTGAAAAGAGTCGCCTTCACTAAGTGGGCCCATAGGCTATTTTTGGCGCAAAGTCTATTTTTAGACATGTCGATCATATTCTATGAGTTGAAGGATGTTATTTGTGGATGGTTGGTCAAGTTGGAAAAATAGATGGACTTTTATTTTTAGACATATTGGGCGGAATCTATTTTTAGATTGCTAGTCTAAAAATAGATATGTCAAATATTATTAGCTCTTAATAATTAATTTGGACTCTAAACATTATCTTATTCTGTTGGAGCACTTCAGTTAAGTGCACAGATGTGGCACAGAAGCTGACAGAAGGAATTACGCTATTCCTAAGGGTTTACTGGAGCTATTTCATGGAGGAATTCAATTAGAACTCATGTGACAGAGTTTGGTGGATTTATAGAAGTAGTTGGTGGAGTTGTGTTCAGTTTAACTCAGCTAGACTCAGTTGAGCTAGTTGTATCTAGTCTAACTGATTGATACACTAGTGAGAGTGGTGTGAATTAATTAATAATTAATTCACTAAATAATAACTCATTAATCAACTGAAGAATACATCAGTTAACTACAATGCATGGACAGTTTCAGTGGAGACTAGTGGAGAGATAGGTGAAAGGGCAAGATAGACTATCAGTTGTGACTATAGTGATGCATTGATTTCATCCAACAATCAGTGGAGATGACAATGAGGATTGCGTGAGAAAGGCTGGATAAATTCGAGTTCATTTAGAGCCATTATTCATCAGGGATTGCGCAGTAGAGGCAGGCTAGCAGGTGGCAAAGATCGGTGCATGGATTTGCTAGATCGGGCCTGGTTAGTGTGTAGCGATTGTATTGTACTGAGAGCTTGACATGTTCAGATTTGTATGAGGATTGTTAAATGATATCTATGACATATATTATATACATATAGTTGGGGTTTTTAGGTTCAGGCTTTCCCGTAAAATCATTGTGTTAATGTGTGTGAATTTTTATGGTTTCATGTGTGCATTGCAATTGATTTAATTTCCGCATGTGATGATCAATGGTGGAATAGATTCTGTATTGTGCATGAAGTTAAATAGTGCGTGATCGGGAGAATATTGGATATATAACACATTAGTTATATAATTTCTACATGGTATTGGAGTAGTTGATCATTGGAGCAGATTGCAATTACTGAAGCGGTTGAGTTTTGTGTTGGTGGAATTCGAATTTGCTGCAGTGTTTTCTTGGTGTCGAAGTTGAGCATTCATTGAAATGTATTTCAATAGATTGCGATTGGAGTATGCCCTCAAGGGCAGCTCGAATTATATTGCATGGAAGGATAGGATGGAGGCGGTGCTGGATGATAATGGGTTGAAGGAGTTCATAGATGCAGAAATTCCAAAACCTGCTTCTAGTGATGCAGCCGCACTTGACACATGGAAAAAGAAGACAACAAAATGTCGAAGGATTTTGTTGGAAGGTGTGAAGTATCACATAGTGTCCAGCCTTCATGGTAAAGCTTCTCCATTCTTGATGTGGAAAGCTTTGACAGACTTGTTCCAAAGTAGAAGCGACCAAAGGAAGTTGGCGCTTAAAGACAAGCTCATAAAAATAAAAATGGAGAAAGGCGACAGTATACCCAAGTACCTCACGAAGTTTTTCCAGTGAAGGGATGAGCTGGGAAGTGTGGGGGTTACTGTATATGAAGAGGACTTGGTGATATTGGCTCTCCTTGGGCTTCCGAAGAGTTGGCATAGCTAAGAGGACTCTTTCAATGGTCGAGAGAAACTGTCGGTATGGGAGCGACTTTGGTCAGATCTTGTGCAGGAGGAGATAAGGCGGGGTACCAGGGATGGATCTTCATCGAAGAATGAAGATGAAGAAAATTTCGCTTTGGCTACCAAAGAAAGGAAAGGGAAGGGAAAGAAAAATCCTTATCAATCCAGTGCAAAAGTCAAGAAGCAGGACTTGTCCAAGGTGAAGTGCTTTCACTATCACCAACACGGACATTACGCCACTAATTGGCCACAGAAGAAGAAAAATAAGCAGGTTGCTGGATCTGCAGCTGGAGAGGCCTTAGACTCGCAGTTTGAGTTGGATTTTTCACGGATCTCATGCTTGGTTTCAAGTGTGATGGGATTAGTGTGGTTTCTTGACAGTGGTGCATCTTTCCATATGTCTGGAGACAAATATTTGTTCAGTGATCTGGATGAGGAGGATCTTGGAGTGCACATCGAGATGGGTGATGATGGTAGATACAGTGCGACTGGTATCGGGACCATTTCCTTTGAGAGGGAGTCTAGAAAGCCTTTCATCTTGAAGGATGTCATGCATGTTCCAGGATTGAATAAGAATCTGATCTCTGTGGCGATGTTGGAAGAAAAGGGATACGATGTTGTTTTTAGTGAGGGAAAGGCCTTCCTGCGCAGTAAAGAAACTGGTGAAACCCGAAGGATAGGGGTTCGAGGTAAGAACCTTTATCAATTTCAGGTAGATGGCTGCGTAGCTATAGCAGAAAAACAGAAGGAGTGGTGAGCCAGGATGAGGGCGAATTGTGGCATAGGAGATTGGGCCATCTTCACCATGGCGCTTTGAAAATATTGTAGCAGATTTCTATCGGGCTTCCCAAGGGTACACTTGCGCAGTCAGATCAGTGCAAGGGATGTACTTTGGGAAAATTTGTGAAGACCACTTTTCATGAGAAGGATATTCGCGCCACGATGATCCTTAAGAGAATTCACATAGACGTCTGTGGACCTTTCTCAGTAGCTTCAAAAGCAAAGCACAGGTATTATGTGATATTTGTTGATGAATTTTCTCGTAAGTGCTGGATCTTCTTCATGCAGAAAAAGAGAAAGACATACTCAAAGTTCTGTGAGTTCAAGGCACTGGTTGAGAAAGAGTCGAGGAAGTAGGTGAAAGCTCTGAGGAGCGATAATGGTGGTGAATTCATCTCTGGCGAATTCAAAGACTTTTGCAACGCAGAAGGAATTCGAAGAGAGCTCATAGCGCCTCATAACCCACAGCAGAATGGGGTCGCGGAGAGAAAGAACAGAATGATTGTGGGTACTGCACAGGCGATGTTGCATGATCAGGGCCTTCCCATACACTTATGGGCTGAAGCATGCAACACTGCGGTTTATGTGAAAAACCGTTGTCCTCATAGAGTACTTGGCATGAGTACACCCGAAGAGGCGTTTTCTGGTAAGAGCTGAAGTATTTCTCATTTGAAGATTATTGGCTCACTTTGTTTACATATATGTGATGAGAAGGATCTTGGGAAAAGTTGTAAGCGGGCCTCGGAGGCCCAGGATGTTGTGGTGCAAAACTGATATAAGTATGTATCTATGTATTTTCCAGACAGTCAGAAGACTGTTGTGTGACGGGATATCAAATTTCATGAGGAGAAAGCCATGAAGTTGTTGCTTGAGAGGGAGCTACACTTGCATGCAGATGAGGAGCTACTAGTTCCTAAATATGAGCCTCTGGATTTGGATCAACCACAAGAGGAGGTTCATGGAGTGGAAGAAACCACTCATGCAACGCCAAACATCAAAGGGTGGAAGCGCACTACAGAAGTTGAGCGGCTGAATCTTGATGCAGCGCAAAATGTAGGAGCACCTACATCACAGCGTAGACAGAGATAGTCACCTGACCGATTTACTGGATACATGGCTCTGATGAGCAAGTGTATCGTGACAGAACCACCCTCTTTCGAGGAAGATGTGGAGGACCCTACATGGGTAGATGCCATGGTGGAAGAGTATGTTTCGATTGTCAGAAACAGTGCATGGGAGATTGTCCCAAGGCCGGAAGGGAAATCAATGGTAGGTTCAAGATGGATCTACAAAGTGAAGCAAGCTGCTGACGGGAGCGTCTAGAAGTACAAGGAAAGATTTGTTGCCCGGGGCTTCTCACAAATCGAGGGGATCGACTATGAAGAAACCTTTGCACCTGTCGCAAGGTATTCTTCCATACATACCATCCTTTCTCTCTCAGCGCAGATGGGTTGGCACATTCATCAGATGGATGTGAAGACTTCGTTCCTCAACGGAGTCATTGAGGAGGAGGTGTATGTTGAACCCTTAGATAAACTGAGAGGGGGGGGGGGTGAATCAATTTAACACATTCATGGATTTTTGAAACTTTTCATTTAAAACTTATTTACCCTTCATTTCATGTCCAACTAATCTTAGAATGTGAGAAGCAAGTATTAATATAATATAACAGTAGAATTTGATATGAGAGCAGCAGGTATTAAGCAGATGATATAAATCATATCAACACATAAACATGATGCACAGAGACACCAGATATAAGTGGAAACCCATAAAGGGAGAAAACCACATCTTATTATTGTTGTGATGCAAAGGCAAGTTCCAACTCCCTCTCACCACTGTTTTTCTATAGGCACCAACCTACAGGAGGCTCCAACCTCACTTCTGCAAGGTACAACTTGTAAGGAAGCACCAACTCCCTTCAATTTTCTGCAGGCACCAACCTATAAGAGGCTCCAACCTCAGTCAGCTACAACTGAAAGGTATCAAGCTTCAACTTGATAGGGAAGCTCCAACTTCCTCAACTTATCACAAGAAATGTTTGCTGATTTAACTCAAATATCAGATTTGTTCAGTAGCATATCTTGCTGCTCCTCTCTTCCTTATCTTCTCTACCTCAATATTCTATTCTTTTTCTTCTCTATCCTTTCTACCTCACCTTTTTACTTATGCATATCAAATTATATATAGAGTTCCTCACATGAATGTTTGTATTCCACAAGGAATTTGGAGTGAACAGCCATGACTCTTTGACTTTTGTCTTCTCATTCCTTTGTCCAACTCATTTAAAATTATAACAATCTGTACAAATTTCAATGTTACAGTGGGAGTTTTGTTTTCCTACTGGAGACTTGCCAATGCATCACAAACAACAAAAAATAATTACAATATTTACATTCACATTGTCAGTTACACACTTCAATTTCACTCAGCTCCTTTTCTGGATTTGTCTTTTCTGTTGCTGTTGAGTGACTGTTCTGTGTATTTATGTTCATCATGCCTGCAAAATTTCCTGTGACCTTTTCAGTTCCTACATTCTTTGTTTACCTCTGTTAGGCCCACATTTTCATCCCTGTGTTTATTCACCTGTTCACTATACTTTTGTGCACCTGCTGCATATATAACTGCTTTTTAATATAACAGCTGATTTTAAATCTGGGAAAACTCTCAAGGTTCTAATCTCTTGGGCTGGCACTTTAATCAACTATGGAGGCTTCTTATACTCACGATTATAAGACCCATAAAATACATAATATGCTCTTGTTATAAACCCAATCAATGTTTTAATATAATTTCGAAGCAATATTACAGCTCACTATATTAAATATCAGCGTAGTATATATATCAGCATATGTATATGTTTCCCACCAAATGTGAAGACCCATGTATTTACTTAAACGTATGCCCATTTCCGAGTCAAACATTAAAAAACTATTAATAAACCGTGGCTTTTGTTTAGCGCCCAACGTAAGCATGGTCACGGGTTTTATAACCTTTATATCATCAAGTTGTATTATTTTCCCCACTTAAATATATCACTTGATAACGCTCACATCCACAGTCCCATTTAGCTCTCACTATACCCCGTTCTCCTCTACGTGGTCTTCATCAACTTCCTTTTGATTTCACACACACAGTCATACGTATGCATTTTATAATTTATCCTCTTCCATATTATGACTATGGAAACCCTTAAATATGTTCAGTCGTCATCTTATAATAAGGTTGCCGCACTTATATTAATAACGACATTTTTAATAAATTACTATAGGCCTCGGCCCCACCATACAATTGATGGAATCAATCAAACACACATGCCCATACCTTAAGTTAACCTTCGCGCATCTTCCCAATATGATCACCGTCCGATGGCTTTCCTCCAGATCGACGGCTTGTATCAATATCGCACAGGGTCCTCAGTCGAGAGTTAATGCGTGATGGTGCGCAATGAGAGTGGTTTTGCCAACTTTCTCTGGGACATGCGTCGTCCGTCCTGTGGAATCGCTCCCAACTCCTCAAATACCGCCCACCGTGTAAAGGTGGTGCGATGAAAACCATAAACTGCCGTCATTGTTCATCTGGTCATGGTTCCGCTTCTTCGACACGCCAGGTTCCGCTCAGCTTCTGCTTCAAGGTTCCGCTCATTTTTGACTATTCGTTCTTGATTTGTGGTTCCGCCTCTTCATACACCATTCTGGTTCCACAAGCACCAATGTACAGTTGCCATACCATGGTTCATTGTTCTAGTTCATACGCTAACCTTAAGATTCCGAACAGGAAATTTTCCAACATATCTCCTCTTTTACGCCTCGACTTCCCTTCTTTCTAATTGCATCGGCATGACCATTCAAGAGTTGCAATCATCGATTCTATTCCAATATCGTGGAATGGAAATTGACCCCATCACTGTAACCATAATGGAACCCCTATGTAATCATGGTTTCCGGCTTCCTTGCAATTAGACGATGCTCCAACGCACCTCTACGCATTTCATTTATCTTTACCCTTATGCAAGCAGCGTTGACTCTTAGTCAAAGTTACCCTGTCTCAACGATTACAAATTTCGCTGTAAGTGTTCAATTCATCATTCGAACAATATTTCTCTTCTTCCTAGTGCTGCTCTGATTCATATCGATTATTCACAATCGATATCGATTATTCATAATCTTCAGGTTGGACTTTTTGTGACTTCTTAGTCAAGAGTCTGCATTCAATATTCTCAGGTTCCAAATGCATTCACTGCTTGTCTCTTCTTCAATACACTGTATGTCTATGCTACCTCACTGTTGCTTTGCTGCTGTTTCAGGTGCTCCTTTGCCATCAATGACAATATTTCCAACAGTCTCCCCCTTTGGCATTGATGGCAACAAATCCACCGATAATCCAATGCTTCCTCCAAGTCTTCCTCTGCCTAGCTTCTTTTAGAAGACCCTTTCTTCTATTACCTTCTTTTCCTCCCCCTTTGACATCAATGGCAAAGGGTTGCACACTTCTCAATGTAGATTCTGTGTGTGCATTTCTTCTCTTTGATTTGTTTTTAGACCTTCTTCTTCTGAATTTGTACCCCTGTAGCCTTTCCATTGATTATTTTATGCTGGATGTATTCTTTCCATAGTCCTTTGATCTTGAGGACCTGTTTCATGCTTCCCTTGTTGGCTAATCTCCCCTTGGAATTATATTTTCATTTCTGTTCTCCACCTGAAACTGTGCTTTCTATTTATATCAAAGAGTAGCATCTACAGATACTACCCCTAGTCTATCTCTCAAATATTCAAATGGTTCTCTAGCAAGAGTTTTGGTAAATATATCAGTTGTCTGTTCTTTTGTTGGTACATATTCCAGCCTTACTATCTTCTGAGCCACTTGTTCTCAGAGAAAATGATACTTGATTGGAATATGTTTAGTTTTTGAATGAAGCACAAGATTTTTTGATATACTTATAGCACTAGTATTATCACATTTGATTGAGATAGGCTCATCAATGCTTACCTTCATGTCTTGGAGAGTTTGCTTCATCCACATGACTTGTGTACAACATGCTGCTACTGCTATATATTCTGCTTCTGATGTAGACAGAGAGATAGATGTTTGTTTCTTGCTTAACCATGCCACCAGACTTTCTCCTAGATAGAATTCACCTCCACTTGTACTTTTCCTGTCATCCACACAGCTGGCCCAATCTGCATCTGTGTATGCTGTCAAAGTGAATTTTTTGCCTTTAGGATACCAAATCCCATATAGTGTTGTTCCTTTTAGATATCTGAATATTATTTTTACTGTAAGAAGGTGATTTTGTTTAGGTGCTGCTTGATATCTAGCCACTAGTCCTACTGCTAGCATGATGTCTGGTCTTGCTGCTGTCAGATACAACAGACTTCCTATCATGGATTTGTAGAGTTTTTGATCTATATCAGCAGATCCATCATCAACACACAGCTTACATCCCGTGATCATGGGAGTTGACACAAGTTTGCAGTCCTCCATTTTGAACTTTTTCAACATTTCTTTTAAGTATTTTTCTTGTGAGATGAATGTACCGGTGTTCTTTTGCTGAATTTGAAGTCCTAAATAGAAACTGAGCTCTCCAATCATAGACATCTCAAACTCTGTTTTCATCTCATCAGCAAATCCTTTTGCTAGTTCTTCTCCATTGCTTCCAAACATAATGTCATCAACTTATACTACAACAATCAGGAGTTCATTTTCATGGGCTTTTATGTACATATTGTTGTCTACTCCACCTCTCTTAAAGCCTTGTTTTTGCAAATATTTATCCAGTCTTGAGTACCAAGCACGGGGAGCCTGTTTCAGTCCATATAGAGCCTTCTTCAGTCTGCACACATAGTCTTCTTTGTCTATTAAAGAGAAACCTTCTGGTTGTTCCATGTAGACTTCTTCTTCTAGATCTCCATTCAGAAATGCAGATTTCACATCCATTTGATATACTTTGAAGTTTTGGTAGCAGGCAAAGGCCAGAAACATTCTAATGGCTTCCATTCTGGCTACAGGGGAAAATGTTTCATCGTAATCAAGTCCTTCGATTTGTGAATATCCTTTGCAGACTAGTTTGGATTTATTCCTGATTACTTGTCCTTGCTCATTCATTTTATTTTTGAATACCCATTTTGAACCCATGACATTTTTCTCAGTGGGTCTAGGAACTAATTCCCATGTATTGTTTTTCTCAATTTGGTTCAATTCTTCATTCATATAATTTACCCAAGACTTGTCCTTGTTGGCTTCTTCAAATTTCTTTGGCTCTATCTGTGATAACATGGCTATGTATACCTCTTCTGTTTGTTCTGTTACCTACCTTCTTGTCTGGACCCCTGCTTTCTTGTATCCTATGATATGATCTTCAGGATGATTCTTCTGAGTGTATCTTGAGGGGGCTTTCGAGCTCAGCTCTGCATCTTCTGTTGTCTTTCTTGTTTCATCATTATTCTAGTTTTCTTCTTCATGGTTGTCTTATGGACTACAACAGTCTGTATCTCTTGTATTTCTTAGACGTTCTTCATCAATATCACATCAATACTTTCAACTATTTTTCGAAGAGTTTTGTTGTAGCACCTGTACCCTTTACTTTTGGTAGCATATCCTAGAAAAATCCCTTCATCTTCTCTTGCATCAAATTTGCCAATATTTTCATCATTATTCTTTATATAACACTTGCTTCCAAAAATTCTAAAATGTTTGATTGACACTGGTTTTCCATACCATAGTTCATAGGGAGTCTTGTCACTGTTTGGCCTTAAGTGAGCGTTATTAAGGATGTGCACTGCTGTGTGTACCGCTTCTGCCCAGAAGGTTTGAGGAATATTATTCTCTTGCATCATAGCTTTGGCAATTTGTTGAACAGATCTGTTTTGTCTCTCTGCTATTCCATTCTGCTGAGGTGTCCCTACAATAGTAAATTGTTGTTTTATGCCATATTCATTGCATATATCTGCAAAGTCATAATCTATGAATTCACCTCCTCTATCCAATCTGATGCATTTTAGCTTGCATCCTGTCTGATTTTCTGCTAATGATTTGAATATTTTGAATTTTTCCAGAGCTTTCGATTTATTCTTGAGAAAAGCAACCCATGTCATTCTGGAGAAATAATCTATTATCAGCATAAAGTAGGATTCTCCACTTGGTGTTTTAGTTCTTGCAGGTCCACACAGATCCATGTGCACAAGCTGGAGTGGTATTCTTGTTGATAACTCATCTTTGGCCTTAAAGGATGTGCGGGTCTGTTTTCCCAATTGACAAGATTTGCATATGGTATTAGAAGGCCTTTTTATTTCTGGCATGTCTCTGACCGCTTTCTTCTTGCTCAGTCTGATGATATGATCGAAGCTGAGATGTCCCAATCTCCTATGCCATAACCATGACTCCTCAAGTTTGCTAAGATGGCATGCTTCATCTTCCTCTTTCACGATGTAAACATTTCTCTCTGTTCGAACACCTTTGAGCAGAGTCTTACCTGTGGTGCTTGATCTGACTTTACAGTCTTGTGCTTTGAAAAGAACTTCGCATCCTTTATCACACATTTGACTGACACTCAGCAGATTTGCCTTCAGCCCATCTACAAATAGTACATCTTGGGCCTTACCTCTACCATTATCTAAGCTGACTAAGCCCTTTCCCTTGATTTTTCCTGATTTATCATTGCCAAAGGTAACATTGCCAGATTTCTTTTCATCAAGAGTTATAAAATTGCTTCTATATCTAGTCATGTGTTTTGAGCAGCTTCTATCCAAATACCACTGGCTTTTCAGGTCTTGAGCAGTTAGAGCCAAGTCACATTTATTCTCCTTCTTTTTCCACTGGAGGCATCCTTTTGTTTGGTAATTTTTGTGAGATGATGAATCACATCCTTTCAGAGGACATTTGGAAGGCGTATGTCCAACTTGATTGCATATACAACATTTGATCATAGTTTTTGCAGAATTGTGAGTATGAACAAAATTTCTTTGATTCATAAACCTCCTTGAGGTGTTGAACATCAATCTTTGTCCATACTTTCTACACTCAATGATTTTATGGCCAATTTCCTTACAATAAAAACAGTAACCATAGAAACTATTTGCATACCTGATGTAAGGTTGTCTTTTCCATTTGTTTGCTTGAGGTAGTCTCTTTAATGTTTGCATATTTTGCTGGTTTGAATCACTCCTCCTTGCATGACAATATGCAGCAATGTGTCCCAGCTTGTGGTAGACATAACAGGTGGCATTCTTCATAAGAGGGAAGAATCTCCTTTGATGGCTTCCAAATTTGACATAATCAGGGGCATATGATCTTTTTCCTATTGTCTTAGTGTTTACATCATTCTTTGTTACTGGAGATTTCTTCTGATCTCTGTCTTCCTCATTACATGTTTCTTCTTTTGTAGGAATTGTTTGAGTTGCTTCATCATCCTTCTTTGCCTTTACAAAAATAATCTCTCTGTTTTCCTTTTCTTTGCTTTTACTTGATTCTCCTTCATAGCCTATTCCATTTTTTATCATAGGAGATCTTTGAGCAACCAGAATTTCATTCAACTTACTAGAGCTTGTTGTTTGAGAAGAATTTATAGCCACTTTCCTTTGAGCATTTTGTAATTTCTTCCTGAGACATACTACTTATTCTTCCAACTTCTCTTGTTCCTGAGTTTTCTCCTTGATTTGCTTAAGTAACATGTCCTCTATCTTCTTGGCTTCTTCAAGCTCTATCTTTAGCTGCATAAGGACTTCTGAATTATGTTCTTCTCGTACATACTTGAGAAGAATGTTCTTTTGTTTTCTGCATTTCAGCTTGAGTCTATCAATCTCTTCTAGAGCACTTCTTAGCTCCCCCTCGAGGTCAACTTCACCTTCTTCTTCTTCGTCTTCTAGCAGGAGACCTTCAAGTTCTTCTATGGCCATCAATAAAAATTCAGAGGTTCCTTCTTCACTTGAAGGTTCATCTGAGTCTTCAGATGTACTATTGTCTTGTTGAGCATAGAAGGATTTTCTGCTGAACTTCTTTCCTTTCTGCCAATTCTTTGATGTATTTTTCTCTGATTCTTGACCCTGATTCTTTACTTTCTTGTGAGGACACTTAGCAGCATAGTGTCCAACTCTTCCACAGTTAAAGCATTTGAAAGGAAGTTTACCTTTGTATTTACCTGAACCTCTATCCAGTTTCTTGACAAAATTTGCCTCTTCTTGATCCGAGCAGGAGCATATGTCTTCCTTTTCTTCTTTCTTCTTTTCTATTTTAAAGGCTGCCTCCCTCGTACTTGGCTTCTTCCGTGGGAGCCTCATCTCATATGCTGTTAAATTTCCAAGTAGCTGGTTCATGGTTGTTGGGTATGTGTTATATTCTTTCCACGACTAAGCCTTAATTTCCGGTGGGTAGTCCGCGTCCATGGTTTTGTGCATGGTTTTGCACATGGTTTTGGGGTACGATGGTTTTCGACCCCTGGTATTTTTGTAGATCCGGTCAAGGGAACTACGGTTATGTTCTAATCCAGGGTTTATGGATTGGGGTTTATGTATGCTTCGGCATGTATATATATGTGTTGTAACACTAAAAGGAATATAATGAAAAATCAAGCTGGTTGTCCCGATTTGGGATCCAGGGGAAAATCTTTGTGTTTATCTGTTTTATGTTTTATGATCTCGCTATTGCTTATTTTCTGTTATAAGATTCGTGAGTAGATAATTTCTGTTCAGGGTTAAAACCTACATTTGGTATCGGAGCTGTTTCGGCTTCAAGGGGACGCCTTTGCTGCTGAGGGTTTTTAGTTCGGGCCAGAGGTAGACCCTGTTCAGTGGGAGATCTGCGGGATCGATTCTTGCGGTGAGAGAAGATGGCGAGCGGCAGAAAGATAGAGATCGAGAAATTTAATGGTCAGAGTTTTGCGTTGTGCAAGCTCAAGATGGAGGATCTGCTGGTGGATAAAGATCAGTGGATCGCGGTAGATCCAGGTACTAAGCCAACAGGAATGTCAAATGAAGACTGGAAGAAACTGGATTGGAAGGCTAAAAGCACAATACGGTTGTGTGTCTCAGATTCAGTATTGTTGAATGTATCTGGGGAAGCTACGGTGAAGACCTTGTGGGAAAATCTAGGGACTTTGTACCAATCTAAGTCTCTGGTGAATAAGTTGTTCCTGCGGAAAAATCTGTATAACCTGAGGATGAAGGATGGAGACTCGGTGACAGAGCATCTGAATGCCTTCAATACTGTGGTAAGTCAGCTGTCATCTGTTGATATTAAAATCTCAAATGAAGATAAGTGCATCAGTTTGTTGTGTTCTCTACCAGACTCGTGGGATAGTCTGGTTATTGCAATAGGTAGCAATACAACTACCTTGAATTTTGATGACATTGTCTCAGCCTTGCTGTCGGAGGAAATGAGACGGAGAAATATGGAGGGTCGGAATGGAGATGCCTTATCTGTACGAGGAAGGTCCCAGAACAGAAACAAGAATAAGGTTTCGAGTGGGAGATCCAAATCTAGAGGGAGATCTAAATCTCCTGGAAAGTTTGTAAAGGTGTGCTGGAAATGCTGAAAGGAAGGGCCCTACAAAAAGGACTGTAGATCTAAAGCTCCTGAGAAAGGAAAGGGATCTGATGATGCTCCTTCTGCAGAGGCAAAAACCACCGCGGATGAAGGTGGGGATGTGTATTTGGCTTCTTCTTCAAATACACATGTAGATCATGAGTCATGGTTGATTGACTCAGGTGCATCCTTTCACTTCACTCCCCATAGGGAGTGGTTCTGCGAGTATCAGAAATATGATGGTGGTGATATATTCCTAGGGGATGATAGGAAGGCCAGAATCGTCGGACGTGGAAAGGTCAAGCTGACGCTGCAAGGTGGGAGGATTAGAACACTTCCTGGTGTTCTGCATATTCCTGTATTGGCCAGAAATCTAATTTCTGTAAGCAAGATGGATGATGTAGGTGTAAAAATAGTGTTCGAGAAAGATGCCTGCAAGATGGTTCGGGGAGCACTAGTATTAATGCAGGGAGTTCGGAATGGAACTCTGTACAAGCTACAAGGTAGCACTGTTATTGATGGGTGTAACAGTTCTGTGGTTCCTGAAAGTGGGACGGAAAGTCTAGCTGTCTCTGGAGAAAAGACCATGCTATGGCATCAAAGGCTTGGACATATTGGAGAGAAGGGCCTTCGGATACTGCATAGAGATGGTATGGTAGAAGGTATGTCTAATTGTTCTCTGGATTTCAATTTCTGTGAACATTGTGTATATGGGAAGCAGAATCGGGTGAGTTTTCCTTCTAGTGCTAAGAGGGCAAACAAGATATTAGAACTTGTGCACAGTGATGTGTTTGGGCCTGTGTCAGTTCCATCACTGGGAAAGTCTGTGTACTATGTTTCATTCATAGATGACTTCTCAAGGAATGCATGGATATATTTCTTGAGGAAGAAATATGAAGTCTTTGACAAATTTAAAGAATTTAAGGCTCTGGTGGAAAACCAGACAGAGAAGAAGATAAAGGCGTTGAGGACAGATAATGGTGGGGAGTTCTGCAAGAAGGAATTTGAAGAGTTCTGTAAGAAGTGTGGTATAGCACGGCATAAGACTACTCCATACACACCTCAGCAAAATGGAGTTGCAGAAAGAATGAATAGAACACTGATGGAAAAGGCAAGAAGCATGCTCAGTGGTACCGGGTTAGGACAAGAATTCTGGGCAGAGGTAATGGAGACTGCATGTTACTTAGTTAACAGATCACCTTCATCGGTGTTGGAGGATAAGACTCCACATGAGGTATGGACTGGTAAGAAACCCTCTCTTTCACATCTAAGGGTATTTGGATGTGATGCATATGTACATGTTCCAAAGGAGAAAAGGACCAAGTTGGATAATAAATCTGAAAGGTGCATCTTTATTGGGTATAAGGATGGTTTAAAGGGTTACAAACTTTGGAACCCAGAAACAAGGAAGGTTGTGTATAGCCGAGATGTGGTGTTTAGAGAAGTGAAAGATGTTGTTAAACATGAAGTCCTACCAAAGGAACCTGAGAAGATAGAGTTTGAGCTAAAGGAGGATGAATTAGACTCTACAATAGAAGAAGACTCAGAAGATGAAGAGCCACAAACTCCAGATTTGAGAAGATCAGTTCGGGAAAGAAGGCAACCAGAAAGGTATAGTCCATCTGCTTTCTGTTCAGGTTTTGCCTTAACTATAACTGATGATGAACCCAGAACTGTCAGGGAGGCAGTAGATTCAGAGGATGGAAAACTACGGAAGGAGGCCATGGTTGATGAAATGGCATCCTTGCACAAAAATGATGCATGGGATTTGGTGGAGTTTCCGGCTGGAAGGAAGCCCATTGGGAGAAAATGGGTGTTTAAGAAGAAGATGAATGTAGAAGGCAAGGTGGAGAAATACAAAGCTCGGTTGGTAGCGAAAGGTTATTCCCAAGTGTCGGGAATTGATTTTGGTGATATTTTTTCTCCTGTTGCCAAGGTTACTTCTATTAGATTACTTTTATCTGTTGCTGCTGCATTTGATTTTGAGATAGAATAGATGGATGTGAAGACAACATTTCTTCACAAGGATCTAGAAGAGGAGATCTACATGAAGCAACTTGAAGGATTTATGGTGAAGGGTAAGAAAGAACTAGTATGCAGGTTGAAGAAGTCTCTGTATGGGTTAAAACAGTCACCAAGGATGTGGTATCAGAAATTTGATACCTATATACGGGGACTTGGCTTCACCAGAAGCAAGGAGGATCACTGTGTTTATTTTAAATTAATTGGTGGCTGTGTTATTTATTTGGTCTTGTACATAGATGATATGTTGTTGATTGGAAATGACAAAGAAATTATCCAAGATTTGAAGACCCATTTGTTCTCCAAATTCGACATGAAGGATCTTGGTGCTGCAAACTATATTTTGGGCATGGAAATTAAGAGAGATCGGGCAAAGAGGAAGCTCTGGTTAAACCAGAGGAAGTATGTCGAGACTCTATTGCAGAGGTTCAATATGCAGGATAGTAAACCGGTGAATGTTCCTATTCATGTAGGTGTAAAGCTGTCTGCTGAACAGTGTCCCAAGACACAAGAAGAAGAGGAGTATATGTCCCGTGTTCCATATGCAAGTGCAGTGGGTAGCCTGTATGCAATGGTCTATACTAGACCAGACATTGCACATGCAGTGGGAGTATTGAGCAGGTTTATGTCAAACCCAGGGAAGGAGCATTGGACAATAGTGAAATGGGTTTTCAGATATTTACGTGGCACTAGTGATTATGGCTTGTGCTACTAGGGAAGACCAGGATTGGAAAGAATGTTGGACATTCGTGGTTTTGTTGATGCAGACTGGGTTGGAGATCTGGACCAAAGAAGATCTACAAGTGGGTATGTGTTTAGCTTATTTGGAGGCGCAGTCAGTTGGATGAGTAAAAGACAGTTTGTAGTGGCTCTTTCAACTACAGAGGCAGAATAAATAGCAGCCATTCATGCAAGCAAGGAAGCAATTTGGTTGCAGAGATTGTGTTCAAGTATGGGGTTGGTACAACAATCTATAAGGATAGATTGTGATAGCCAAAGTGAAATTTTCTTGGCTAAGAACCCTGCTTATCATTCAAAGACAAAGCACATTGATGTTCAATAACACTTTGTTAGAGATATGGTTGAGGCTAAAAGGGTGTTGCTGGTAAAGGTGGGCACTTTGAAGAATGTTGCAGATGCATTAGCAAAGTCTGTGAGCACTCAGAAGTTCTCTTGGTGTAGAGAAACAATGGGTGTTGAAGAATTGGGTCAATGACTAAGCTCTCTTGTGACCTCCCGTGGAAAGAAAACAACAAGTGGGAGAATGTTGGGTATGTGTTATATTCTTTCCACAACTAAGCACGCGCGGGGGGTTAAGAGGGGGGGCGATAGCCCCCCTTGTTGGGGTCCGGGGCAGCGCCCCGGCGAAAATTTTTGGTTCTTAATTTCCAGTGGGTAGTCTGCGTCCATGGTTTTGTGCATGGTTTTGCACATGGTTTTGGGGTACGATGGTTTTCGGCCCCTAGTATTTTTGTAGATCCGGTCAAGGGAACTACGGTTATGTTCTAATCCAGGGTTTATGGATTAGGGTTTATGTATGCTTCGGCATGTATATATATGTGTTGTAACACTAAAATGAATATAATGAAAAATCAAGCTGGTTGTCCCGATTTGGGATCCAGGGGAAAATCTCTGTGTTTATCTGTTTTATGTTTTATGATCTCGCTATTGTTTATTTTCTGTTATAAGATTCGTGAGTAGATAATTTCTGTTCAGGGTTAAAACCTACAATGGTCAAGGTTTCCCAATCAGTTGTTTCTTCTATTGCAGACACCTTGGGATTAAACCTGGATGGAAGAGATCTTAGAATTTTTTGCACAATTATACTTTCTGGCATGGTTTCTCCAAGAGCTTTCATATTGTTAACAATTTCTGCTACTTTTAGGAAGAAACTGTCAATGTCTTCATCATCATTCATTTTTAGGTTCTCAAACTAGGCTCTATAGACTTGAAGTTTGGCAGTCTTTAATTTCTTGTCTCCTTCATGGATGTTCTCCAGAGTATCCCACATCTCTTTGGCAGTGTCTTTGTGCATTACTTTGATAAACTCTTCTTCACACAATCCATTCAAGAGAGCATTCATGGCTTTTGCGTTAGCTACAAAATCTTGTTTGGATTCTTTCTCTGAGTCAGTTGACTTTGGGGCATATCCTAATTCCACAGCACCCCAAACTTATATTCCTAGAGACATTATGTATGTCCTCATCCTGATTTTCCAGAAGGCATAATTTACACCTGAAAATAAAGGGCCTTTATTGGTTGAGCATCCTTCTTTACTAGCCATTCTGAGAACCTAGAATCTCCTTTCAATTGTTAAACTGGTACAAAGGAACCCGCTCTGATACCAATTGTTGAACCCTTAGTTAAACTGAGAGGGGGGGGGGGTGAATCAGTTTAACACATTCATGGATTTTTGAAACTTTTCATTTAAAACTTATTTACCCTTCATTTCATGTCCAACTTAATATGTGAGTAATCTTAGAATGTGAGTAGCAAGTATTAATATAATATAATAGTAGACTTTAATATGAGAGCAACATGTATTAAGCAGATGATATAAATCAGATCAACACATAAACATGATGCACAGAGACACCAGATATAAGTGGAAACCAATAAAGGGAGAAAACCACATCTTATTACTGTTGTGATGCAAAGGCAAGTTCCAACTCCCTCTCACCACTGTTTTTCTGCAGGCACCAACCTACAGGAGGCTCCAACCTCAATTCTGAAAGCTACAACTTGCAAGGAAGCACGAAATCCCTTCAATTTTCTGCAGGCACCAACCTACAGGAGGCTCCAACCTCAGTCAGCTACAACTGACAGCTATCAAGCTTCAACTTGATAGGGAAGCTCCAACTTCCTCAACTTATCACAAGAAATGTTTGCTGATTTACCTCAGATATCAGCTCTGTTTAGTAGCATCTCTTTCTGCTCCTCTCTTCCTTATCTTCTCTGCCTCAATATTCTATGCTTTTTCTTCTCTATCCTTACTCTCTCCCTCACCTTTTTACTTATGCATATCAAATTATATATAGAGTTCCTCACATGACTGTTTGTATTCCACAAGGAATTTGGAGTGAACAGCCATGACTCTTTGAATTCTGTCTTCTCAATCCTTTGTCCAACTCATTTAAAATTATAACAATCTATAAAAATTTCAAAATTACAGTGGGAGTTTTGTTTTCCTACTGGAGAATTGCCAATGCATCACAAAAAATAAAAAATAATTACAATATTTACATTCACATTGTCAGTTACACACTTCAATTTCACTCAGCTCCTTTTCTGGATTTTGGCTTTACTGGATTTGTCTTTTCTGCTGCTGTTGAGTGACTGTTCTATATATTTCTGTTCATTATGCCTGCAAAATTCCCTGTGACATTTTCAGTTCCTACATTCTTTGTTTACCTCTGTTAGGCCCACATTTTCATCCTTGTGTTTATTCACCTTTTCACTGTACTTTTGTGCACCTGCTGCATATATAACTGCTTTTTAATATAACAACTGATTTTAAATCTGGGCAAACTCTCAAGGTTCTAATCTCTTGGGCTAGCACTTTAATCAACTGTGGAGGCTTCTTATACTCACGATTATAAGACCCATAAAATACATAATATGCTCTTGTTATAAACCCAATCAATGTTTTAATATAATTTCGAAGCAATATTATAGCTCACTATATTAAATATCAACGTAGTATATATATCAGCATATGTATATGTTTCCCACCAAATGTGAAGACCCATGTATTTACTTTAACGTATGCCCATCTCCGAGTCAAACATTAAAAAACTATTAATAAACCGTGGCTTTTGTTTAGCGCCCAACGTAAGCATGGTCACGGGTTTTATAACCTTTATATCATCAAATTGTATTACATTCCCCACTTAAATATATCACTTGATAACGCTCACATCCACAGTCCCGTTTAGCTCTCACTATACCCCGTTCTCCTCTATGTGGTCTTCCTCAAATTCCTTTTGATTTCACACACACAATCATACGTATGCATTTTATAATTTATCCTCTTCCATATTATGACTATGGAAACCCTTAAATATGTTCAGTCACCGTCTTATAATAAGTTTTCCACACTTATATTAATAACCGACGTTTTTAATAAATTACTATAGGCCTCAGCCCCACCATACAATCGACGGAATCAATAAAATACACACGCCCATACCTTAAGTTAACCTTCGCACATCTTCCCAATATGATCACCGTCCATTGGCTTCCCTCCAGATCGATGACTTGTATCAATATCGCACGGGGTCCTCAGTCGAGAGTTAATGTGTGATGGCGCGCAGTGAGAGCGGTTTTGCCAACTTGCTCTGGGACACGCGTCGTCTGTCCCGTGGAATCGCTTGTAGAAATTTGAATAAATGATATATTATTCACTGAGATTCTCCTGATCACACACTATTTTAGCTTCATGCATAATACAAAATCTCTTCTACCATTGATCATCACATGCGGAAATAAAATCAATTGCATGCTGACATTAAAACCACAAACAATCACACATATGAACACAGTATTTAATGGGAAAGCTTAAAGCTAAAAATCCCAACTATGTGTATATTATATGTCATGGAGATCATGTAACAATCATAGTACAAAGCTCCTCACAAGCTCTCATGCACACCCTCAATTGCTACACACTATCAAGCTAGATCTAGCAAAACACATGCTCCAATCTTTTGCCACTTGATAGCCAGCCTCTATTACGTAATCAATGCTATGGGATGGCTTCATTAAATAGATAAACCACCTGGCTTGAACTGCGCAATCCTCATGGGCTTCTCCACCTATCTGTGTGTTGCAAATAGCAACAATATAGTCACAACTGATAGTTAACCTGCTCTTTCACCTATTTCTGCACTGGTCTCCACTGAAACTGTCCATGCACTGAAGTTAACCGATGCATTCTTTAGTTGATTAATGAGTTTATAATTAGTGAATTAATTAATAATTAATTCACACCACTCTCACTAATTGTATCAATTATTTAAACTAAATACAAATAGCTCAACTATGTTTAGATTAGTTAAACTGAATACAACTCCACTAACTTCCTCAATCAACTCCACCAAACTCTGTCACATGAGTTCTAACTGAAGTATCCATGCAATAGCTCCACTTAACCCTTAGGAATAGCGTAATTCCTTCTGTCAGCTCCTGTGCCACATCTGTGCATTTAACTGAAGTGCTCCAAGAGAATAAGATAATGTTTATAGTCCAAATATTATTAAGAGCTAATAATATTCGACATATCTATTTTTAGACTGGCAATCTAAAAATAGATTCTGCCTAATATGTCTAAAAATAGAAGTCCATATATTTTTCCAACTTGACCAACCATCCACAAATAGCATCCTGCAACTCATAGAATATGATCGACATGTCTAAAAATAGACTTGCGCCAAAAATAGCCTGCGGGCCCACTTAGTGAAGGCGACTCTTTTCACTAAGCTCATCATCTTGTTTCAATCTCAACACTCCCTCTCAACAAGATAGGGATTATCTGCCACCCCAATCCTGCCTCTATGGTATTCAAATTTTCTCCTGGTGAGCGCCTTCGTCAAGATATCAGCATCCTGATCCTCCATAGGAATGTAAGAAAGTAACATGATCTTCTGCTGCACACAATCTCTGATATGATGATACCGGATGTTAATGTGTTTAGATATATCATGAAATACTAGATTAACCGAGAGTTTGATGCAACTCTGATTATCACAATATATCACAGTAGGATCTAAGTGTGAACCGAACAACCCGACCAGGATCTTCCTCATCCATATAGCCTCGCATGCAGCCAAACTTGCTACCATATACTCGGCCTCTGCTGAACTGAGTGCCACGGATCTTTGTTTCCTGCTGTACCAAGAAACTACTGTAGACCTGATACTGAATATCCCTCCAGATGTGCTCTTTCTGTCCGTTGGGCTCCCTGCCCAATCTACATCCGTGAAGCCATGAAGCTTCACCTCATCCGACTGTCTGTACCATAATCCATATCCCAATGTGCCTTTGAGATATCTCAATACATGCTTGCCTGCCTTCCAAAAGAGCTTGGTAGGCTTAACCATAGCTTGTGAAAGCTGGTTAAGCTTGCATAACGCATATGTCGGGTCGTGTATTGACCGGATACATGGCGACCCCACCAGCGTTGTCGATAAGCAGTGGCATCCACTACCTCTGCTTAGGGAAGTAGCATCAAACATCCTCCTTCCTCAGGCCACCGGGGGAAGAGGATTATCAATAGGCTTGCAGCCATGCATGTTGAACTTCTCCAGTATCTCCCGGGCATACTTACCCTGAGAAACAAACAGTCCACCACTGTGCTGCCAAATTTCCAATCCTAGGAAATAATGAAGGAGGCCCAAGTCCTTCATCTCAAAACCTCTTCAAGTTAGATATATATCGCATGGAGGTATCACAATCAATCAATTGCCAAAATCAAATCATCTACATAAAGTACAATGATCAAAAACTTACCCTCCACCACAATCTGGTATAGGTTCGGATCCCTCACTCTTTGGAGAATCCAAGTCCTGTGAAATAACTGTCTATCCATGTGTACCAAGCACGAGGTGCTTGTTTCAACCCATACAACGATCTTTTGAGCCTGCACACATGCGACTTGCCGCTGAAGATCTCGAAACCTTCGGGCTACTCTATGTACACCTCCTCAATCACTCCGTTGAGGAACAAAGTCTCCACATCCATCTGATGAATGTGCCACCTCATCTACGCTGAGAGAGAAAGAATCATCCGTATGTAAGAATACCTTGTGACAGGTGCAAAGGTTTCCTCATAATTGATCCCCTCAATCTATGAGAAGCATCGGGAAACAAATATTTCCTTTTACTTCTCGACGCTCTCGTTAGCTTCTTGCTTCACTTTGTAGATCCATCTCGAACCTACCACTGATTTCCCTTCTGGCCTTGGGACAATCTCCCATGCACTGTTTCTGACAATCGAATCATACTCTTCCACCATGGCATCTACCCATGCGAGATCCTCCACAGCTTCCTGGAAAGAGGATGGCTTTGTCATGATACACTTTCTCATAAGAGCCATGTATCCATTATACCGATCAGGTGACTGTATCTGTCTGCGCTGTGATGTAGTTCTCCTACAATCCTCTCTGCATCTTGAGCCAGTCGCTCAGCTTCTATAGTGCGCTTCCACCCTCTGATGGTTGGCGCTGCATGAGTGGTCTCTTCCACTCCATGAACCTCCTCTTGTGGCTGATCCACATCCAGAGACTCATCCTTAGGAACTAATAGCTCCTCATCTGCATGCAAGTGTGGCTCCCTCTCAAGCGAACACTTCATGGCTTTCTCCTCATGAAATTTGATATCCCGTCGCACAACAGCCTTGCGACTGTCTGGAAAATACACACGATAGTTGTGGGGCGTATCAGTGTACCCCACAAATATCCCAACCTCTGCAGTCGGCTCCAGCTTCTTTCTGGTATCCTTAGTCACATGAATGTAAACAGGTGAACCAAAAATCCTCAAATGGGCAATATCAGGCCTCTTACCAGAAAACGCCTCCTCGGGTGTACTCATGCCAAGTATCCTGTGAGGACAATGGTTCTGCACATATACTGCAGTATTGCATGCCTCCACCCACAAGTGAATGGGTAGGCCCTGATCATGCAACATCGCCTGTGCAGCACCCACGATCGTTCTGTTCTTCCGCTCAGCAACCCCGTTCTGCTGTGGGTTATGGGGTGCTATGAGCTCTCTCTGAATTCCTTCTGCGCTGCAAAAGTCCTTGAATTCGGCAGAGATGAATTCACCACCATTGTCGTTCCTAAGAGCCTTCACGTGCTTCCCCGATTCCTTCTCAACCAGTGCCTTGAACTCACAGAACTTTGAGTATTTCTCGCTCTTCTTCTGCATGAAGAAGATCCAGCACTTACGAGAAAAATCATCAATAAATATCACATAGTACCTGTGCTTTGCTGTCGAAGCTACTGAGAAAGGTCCACACACGTCTGTGTGAATTCTCTCAAGGATCGTCGTGGCGCGACTATCCTTCTCGTGAAAGGTGGCTTTCACAAATTTTCCCAAGCTACACCCCTTGCACTGATCTGACTGCGCAAGAGTGCCTTTAGGAAGCCCAGTAGAAATCTGCTGCAATATCTTCAAAGCTCCATGGTGAAGGTGGCCCAATCTCCGGTGCCACAACTCGCCATCATCCCGGCTCACCACTCCTTCTGCCTTGCCTGCCATTGCTACGTAGCCATCTACCTGCAATTGATAAAGGTTCTTAACTCGAACCCCTATCCTCCGGGTCTCACCAGTTGCCTTACTGCGCAGGAAAGCCTTTGCCTCGCTAAAGACAACATCATATCCCTTGTCTTCTAACATCGCCACAGAGATAAGATTCTTCTTCAATCCTAGAACATGCATCACTTCCTTCAATATGAAAGGTTTACTAGAATCCCTCTCAAAGGAAATGGTACCGATACCAGTTGCATTGTATCTACCATCATTGCCCATCTCGATGTGCACTCCAAGATCTTTCTCATCCAGATCAGTAAAGAAATCTCGATCTCCAGTCATGTGAAAAGACGCCCACTGTCAAGAAACCACACTAAACCCATCACACTTGAGACCAAACATGTGATCAGCGAAAAATCCAGCTAAAACTGCGAGGTTAAGGCCTCTCCAGCTGCAGTCCCAGCAACCTGCTTATTTTTCTTCTTCTGTGGACAATTAGTGGCGTAATGTCCGTGTTGGTGACAGTGAATGCACTTCACCTTGGACATGTCCTGCTTCTTGCCTTTTGCTCCGGATTGAGAAGATTTATTTCTCTTCCCCTTCTTTTCTTTGGCATCCATTCACAATTCTCTTCATCAAAGTTCTTTGATGAAGATCTGTCCCTGGTACTCCGCCTTATCTCCTCTTGCACAAGATCCGACCAAAGTCGCTCCCATCCTGGAAATTTCTCCCGACCATTGACAGAGTCCTGATAGGAATGCTAACTCTTCGGAATCCCAAGGAGAGCCAAGCTCATCAAGTCCTCATCATCAACAATCACCTCCACACTTCCTAGCTCATCCTTGCATTGGATGAACTTTGTGAGGTACTTGGGCATACTGTCGCCTTTCTCCATCTTTATGTTCCTGAGTTTGTCCTTGAGCGCCAACTTGTAGAAATTTTGAATAACTGTTATATTATTCACCGAGATTATCCTAATCACACACTATTTGAGCTTCATGCATAATACATAATCTCTTCTACCATTGATCATTAATTGTGGAAATATAAACAATCACATGCGCACATTAAAACCATAAACAATCACACATATAAACACAATATTTATGGGAAAGCTTAAAAGCTGAAAACCGCCAACTATCTGTATATTATATAATAGAGATCATGTAACAATAATTGTATAAAGCTTCTCACAAGCTCTCAGTACAATCTCCAATTGCTACACACTACACAAGCTCAGATCTAGCAAAACACATGCTCCAATCTTCTCCACCTGTTAGCCTGCCTCTACTGCGCAATCCCTGATGAATATTGGCCCTGACTGAGTTTGAATCCACCTGGTATGCACTGCGCAATCCTCATTGGCATCTCCATCAATGTGTGGTGCAAACTCATGCACCAATATAGTCACAACTGATAGTCACACTTGCTCTTTCACCTACCTCTCCACTGGTCTCCACTGAAACTGTCCATGCACTGAAGTTAACTGATGTATTCTTTAGTTGATTTATGAGTTAATAATTAGTGAATTAATTCACACCACTCTCACTAGTGTATCAATCAGTTAGACTAGATACAACTAGCTCAACTATGTTTAACTGAGTTAAACTGAATACAACTCCACTAACTTCCTCAATCAACTCCACCAAAATCTGTCACATGAGTTCTAACTGAAGTCTCCATGAAATAGCTCCACTTAACCCTCAGGAATAGCGTAATTCCTTCTGTCAACTGCATGTGCCACTTCTGTGCACTTAACTGAAGTGCTCCAAGAGGATAAGATAATATTTAGAGTCCAAATATTATTAAGAGCTAATAATATTCGACATATCTATTTTTAGACTGGCAATCTAAAAATAGATTCCGCCCAGTATGTCTAAAAATAGAAGTCCATCTATTTTTCCCGACTTGACCAACCATCCACAAATAGCATCCTGCAACTCATATAACATGATCCATATGTCTAAAAATAGACATAGTCTAAAAATAGACTTTGCGCCAAAAATAGCCTACGGGCCCACTTAGTGAAGGCGACTTCTTTCCACTAAGCTCATCATCTTGTTGCATTCTCAACACTCCCTATCAACAAGATATGGATTATTTGTAACCCCTATCATGCCTCTGTGGTATTCGAATTTTCTCCTGGTGAGTGCCTTCGTCAAGATATCAGCATCCTGATCCTCCGTAGGAATGTATGAAAGTAACATGACCTTCTGCTGCACACAATCTCTGATATGATGATACCGGATGTCAATGTGTTTTAGATCTATCATGAAATATTTGGATTAAGCTGAGAGTTTGATGCAACTCACCGATTATCACAATAAATCATAGTAGGATCCAAGTGCAACCCGAACAATCCAACGAGGATCTTCCTCATCCAAATAGCCTCGCATGCAGCCAAGCTTGCTGCCATGTACTCGGCCTCTGCTGAACTGAGTGCCACGGATCTCTTCTTCCTGCTGTACCAAGTGATGCATCGACAGATATTGAAAATCCCTCCCAGGATATTGCTCTTTTAAATAGTTGGGCTCACCTTGTCGCATCTGTGAAGCCACGACTAACACAGTCTGGATTTGCGTACCACTTAATCCATGTCCAGTTAATGGCTCTGAGATGTCTAAATACATGCATGCTTGCTTGCCTTCCGGAAGAGCTTGGTTGGCTTAACCATAGGTTGTGAAAATTTGGTTAACAACATAGCATATGTCGGTCGTGTATTGACTTGAGATACATGACCCCACCAGTAATCGATGTGATGGCATCCACTACCTCATGAGAAGTAGCATCCTCCTTCCTCCATCCACCGGGAAGGGAGTATCGCGAGGCTTACGACCGTACATGTTGGACTTCTCCAGTATCTCCCGAGCATACTTGCCTTGAGAAACAAACAGTCCATCACTGCGTTGCCAAATTTCCAATCCCAGGAAATAATGAAGGAGGCCCAAGTCCTTCATCTCAAACTCTTTTGCAAGATCATCCTTGCATGAGAGTATCAATAGCTCATCACCTGTCAAAATCAAATCATCTACATAAAGTAAAATGATCAACAACTTACCCTCCACCACAATCTGGTATAGGTTAGGACCCGCCTCACTCTTGGAGAATCCAAGTCCGGTGAAATAACTGTCTATCTGTGTGTACCAAGCACGAGGTGCTTGTTTCAACCCATACATCACTCTCTTGAGCCTGCACACATGCGACTCGCTGCTGAAGATCTCGAAACCTTCGGGCTGCTCTATTTACACCTCCTCCTCAATCACCCTGTTGAGGAACGCAGTCTTCACATCCATCTGATGAATGTGCCACCCCATCTGCGCTGAGAGAGCAAGAATTGTCCGTATGGAAGAATACATTGCGACAAGTGCAAAGGTCTCCTCATAATCGATCCCCTTAATCTGTGAAAAGCCTCGAGCAACAAATCTTGCCTTGTACTTCTCCACACTCTCGTTAGCTGCTTGCTTCACTTTTTAGATCCATCTCGAACCCACCACTGATTTCCCTTCTGGCCTTGGGACAATCTCATCATGCACTGTTTCTGACAATCGAATCATACTCTTCCACCATGGCATCTATCCATGAGGGATCCTCCATAGCTTCCTCAAAAGAAGATGGCTTTGTCACGATACAATTGCTCATAAGAGCCATGTATCAAGTATACCGGTCAGGTGACTGTCTCTGTCTGCGCTGTGCTGTAGGTGCTCCTACAACCTTCTCTGCATCTTGAGCCAGTCGCTCAAATTCTGTAGTGCGCTTCCGCCCTCTGATGGTTAGTGCTGCTTGAGTGGTCTCTTCCACTCCATGAACCTCATCTTGTGGCTGATCCACATCCTGAGGCTCATCCTTAGGAAATAATAGCTCCTCATCTGCATGCAAGTGTGGCTCCCTCTCAAGTGAACACTTCATGGCTTTCTCCTCATGAAATTTGATATCCCGTCGCACAACAGTCTTGCGATTGTCTGGAAAATACACATGATAGTTGTGGGGCGTATCAGTGTACCCCACAAATATCCTAACCTCCGCAGTTGGCTCCATCTTCTTCTTGGCATCCTTCATCACATGAATGTAAACAAGTGAACCAAAAATCCTCAAATGGGAAATATCAGGCCACTTACCAGAAAACGCCTCCTCGAGTGTACTCATGCCAAGTATCTTGTGAGGACAACGGTTCTGCACATATACTGCAGTATTGCATGCCTCAGCCCACAAGTGAATGGGTAGGCCCTGATCATGCAACATCGCCCGTGCAGCACCCACGATCGTTATGTTCTTCCGCTCAGCAACCCCGTTCTGCTGTGGGTTATTAGGTGCTATGAGCTCTCTTCGAATTCCTTCTGCGCTGTAAAAGTCCTTGAATTCACCAGAGATGAATTCACCACCATTGTCGCTCCTTAGAGCCTTCACCTGCTTCCCCGATTCTTTCTCAACCAGTGCCTTGAACTCACAGAACTTTGAGTATGTCTCGCTCTTCTTCTGCATGAAGGGGATCAGCCTTCTGAGAAAAAATCATCAACAAAGAGATCACATAATACTTTGCTGAGCTGAGAAGCTCTTGAGAAAAAGTCACTTTGTCTGTGAATTCTCTCAAGGATCGTCGTGGTGCGACTATCCTTCTCGTGAAAGGTGGTTTTCACAAATTTTCCCAAGGTACATCCCTTGCACTGATCTGACTACGCAAGAGTACCCTTAGGAAGCCCAGTAGAAATCTGCTGCAGTATCTTCAAAGCTCCATGGTGAAGGTGGCCCAATCTCCGGTGCCACAACTCGCCATCATCCCGGCTCACCACTCCTTCTGCCTTTCTTTCCATTGCTGTGCAGCCATCTACCTGCAATTGATAAAGGTTCTTGAACCCCTATCCTCCGGGTCTCACCAGTTGCCTTACTGCGCAGGAAATCTTTTCCCTCACTAAAGACAACATCATATCCCTTGTCTTCTAACATCGCCACAAAGATAAGATTCTTCTTCAATATTGGAACATGCATCACTTCCTTCAATACGAAGGATTTACCAGACTTCCTCTCAAAGGAAATGGTACCGATACCAGTCGCACTGTATCTACCATGATCGCCCATCTTGATGTGCACTCCAAGATCTTTCTCATCCAGCTCAGTAAACAAATCTCGATATCCTGTCATGTGAAAAGACGCACCATTGTCCAGAAACCACACTGAACCCATCACACTTGAGACCAAGCACGCGATCAGTGAAAAATCTAGCTCAAACTACGAGGCTAAGGCCTCTCTAGCTGCAGATCCAGCAGCCTGCTTATTTTTCTTCTTCTGTGGACAATTTGTGGCATAATGTCCATGTTGGTGACAGTGAAAGCACTTCACCTTGGACATGTCCTGCTTCTTGCCTTTTGCACCAGATTGAGAAGCTTTCTTGTTCTTCCCCTTCTTTGCTTTGGCAGCCAAAGAGAAATTCTCTTCATCAGAGTTCCTTGATGAAGATCCATCCCTGGTACTTCGCCTTATCTCCTCTTGCACAAGATCCGACCAAAGTCGCACCCATCCTGGAAATTTCTCCCGACCATTGACAGAGTCCTGATAGGAATGCCAACTCTTCGGAAGCCCAAGAAGAGCCAATCTCACCAAGTCCTCATCATCTATAGTCACCCCCACACTTCCCAGCTCATCCCTGCATTGGGTGAACTTCGTGAGGTACTTGGGCATACTGTCACCTTTCTCCATCTTTATGTTTCTGAGTTTATCCTTGAGCGCCAACTTCCTCTGGTCACTCTTGCTTTGGAATAAATCTGTCAAAGCTTTCCACATCAAAAATGGAGAAGCCTTACCATGAAGGCTAGACACTATGTGATCCTTCACGCCCTCCAACAAAATCCTTCGACACTTTGTTGTCTTCTTTTGCCATGCGTCAAGTACGGCAACATCAGTAGAAGTAGGCTTTGGAATTTTTGCATCTATGAACTCCTTCAACCCATTGTCATCTAGCACCACATCCATCCTGTCCTTCCATGCAATATAATTCGAGCTGCCCCCAAGGGCATACTCCAATCGCAATCCGTTGAAAGACATCTCAACTTCGACACCAAGAAAACACTGCTGCAAATTCGAATTCCACCAGCACAAAACTCAACCGCTTCAATGTCTTGCAATTGATGCAATGATCAATATCGCTCTGATACCATGTAGAAATTTTGAATAACTGTTATATTATTCACCGAGATTATCTTGATCACACACTATTTGAGCTTCATGCATAATACAAAATCTCTTCTACCATTGATGATTACATGCGGAAATAAAATCAATTGCATGCACACATTAAAACCACAAACAATCACACATATGAACACAGTATTTCATGGGAAAGCTTAAAGCTGAAAACCCCAACTATCTGTATATTATATGTCATGGAGATCATGTAACAATCATTGTGCAAATCTTCTCACAAGCTCTCAGCACAACCTCAAATTGCTACACACTATCAAGCTAGATCTAGCAAAACACATGCTCCAATACATGTTTGATGGGTGACTCTGCACAATCCAAGTTGAATATTGGCCCTATCGAGTTGAATCCACCTAGTATACTGCTGCACAATCCTCATTGGCATCTCCATCAATGTGGTGCAAACTCATGCGCGATCATAGTCATGCACCAGTAGTCACACTGCTCTTTCACCTATCTCTTCACTGGTCTCCACTGAAACTGTCCATGCACTGAAGTTAGCTGATGTATTCTTTAGTTGATTAATGAGTTTATAATTAGTGAATTAATTAATAATTAATTCACACCACTCTCACTAGTGTATCAATCAGTTAGACTAGATACAACTAGCTCAACTATGTTTAACTGAGTTAAAATGAATACAACTCCACTAACTTCCTCAATCAACTCCACCAAACTCTGTCACATGAGTTCTAACTGAAGTCTCCATGCAATAGCTCCACTTAACCCTCAGGAATAGCATAATTCCTTCTGTCAGCTGTTGTGCCATATCTGTGCACTTAACTGAAGTTCTCCAAGAGGATAAGATAATGTTTAGAGTCCAAATATTATTAAGAGCTAATAATAGTCGACATATCTATTTTTAGATTGGCAATCTAAAAATAGATTCCGCCCAGTATGTCTAAAAATAGAAGTCCATCTATTTTTTTTCCGACTTGACCAACCATCCATAAATAGCATCCTGCAACTCATATAACATGATCCATATGTCTAAAAATGGACATAGTCTAAAAATAGACTTTGCACCAAAAATAGCCTACGGGCCCACTTAGTGAAGGCGACTTCTTTCCACTAAGCTCATCATCTTGTTGCATTCTCAACACAACTTCCTCTGATCGCTCTTGCTTTGAAATAAATCTGTCAAAGCTTTCCACATCAAGAATGGAGAAGCCTTACCATGAAGGCTGGATATTATGTGATCCTTCACGCCCTCCAATAGAATCCTTCAACACTTTGCTGTCTTCTTTTGCCATGCGTCAAGTACGACAACATCACTAGAAGTAGGCTTTGGAATTTCTGCATCTATGAACTCCTTCAACCCATTGTCATCCAGCACCGCCTCCATCCTGTCCTTCCATGCAATATAATTTGAGCTTCCCTCAAGGGCATACTCCAATCGCAATCCGTTGAAAGACATCTCAACTTCGACACCAAGAAAACACTACTGCAAATTCGAATTCCACCAGCTCAAAACTCAACCGCTTCAATGTTTTGAAATTGCTCCAATGATCAATATCGCTCTGATACCATGTAGAAATTTGAATAACTGATATATTATTCACTGAGATTCTCCTGATCACACACTATTTTAGCTTCATGCATAATACATAATCTCTTCTACCATTGATCATCACATGCGGAAATAAAATCAATTGCATGCACACATTAAAACCACAAACAATCACACATATGAATACAGTATTTAATGGGAAAGCTTAAAGATGGAAAACCAAACTATCTGTATATTATATGTCATGGAGATCATGTAACAATCATAGTACAAAGCTCCTCACAAGCTCTCATGCACACCCTCAATTGCTACACACTATCAAGCTAGATCTAGCAAAACGCATGCTCCAATCTTTTGCCACTTGATAGCCAGCCTCTATTGCGCAATCAATGCTATGGGATGGCTTCATTAAATAGATAAACCACCTAGCTTGTACTGCACAATCCTCATGGGCTTATCCACCTATCTGTGTGTTGAAAATATCAACAGTATAGTCACAACTAATAGTTAATCTGATCTTTCACCTATTTCTGCACTGGTCTCCACTAAAACTGTCCATGCACTGAAGTTAACTGATGCATTCTTTAGTTGATTAATGAGTTTATAATTAGTGAATTAATTAATAATTAATTCAAACCACTCTCACTAATTGTATCAATTAGTTAAACTGGATACAAATAGCTCAACTATGTTTAGATTAGTTAAATTGAATACAACTCCACTAAATTCCTCAATCAACTCCACCAAACTCTGTCACATGAGTTCTAACTAAAATATCCATGCAATAGCTCCACATAACCCTTAGGAATAGCGTAATTCCTTCTGTCAGCTCCTGTGCCACATCTGTGCACTTAACTGAAGTGCTCCAAGAGAATAAGATAATGTTTAGAGTCTAAATATTATTAAGAGCTAATAATATTTGACATATCTATTTTTAGACTGGCAATCTAAAAATAGATTCCGCCTAATATGTCTAAAAATAGAAGTCCATCTATTTTTTCCAACTTGACCAACCATCCACAAATAGCATCCTGCAACTCATAGAACATGATCCATATGTCTAAAAATAGACATAGTCTAAAAATAGACTTTGCGCCAAAAATAGCCTGCGGGCCCACTTAGTGAAGGCGACTCCTTTCCACTAAGCTCATCATCTTGTTGCAATCTCAACATCGTTCCCAACTCCTCAAATACCGCCCACCGTGTAAATGTGGTGCGATGAAAACCATAAAGCGCCGTCACTATTCATCTGGTCATGGTTCCGCTTCTTCGACACGCCAGGTTCCGTTCAGCTTCCGCTTCAAGGTTCCGCTCACTTTTGACTGTTCGTTCTTGATTCGTGGTTCCACCTCTTCATACACCATTCTAGTTCCACAAGCACCAATGTACAGTTGCCATACCATGGTTCATTGTTCCAGTTCATACGCTAACCTTAAGATTCTGAACAGGCAATTTTCCAACATATCTCCTCTTTTACGCCTCGACTTCCCTTCTTTCTACTTGCATCGGCGTGACCATTCAAGAGTTTCAATCATCGATTCTATTCCAATCTCGTGGAATGGAAATCGACCCCATCACTATAATCGTAATGGAACCCCTATGTAATCCTGGTTTCCGGCTTCCTTGCAATTAGACGATGCTCCAACGCACCTCTACGCATTTCATTTATCTTTACCCTTATGCAAGCAGCGTTGACTCTTAGTCAAAGTTACCCTGTCTCAACGATTACAAATTTCGCTGTAAGTGTTCAATTCATCATTCGAACAATATTTCTCTTCTTCCTAGTGCTGCTCTGATTCATATCGATTATTCACAATCTTCAGGTTGGACTTGTTGTGATTTCTGAGTCATGAGTCTGCGTTCAATATTCTCAGGTTCCAAATGCATTCACTGCTTGTCTTTGCTTCAATACACTGCATATCTCTGCTACCTCACTGCTACTTTGTTGCTATTTCAGGTGCTCCTTTGCCATCTCCTTTGCCATCAATGACAATATTTCCAACAGTGTACATAAAGCAGCCTGAAGGTTTTGAAATCTTCAGCAGCAAGTCGCATGTGTGCAGGCTGAAAAGAGCGGTGTATGGGCTGAAACAAGCCCCTCGTGCTTGGTACACACAGATAGACAATTATTTTACTGGACTTGGATTCACCAAGAGTGAGGCGGATCCGAACCTATACCAGATTGTGGTGGAGGGTAAGTTGCTGATTATTGTACTTTATGTGGATGATTTGATATTAACAGGTGATGAACTGTTGATACACTCATGCAACACAGATCTTGCAAAGGAGTTTGAGATGAAGGAATTGGGCCTCCTTCATTATTTCCTGGGATTGGAAATTTGGCAGTGGAAGGGTGGACTATTTGTGTCTCAAGGCAAGTATGCCCGGGAGATACTGGAGAAGTTCAACATGCAAGGCTGCAAGCCTATCGACACTCCTATTCTTGGTGGTTCGAGGAAAGAGGATGCTACATCAGCGGACGTAGTGGATGCCACTGTTTATCGACAGTTGGTTGGTTCGCTCATGTGTCTATTCAATACAAAGTTGGACATATGCTATGCTATTAACCATCTTTCACAAACTATGGTTAAGCCTACCAAGCTCTTTTGGAAGGCAGACAAGCATGCCCTGAGGTATCTCAGGGGCACATCAGGATATGGATTATGGTACAGATAGTTGGATGAGTTGAAGCTGCATGGCTTCAAGGATGCATATTGTGCAGGGAGCCCAACAGACAGAAAGAGCACATCTAGAGGGATTTTCAGTATCGGGTCTATAGCAGTTTCTTGGTACAGCAGGAAATAGAGATCCATGGCACTCAGTTCAGTGGAGGACGAGTACGTGGCAACAAGTTTGGCTGCATGCGAGGCTATATGGATGAGGAAGATCCTGGTCGGGTTGTTCGGTTCACACTTAGATACTACTGTGATATATTTTGATAATCAGAGTTGCATTAAACTCTCGGTTAATCCAGTATTTCATGATAGATCTAAACATAGTGACATTGGTACCATCATATCAGAGATTGTGTGCAGCGGAAGATCATGTTGCTTTCTTACATTCCTATGGGGGATCAGGATGCTGATATTCTGACGAAGGCGCTCACTAGGAGAAAATTCGAATACCATAGAGACAGGATTGAGGTGGCAGATAATCCCTATCTTGTTGAGAGGGAGTGTTGAGATTCAACAAGATGATGCACTTAGTGAAAAGAGTCGCCTTCCCTAAGTGGGCCTGCAGGCTATTTTTGGCGCAAAGTCTATTTTTAGACTATGTCTATTTTTAGACATGTCGATCATATTCTATGAGTTGCAGGATGCTATTTGTGGATGGTTGTTCAAGTCAGAAAAATAGATGGACTTCTATTTTTAGACATATTGGGAGGAATCTATTTTTTGATTTCCAGTCTAAAAATAGATATGTCAAATATTATTAGCTCTTAATAATATTTGGACTCTAAACATTATCTTATTCTCTTGGAGCACTTCAGTTAAGTGCACAGATGTGGCACAACAGCTGACAAAAGGAATTACGCTATTCCTGAGGGTTTACTGGAGCTATTGCATGGAGGACTTTAGTTAGAACTCATGTGACAGAGTTTGGTGGAGTTGTAGAAGTAGTTGGTGGAGTTGTGTTCAGTTTAACTCAGTTAGACACAGTTGAGCTAGTTTTATCTAGTCTAACTGATTGATACACTAGTGAGAGTGGTGTGAATTAATTAATAATTAATTCACTAAATATTAACTCATTAATCAACTGAAGAATACATCAGTTAACTACAGTGCATGGACAGTTTCAGTGGAGACCAGTGGAGAGGTAGGTGAAAGAGCAAGTGTGACTATCAGTTGTGACTATAGTGATGCATTTATTGCATCCAACACTCAGTGGAGATGCCAATGAGGATTGCGTGAGCAAGGCTGGAGAAATTCAAGTTCATTCGGAGCCATTCTTCATCAGGGATTGCGCAGTAGAGGCAGGCTAGCAGGTGGCAAAGATCGGTGCATGGATTTGCTAGATCGGGCCTGATTAGTGTGTAGTGATTGTATTGTACTAAGAGCTTGAAATGTTTAGCTTTGTATGAGGATTTTTACATGATCTCTATGACATATATTATATACAGATAGTTGGGGTTTTTAGGTTCAGGCTTTCCCGTAAAATCACTGTGTTAATGTGTGTGATTTTTTATGGTTTCATGTGTGCATTGCAATTGATTTAATTTCCGCATGTGATGATCAATGGTGGAATAGATTCTGTATTGTGCATGAAGTTAAATAGTGTGTGATCAGGAGAATCTTATATATATAACACATTAGTTATATAATTTCTACATATTTTTTTGGCTTATGGATTGATTGAATTCACAAAAATGACAAATTAGTGTTTTGACTTGATGAATAATGTTTTGATTTGATATTTGATGTTTTTCCTCAATGGAAGTACCATGTGCAAATTCTGACTTTCAGTTATTAATTTTGACAATAATTATCTATATCAACTTCATTGGATTGAGCACATTGGATGTAGTACAAACTATTGAAGTATGCAATACTCTCAAAATGAATGGATGGAACTTATATGACTCATTCTTATTATATGCATGAAAATTTTATGACTTTTCAATGACGTATGCATTCATATTTAGTTGAAGAAAATATTCATTCTATGAAGATAAGGATGGATTGAAAAATTTTGATTGAATAGTGTTTGGAAAATAAAATATTGTTGTTTGGATGTGAGCTCCACCTGACATTTGGTATAAAAAATTTGTCACGGTGATATTGGCATAATTTTTTATGATTTTGATATTAGTTTTGATTTAAGGCTTGATAAAATGACTTAGTCGATTTGTTTGCACAATATATTTGTGTACGATTGATTATATAGGTTTGGTCAAAGTGTTATGTTTGCAAAAATAATTGTACAAATCAAGCTACTCAAGCATGGTATGTGTGCATTGATAGTTATCTGATGAAGCCATGAAGATGTGCCCAACCAAACCTCTACTTCAAAAGTGGTCCAAGGTATGAATTTGATTTTGGTTTTATATTGATGGTCCATTCTTGATAGGTAATGAGCCTCCGATGATCAAAGTAAAAAGGAGATGGCCTCTGAAGTTTGAAATAAAGAATCATGGCATGATAAATTTCATTTTAAAGTTGGGTAAAGAAAATCTACATTTTAAAGTTATTAAAGAAAGAAAAAATGTGAATCCTTGGACACTCTAATATAATTTCAAGAAGTTATGAAGAGATATTTTTGAACCTGACTAGGAAATTGGCAATTGATTGAAGCATTGATGTTCTGTGTGAACGCTCATTAAAATTTATATATGTTTTACATCGAACCTAAATAAATTAATAATTGAGATATTTTCATAAGACGATTAATTTTTGATCCGAGATATTCCTCCTATGATATGTGACTGCATGGATATATTGATGCTGATTGGGACCGTTATTGATGAGATGAGAAAATTTGGGTGATTCTTTGGTATGACACCTGCCATGATATGTTGGATGAGAAGTTTTTAAATTTAAACACAATCAAAGTTGAGTACGAAATTTCTGGCATGATGAGCTATAAGGCAGGTTGAAGAAGCTCTTTAAGAGTTTTCAGAGAAATTTTTGGATATGACAAAGATACATTACGATAATATTAAGTGGGATCCGGTTGATAGAGAATCACACATATAGTTGGGATTGAGATATCTTCACAAATTGACACAATGTTGCTATATGAGACAAGCTTAGGCTTGTGGTTGCTACCTCTGTGAGAGGAAGGATGAATAAGATATCATTTTTGTGATATGTATATTTTTTCTAACATAATATTTTATTTTATGTCCTGCATAAACAAGAGACTATTGTTATTGTGACATGATGATTAAGCTGATATCGGATATGAGCATGATGATACGTTTCTGATCTACAAAGATCAGGACTAATGCAGAACACTGAGCCAAATCTCCTGCCCTGTCTGAACTCCGAGGGTGAGGAATTGAGATGCAGGGCTTTTGGGGTTGAGGGATATCTGGAAAATAGGGTAATAGAAGTTTCTCTCATATATGTTACCCATAGGGTTGGATATTTTTCTCCCCTATCTTGGTATTTTCAAAGTATACCCTAGTTGGTATCATACCCACAAGCTGGGTTTGTTGGGAACACCGCTCCTCGTCTAGCCAACAGGTTGAGAGTGTACTTGGGGGTGTACAACCCAAGCTGATTATGATGCAGGCGTTCTACCAGATGAATCTTGGGAAGATCAGCGGGAAACATGAAGGGTTGAGATGTTCTCCCCTATATCACCTATTGCTTGATACAAAGTTGAATATTATTTTCTCCCCCATGAGATTATAGGTTGCGACTAAGCTTTCTGATGTAGTTTAATGTTGAGATGTGCACCATGATATTGTTTCAGATTGAGATGTGCTTTATGAAATGATAGAGGGTGGTAGCTTAGGCTCCCCTTCAATGTTAAAATCTTCTTCCTTTAGATTCAATAATCATCATGATATGAGTAGGGAAAATCAAGAGATAAGAAAAATAATCATAGATGAGAAATGATGACATTCAATGACGAGATACTTGAGATTGGATATGATTTTATGATAGTATTATTACGATAATTACATGATGCAGTTGAGATTTATCCCTAGCTAAGAGGGAGTACTAATTTGGCAGCTCAATGAAAAATTCCAACCATGGGATTAGATTACTCTATTTGAGAGGACACATTTTGACTATTGAAGTGCTCAATTTGGACAAGGGAAAGTGTATTTTTGAATTAAAGACCACATGTGCATATTTTATCAGGTTGGCGCTAAAGTAAATTGGACACCCTTGGAAGGTTATAAATACAAGTGACCTTGAACTCATTTGGACAATCATATTAGATCATTCTTCTATTTCACTTTCTTGACTTTAGCTCGCACATGTTTGAGGTAGGTTCGCGAAGGAATGGGTTCGCATGAAGGTGAAATTGTAGGGTACGAAGCTCACATCTATGTTTTAGCGTTTTGGGTCTCAATCGTAGGCATGTCACGAAGAAATCTTGACTGCAACCACACGTAGGCCGACTCATTTGTGTGACTGAAGCCTCTCATCCGCACGCACAACACATCTTCCTTGCAGTTGGGACCTAGGTTTTGGTTTTTTAGTTGACCAAAATTTTCAGCAGTTGACCGCAGTGTTCGATAGTTCACCACAGAAAATAATAATGGATAAAAAGATTTTGAATAAGGGTTTTGAATATTAGCATTGCTGGGTTCATTTCATGAATATTAGTTGATGTTCTTGGATGGGTTTATGTGTTGTTGGTATGGATCATTGTACTCTCTTTTTCTAAATCATTTAATGGAAATATAATAAAAATAATTTGAAAGGGTTTTCCCCATAGTGGGTTTTTCCTTGGTCTCTGACCAATCTTGGTGTCTCTATGTGTGAATGCTTTTTTTCTATTGTTCCTTTATGTTCCGCTGCATTGATGATGATGTTTTTATTTCTCTATAATTTCATATGTTGTTGAAAAATGTTGTAAAATTGAATAATGTTATGATGTTATAGGGTGAATTTAATATGGAAATAATGAAATCCAATTATCAAAAAAAAGAATAATATATCCCTAAGAAAAATTAATAGTCTGATCTACCCAATTTTATGGTTAGCCTTGTATCCTAGTCCCGTGGGATCTCATTTATTGGCTATTAGCTTTAGGGATGGAACTACATGGGAAAACCCGACTTTGGTTGCATGATCCTGCTTCTCGACACCATATATGTCACTCCCCTCCACTCATTTTAACCCCATTCATCACTTTTTTCCATTCGGGTCCACATTTTAACTTGGATCCACAAAGGGTTAGCCTCCCCCTTCCCTTGTCCACACCTTGGGTCAGGTTTGAAACAATGCCCCAGAGTTTGATGTAGCTAAAAAGAACTAAAAACGCATAATTTAGCCGCTCTCAACAATAAGTGGACCACAAAATGCAAAATATGGTCGGGGAATACAAATTTAGCATATGAGAAAAAATAAAACATGAGGTCTACCCCTCATTCATGGCCATCACCCTAGTTCCTATTGTTATAGGTCAATTTGGGCATCATTCCCAATGACCTGGTTAACTGGGCATCATCTCCAGGACCAATTACTAAGGGTCTATCATCCCTTATCATTTCAAGTTTCTACATGCCCTAAGACAAGAACAAGACAAATCAAGCATGAATTTCATCAAGCAAAGGTTTCCAAGGTTTGAAGTTTATTATATAGCATATGAGAGCTCATCAACACTGCCTCTAAAGGGACTAAGTGTGTTTCATATGCAGGTAGCCCCATGAAAGGCTGCTCTACAAAGCACTTCTCGACATTCACAGGTGTGTTGGTCACATTGGGAGCAAAATTCTCATTGTTCTGGAATCTCCACTTGGCCAGTGCCTTCTAGAAGAGTTCACATGTGTCAATATTCAAATCCAAGTGTCCATTTGACATCTACAAGATTGGGAACATGCCTTGCCTATTATTGGAAAGTCATTGATTGTAAAACAACCTTCATCTCCTCTATAAATTGAGCACAAATCTGAGTGCTTGGGAGGGAATAATTTGAGTAGAGAAATGCTAGTGGATTTTCAATTGAGAGTTAGATTTGTGTAACAGCTTTTGGAGAGATTTTTACTGTGATTAGGCTAGGAATGTTGTTGGAATGGTCACTTCAAATCAGTCACTAGGTTGTAACCTCTCCTTCTATCATCAATAAAGAATACAACTTACTTTTCCCTATATGCATTTGTATTGGCTTTGATTTTCCATATTGTAAGATCTTAGTGGATGTATATGGTTTAAGATTTACTGATTTAGCTAACTAACTTGAATAGACATCTGTATTATTGCTATCTTCTATTGTTTTAGTGTTCTTTCTTGCAGGAAGCATTTTTCACAAACCGCTTGAATTTGAAGCTATAACGGAAGCGACAGAAGGAACCATTTAGAAGCGCTTGGATTACAAGTAAGCTTATAATCTATTAAGTGTTTTTGTTATTAGTTAGGAGAAGAATTTGTATAGTATTTAATCTGTTGTTCTAGATTATCACTTGTCTAGGGAAGCATGTTTTATCCGTAATTCACAATTCTATCCAACAAATTGAAAACTTCGCTAGGGAGAGTTTCTCTTAGTTCTAGGTGTTTTAGTCTCTAATTTTCTTTGTTTATCCACCCAGTATTTGTTATTCACAAAGATCAAACTTTTTCAAATATTAATTTGCAAAAGATGTGTGTTTAAAAATGGTGTTTTTCCTTATACAATGTGCCCAACACACTCTTGGACAGGACACAATGCTTTGCATAGCACTGTCTCCCTTTTAGGCTTGCGTTGTAGAGCACTGTATCCCCTTAGAGATTGCATTGACTCTTGAAACCATCCATATTCCCTTGAATTTGTCTTTGCAAATTGATTCAGTTTGTTTTTTTCTGTGTTTTGAAACGTTTGAACCTCATATTGACCAGTGAATCTATATATTTCTTCCTCCTTTGAAAGATAATTTGTTCAATGTTTGTTTAAAACGTTTTTCTTTATCATTAACAAATTTATTTTGAAGTATTTTTATTGTCGCATTAAGCTCATTTTCTTTCGAAATAGGAAATTGTCGTAAATTCTTCATTTCCTGATAGGAGAAATTGTTGTTAAATTCCTCATTTTTCCTTCAAAAGAGAAATTGTTGTTTGTATTCCTCATTTCTCGAAAGAAAAAGCATTTGATTTTTTGGTTTAGTGCACTTAGTTTCTTTTCTGCATTCATAACATTAAAGGAACTAAAAAAAAAAACTTGCATTTGCAAGTAGGATTTTGTGTGTTTTTGCAAAAGGAACAATTAGGAAATTTGCATTTAGTTTGTGCTCATTGATTTTTTTGCTCACAAATTGTTTGCTCTTTCCCTTAGTAGCTAGGTTTTCATTGAAAAAACTAAAAGTGAAAGATTGCTTATCATTCTTATTTGAATTTTAGGAATTTTCCACTACATCATCGTAGTAAACCTTTGAAAGGAAAATTGTTAAGCAAGATCAACATAAAATTAATCTCAATTTACCTAACAAAGCATTGGAACCATAACGATAACATTTAGAAGGTCTAGCCTAGAGACGTGTTGCGGCATCGTAAAACATAGCAGCTATTGTTAACTTGTGTGCGATACATTCCGAGTGTGATACCTCACTCCACGTACGTAAGTATATCGTAGCTCGTCCATGTACTTTCGGGTATATCGGGCGGTGTTACAGTATGATAAGTATAAAGGGGTGCTCTCACTGTGAGGTTTTGCATCAGACAACGCTAATACGGACTTGGGCCTCCACGTACCTTCGGGTTTATTTGGGAGGAAAACGTTTAGGTGCTATCCATCCACAGTGAACCAAGTCAGCCGCCTTGTAAATTGTGATACACCGAACACAGCATTCGGGGATATTGCCTGCTCGTACTTATTGGTTCACCAGGAGGTATTCTGCAGTTCACAGTTTCTTGGTAAACCATTTTTCCTAGCATTACCCTTTTATTTTGTTTATTTGTTTTTGGTTAAAATAAATTAGTAATCATGGAAGAAAAAAACCCTTTCCCCTGTCGTTCGCTTATATTAGCTTTAAAACCACCTTTACCACCAGAAGTTACTTCTAGTAGGCGAAGGCGATCACGATCTGCCGAATCAAGTACAATTCATACCTCTGTGAAACATCATTTTCCCATAAACCAAAGTTAGCTCAAGTTTATTCTACACATCTCGGTTCATCTACTGTTGTTGATACAGAGTCCTCACAGCTACCCGTGGTCACGATCCATCCAATCTGTAAGACCATACCTCTCGAACCCAACGTTGTTCAACTGGAAGTTGATCCGGATCCCATTGTGCTTTAGGGGGCAACTGTTATTGGTTAAATTGGACATCATCACCAGGGCCAATGAAATAGGGTCTATCATCCCCTTATATTTCTGTTGCTATATTCCCTAAGTGGAGAAAATCTTGATGTCGAAGTCGAACAACCGAAATTTGTTCCTGTATTGGTCACTCCAAAATATATTGTAGCCATTGAGTCTCCCATATCGCGTAGTCAACCACCTGAAATATACTTCTGTCCAGATGACAAAGTTCTTCCACCCAGTTTGATTTCGATTGAAGAAATATCACAAGACGAGACACCTTTAACTCCAACTAATTTTCAGTAGGAGCTTTACCTGTACGAGTCTTTTTCTCAATCACCTTCCTCTGCTTTTGTTGATCCTTTTTCACTTCGAGTTCCCATAGATTCTATAGGGTATACATTGGGTCATTTGACCATGGCTGAGATAACATCCCAGACTGAACCATCTATTTCAGCTGCATCAACATCTACTGTTGCTTCATTTTCGATGTTTTGTCCATTAAATTCACCCATGTCATCATCTGGAATCCTATCTGGTTCCTCCCTTATGAGTACTGAATGGCTTGATCCTTTATTCACATCTTCAGTGCAATATCAAGCTAGTCCCATCAGTTACTCTCCTTGGTGGTCGGTGATTTCACAGAAATTACCCTATGAAATTCCAAAATTCAATGAAAACCTTGGAGAAGACCCGTCAGCGCGTGTTATAACTTATCATTTGTGGTGCTCATCAAAATTTTTAAATGATGACTCTGTTAGACTATGTCTTCTCCAGAGCACACTTACTAGTCCAATTGCACAATGAGGATGGTTCTTTTCCTGTGTCAACCTTGTTAAAAAATGAAACAGACTATGAGGATAGTTATTTTTTCTTGTGTCAACCTCATTAAAAAATGAAACAAGTACTTATGAGGATAATTATTTTTTCTTGTGTCAACCTCGTTAAAAAATGAAATAAGTACATTTGAGGAATTTTTTTTTTCTTGTGTCAACCTCGTTAAAAAATGAAACAAGTTCCTATGAGGATAGTTATTTTTTCTTATGTCAACCTCGTTAAAAAATGAAACAAGTGCCTTTGAGGATAGTTCTTTTACTCTGTCAACCTCGTTAAAAAAAGAAACATGCGATGAGCATAGTTCTTTTCCTGTGTCAATCTCGCTAAAAAATGAAATAAATCCTCCCTTATAATGAACCTTCATTCTGTTCAGCTATTAGTAACCAATAATATACTTAGGTGAATGAAATGAAGCTTGGGGGGCATCTTCTCATGTAGGGGGCATTCAAAAAATTCTTACCTATTGCATGCAATTGATCGTTGAAGTTCGAGGGAAAAATCAGGTTCAAAGCTCCAAAATGCAAATGGTAACTATGGAATGGTAAAAATGAATAGTGAAACTACTTTTAAATAGTCATTTAATTATTTGCAAATTGAATTTATTGCTATGAATATAGTTTTATTATGTTTTTTTAATCATGAAACAAATATTTTTAATCCATTTAATGTTGTTCTGAACAGGTCTTACAACTGATGAATAGATTAGTCATGTAGATTTATTTCAAGAATGAGTTGACCACAAAGCATACTTTTTCTCCTTATTTTTCAAGCTTTGTTAAAAACGAAAAAGGATTTGAAGCGCACTTTTATCTATTTTTCTAGCTTCTATAACAACGAAAAAGGAACCCCTGGAGTCTTCTTTCAACTCTTTTCAGACTCTGATAATGTGAAAAGATTTCCGAGCACTTATCTTTTCGATCTCGTAAAAGTAAATGAATCGATATCTACTCAGTATAAGTTTAACCCATTTCCGGACTGAGATAGATTATTTACGAAAGAGGAATACTTTGGTTAAACATGACCAAAGAGGTTCTCTCAGATATTATTTTACACTTTTTTGGGTCTAAGTGACAAATTTTCAAAAAGTATTTATGGAGTTTTCTTTCGTCCTCTTTTTCAAACACTCTAAATATGAAAAAGGATTGAGCTATCACTGTCATTAAGCTCATTAAAACATAAAATAGTGATGGTCTTGTTGATCATGGTAAGAATCGAGTTTCATTCGTCGCTAGACTCGTTAAATTATTAAACAGCGATACTTTATTCACCTGAAGAGTTGAATTATAGATCAAGAAAATTTTACCCTCCTTAAGCTTGTTAAAAAATAAAGAGGTACTGGTCGACAAATGACCGGGGAAAATTTGGGAAAAGTGAGCAAGAATTCTTTATGGTAGCAAGTCGCTCTTGAACATGACACTTCCTTCACTCCATGTCCGTGAGTGTTTGGGTTGGTTAATCTTCTTGATGGTTCATTCACACCTATGGTTCATCATACCTTCACTTTGGTTTTGGGTCAATGCTGCCAACTCATCACAGTGTCGTCGATATGTTCAAGAGAAGTCATCCAGTGAAAAATTCATCCTTATGCAATACTCATAAACGTTCATTCTCATGACCATCATCCCTGAAAATTTCTATATCAAGTCATACCCTTGTCTCTGAAATCATTAACTCCCATTTCGCAATAAGGTGGCTTCCTGTCGACGAAAAATCAATATCCAGGAAGTTCACTTAGAAACATCAGATTCCAGTACCATGAGGCTTGTTACAGCATTGACAAGATCCTCGATTCCGGAACTTTGACCGAAATATTTTGTTTGGCGTTCAACATCAAATCATCTATTCACGCCTTACGAAATGTACTGCAGTACCTTGAGGGCCATTGACATTAATGATGGTTCTCTCGTGTTTGTTAATAGCTCACATCATTGGCTGGTAATCAAACGATGTCTTTCCATGTTCGACTACAACTCATATATTCGCATGGATAGACTTGTACCTGAATGATCGAGTGAATGAGATAAGAAGACCCCAAATCTAGTTTCATCCATTTGGGTTGCGATTTCAGGATAGTTGTACACATCATCTGTATGGTGACCTTACATACAAATCGTCATCCAAACATGGGCCTATATCTGTAGGCATGTTTTCATTGGGCAACATTTCAATGAAGACGACTTTCTGAATTATGTAAATGTTATTAGATTGTTTATGTGCTAAACATGGGAATGCCTACCCTCAGTAATTATGATCAAAGAAGATATATCATGATGTGATGTATTGTAAGATTGATGCAAGTGACCACTCTGCTTCATCTCCAACTCATCATAGTGTAAAGCATCTCAATCAAATGTTTTTATTATTTTGACCTCATGCTTTAGGGGGAAATTTGTTATAGTTCAATTTGGGCATCATTCCAAATGACCTGGTTAACTGGACATCATCTCTAGGACCAATGAATAAGGGTCTATCACCCCCTATCATTTCAAGTTGCTACATTCCCTAAGAAAAGAATAATACAAATCAAGCATGACTTTCATAAAGAAAAGTGCATTGCATATACAAATCAAGGGACTAAGTGCATTGCATATGCAGGTAGCCCCATGCAAGGTTGTTCTACAAAGAACTTCCCGACATTCACAGGTGCATTGGTCACATTGGGAGCGAAATTCTCATTGTTCCGGAATTTCCACTTGGCCAGTGCCTTCTAGAAGAGTTCACATGTGTCAAGCTTCGAATCCAAGTGTCCATTTGACATCTACAAGATTGGGAACATGTCTTGCCTGTTATTGGAAAGTCATTGATTTTAAAACAACCTTCATCTCCTCTATATTGAGCACAGATATGAGTGCTTGAGAGGGAAGAATTTGAGTAGAGAAACGCTGGTGGATTTTCAATTGAGAGTTAGATTTGTGTGACAGTTGCTGGAGAGATTTATACTGTGATGAGGCTAGGAATGTTGCTGGAATGGTCACTTCAAATCATTCACTAGCTTGTAACCTCTCCTTCTATCATCAATAAAGAATACAACTTACTTTTCCATATATGCATCTGTATTGGCTTTGATTTTCCATATTGTAAGATCTTAGTTGATGTATATGGCTTATGCTTTACTGATTTAGCTAACTAACTTAAATAGACATCTGTATTATTGTTATCTTCTGCTGTTTTAGTGTTCTTTCTTGCAAGAAGAATTTTGCACAAACCGCTTGAATTTGAAGCTACAAAGGAAGCAACATAAGGAACCATTTAGAAGCGCTTGGATTACAAGTAAGCTTCTAATCTATTCTTTGTGTCTGTTCTTAGTTAGGAGAAGAAGTCATATAGTCTCTAATATGTTGTTCTAGATTATCACCTGTCTAGGGAAGTGTGTTTTATCCGTAATTCACAATTCTGTCCAACACCTATGGGCTCTAGATGATCCCTCTTCAAATTAAGGAACCCATGATTGTCCCAACCCTTGGTTGGAAATTAACTACCCCACCTTAAAAGGGGGTTAATATTTCTATATCTTACACATCATGTTCTCATATCTTGGAGCCTGGAGCAGTTATGAAGAAAAATTAAACAAAGGCAAAAGACATATGAAAATGGGTGGAAAAAAATGGTCAGGGTAACTCATGTACCGCGATTTTCTCCCTCATACACTCATATACCCAAATGTGGGATTTCCTCATCATATCTACCCTTGTACCATGACATGTGGCTTGGATCCTTCCCCTAATCACCACTCTATTCCATCACTATATCGCATGCCACCTACCCATTGATGAATGTACCATGAACATGTCACGCTCGTTAAAGGTTGAAACCACCTAATAGGGTCCTTCATTAACCCCCATTATCGATATTGGAGATACTTGTACATGCGAAATCCCATTATGGAAGGGCATGCCATCTTGAAGTGTCCAATTGATTCCATGATTTATAAGATTTTTTACTTGATTACTCTAATGATTTTTGTATTGGGGGGCAAGGGGACGCATTGGATCTTATGCAGGATTGCAGGTGGGTCTCTGTTTGGAGCTCAGTCTTCCTATATGATATCCAAGCCCTTCAAAGGGACACATTGGCACTCTTAGGGTGAGCGTTGAGAGCCATGGGCCTCGACCATAATAGAAATTACTTCATGGATTCCCAACACCATTCAGTGATTGCTCACGTTCCACCATTTGGATGAGGATGATGCACTTGGATCACCATGCCCAACCGACTTCACACTTGTACCACACACTTGGCAGAGGTTCCAGGGTCCACATGAGGATGTGTCTCACTGCAGGAGACAAAGGGAGGGCTTATGTCATCATCCTAGCCCTTACATATGGTTTACATGAATTATCAATCCACTTGGAGACCCATCAGGATGTCATAGTGCCTCCACACCCACTTGGCGACACCACATGTGACTTTCTTAGATATCAAGGGCCCAACCCCTTATCCACTATTTTTTGAGCCCACTCTCTCACCATGGCACACTTTGGACTCCACTAGGCCTGCTTAATGGCCCAACGACTCATTATGTTGATTATTCTGCCCTCTTGAGAGGCTTATTTTTATGTTATTGAGATATCTTGGTAGGATTGTCACCAAGGGATGTTATTATTGCACATTGCTTTATTATTTAGGGTTTAATTATGATTTATTAGGAAAATATAACTCTATATAAAGGATATAAATTGACAAGAGGCTTATTCATTCTTCTCATCTTCACTTGGATTGGATTAGTATCTCTTGAGAGATTTTCACACTTTTTGTTGGGATGAACGTTTTGGAGTTTATTGATGCACTATGATATTTGGATTTATGTTATTTTATTTGGAGTGTATTTCTAATGCAAAGTTGATGAATGGATATACTCTCTCTCTCTCTCTCTCATGTAAGTGAAATTTTAATGATCTTATTGTTATCTTACTTGTCAAATGCATGTATATTGTTATCATTATTCTTGTATGGGTTAATGTAATGCAAAATTATTCTAGGACCTTGAAATAATGATTTAATGCATGCGTTTTTCATTGAGGGATTGGGTGAATGTTGCTAGAGGTACCTCTTAGGTCTAAAGATCTCAAAACTTCATCTCTTAGGAATATTTGAAGTACAAATATATAATTACCTACTTGCAACCCTTGAATAGGCTAACAAAGGTTAATTAGGGTTCATTAGCTCACAAAATTTCTTACTCCAGGTGTATATTGAATCCATTAAGCCCCCTAAGCAAGGCACTGATACTCACATCCTCTTGGTGGTCAACCTTACCTTTCTTTTCTTCACTTTTCCCAATTCTAGGCCTAACCCTAGTAGGTCACCTAGGGAATCAAATAAAATATTTTGTAGCCGTCCAAATACCTTGAAAAGTGGTCCACTACTGTGCTAGAATCTTCTCAAGAGGCCCTCCAAGTTTGAAGAAAATCCTACAATGGAATATCAAGATATATCAAGCCCTAGTTATAAGACCAATTCTTCACCTTGGTTGGATTGGGTTAGTGTCCTCACTTGGATCATTGCATTTAAATCTAGAAAAGAAAATTATTCCTTTGATCCTATTCTCTTCCCTAATTAGGTCAAGCCTATCTTTTCTCGATCAACCCCATACCCTTGACCTAGTTTGGGCCAACTTGGGTTCTTTGTGGTCCCACAACTTTATAACTCCAACTCCACAAGGACTACATAGAAGCCTCTTTTCTTTAGGGATCCTTAGGTTTAGGATACCTCTTATCAATGAATATCATACAAACCTAGGCCTAGGAATTAGGGGAATTTTAATGTCTAAAATGGTCCTCTTAAGGAAATTATAAAATAATAGTGGGAATAAGAAAGTAATATTAGATCTGATCTAGGTGGATATTGGTGGCCACCCGCCTATTCCACTTGGGCCCCCACCATTGTCTCTTTCAGTTTTTCAGTTTCGGCATAACTTACTATTTTTAGCAGTTTTTCGGGTCCTGAACTTCCAGAGCCGTTTTGAGGCCCTAAACGACGTTTTTTGGGCATCGCGCCTCCAGCGAATACCATTCCATTTCATAATGATATTTGTGGTGAAAGTTGTAGTCCTCGGATAGAGCTTTCTAATGATGTATCATGAGCGTCAAACGAAGATAATGTGCCAAAGTTACGTCCTTGGGAAGTTGAAACACCAATTTACCCAAACGAGGCCCATAGTTTTGGCGCTTCATCTCCTAGGGTTAGGTTTTTGGATGTTTAGGGTTCTCCATTGTTTCTCAATAATAAATAGGCCCTCGAGCCTCATTGTAACTCAGTTCAGAGGCCTGTAGACACCACATCTCTTCTCAGAGATAGCTACCGGTGCCCTAGCTAGTTTTATTTCCATTCTGTCTGTAAGCAAATTTTAGTTCTTTGATATTAATGAAATAAAGTGTTATTTCCGCTGCATCTCTGTATTTATGGTTATATGTTTATTCTGTTGCATTATTGCATAAATTCGGATCAGTGGTATCAGAGCGGTCTGCTTTTTCTCGATCCTTCTTTGCATGTCCCCAACAAGGTCGGGGTATAAGGAGCTAGGGCTTGATCTGGTGGAACCTTTGCAAGATCAGCCTCGCAAACCTCGACGGACACCCATGGGGGACGAAAAGAAATATGAGGGAGCAGGAGATCCTATCAAAATATTGCTCGAGGAGGCCCTCGAAAAACAAAGGAACGCGATGATGGATAGCTTTGCTCAGATCCTTCAACGGCTGCCCACCGGCGGCGCATCTGCATCCAGTAGCCACTCTGGAGTTGCGACTCCCTTTAGGGTACAAGTAAATTTTGACATTCCCATATTTGAGGGTCAAATAGACGCAGATGCCGTAGATAGATGGTTGAATCTATTAGAAGGATATTTCTCTGTTCATGACTTTTCAGACCGGGAGAAGATTATTTTTGCACTCCTCAAAGCTACCCCCCATGTTAAGGACTGGTGGGAAACCTACTGTGAGAACAAGGACCGGACAGAACCCTCTCTGTTCTCGGTCGTACCAACTTGGAATTCTTTCCGAGACGCCGTCAAGGAACAGTACTATCCCGTGGGGAGCTATGAGGACAAGTACATACAATGGACCACGCTGGGACAACAAAGGGATCAAGATGTGCATGAGCTGACGAATCTGTTCCATACCCTGCGCACAAAGTTGGGTATCAAAGATTCAGAGAAACATTTGGTGCTAAAGTATCGCAGCTGTCTGCACAGATACATTCGGGAGGAAATGGAGTTCCTCGACATCTCCTCGCTTGGTACGGCATACCGGTATGCTGTCAAGATTGAGCAGAAATTCAAACAGAAGAAGCGAGACTTTGGATCTGCGAATCAAAAGCAAGGAAAAGGTGCTTCCAAACCGCAGAACAAAGGACAGAGCATGGCAGCTAAAGACAACCCGTCAAAGCCACAAGACAAGAACAACACCGTAAAGCCAAAGAAGGACACGGGAAAGTGGTGTGAGTTCCATAAGAGCTCCACTCACAACACAAGTGAGTGTCGGACCAAGCAGTCACTAGTGGCCGAGATGAGGGCTTCTGAGTCAGATGCATGCTCTGACTCCGAATCAGAACCTGAAAAGGGGAATGAAAAAGGGAAACAGATTATTGATGCGGAGCCCAACGCCACTGTTGCCACTACAAAGGTCCAGAAGGAGGAACCGGAAGATCCAGAGGAGGAGGAACGTCTCTTCCACTCCCGGATGTGGGTAAAGGGCTCCCCTGTACAGTTCATTGTCGACAATGGGAGCCAAAAGAACCTCATTTCAGCAGACGCCGTGAAGCGGTTGGGCTTGCCGACCACAGCTCACCCACATCCATACACCATCGGGTGGCTTCACCAAGGACGAGATCTCCGCGTCAGCCAGCAGTGCCGCCTTCCCTATAGCATCGAGCCCTTCACGGATGAGGTATTATGTGACGTTGCTCCTATTGATGTTTCTGATGTATTATTAGGACAACCATACTTGTGGAAGCGTCATGCTGTGTATGAGTCTCGACCTCGTGCTGTTATTGTTACTTTGGGAAATAAGTTGTGCAGGATACCAGAGGTACCACCTCCTGCCGCTATCTCTTTGGTTACTGCAAAACAATGTAGTAAGCTCATTTCCCAAACCAGGAAATTCGTTTTCCTGATGATCCGCCCCCGGGGCAAGAAGAAGACTGTGGCCACGACCTCCAAACAGGGCTCCTCTGCACAACAACAACAAATGGATAAGGTTGTGGAGGAGTACGGGGACATATTCACCTCACCCACAGGGGTTCCTCTGCACTGTCAGGTCAAGCACCCGATTGATCTGACCCCAGGTGCGCCGCTACCCAATGGACCGATCTATAGGCGCTCTGTTCTGGAGAATGATGAAATCAAGAGGCAGATTCAGGAGCTGTTGCAGAAAGGTCACATCAGACCAAGTTCATCGCCCTGTGGGAGCCCGATCGTGTTGGTACAGAAGAAGGATGGGACGTGGAGACTCTGTATTGACTATCGGGCGCTGAACAAGATCACTGTCCGAAATAGGTACCCAATCCCACGGATTGATGACCTTCTGGACCAACTCAAAGGTGCAAAATATTTCAGCAAGATTGACCTGAAGTCTGGGTATCACCAGGTGCCAATTGAACCCTCTGATGTGTGGAAGACTGCCTTCAAAGCCAAGGAAGGGCTTTTTGAATGGCTAGTCATGCCTTTCAGGTTGACGAATGCTCCCGCAACCTTCATGAGGATGATGGACGATATCTTGCGGCCCATTCACCAACTCCTTTTGTAGTGGTGTACTTGGATGACATTCTAATCTTCGAGCAAGACTTGGGAAGAGCACCTTGACCACATCAGACAAGTCCTCCAAACACTGCGGCAACACAAGTTGTGTGCCAATTTGGAGAAGTGCACGTTTGGCATGACCCAGGTTCAATATCTGGGATACATTATTGATGAAAGGGGGGTGCATGTGGATCCGGCCAAGATCCAAGTCATTCGGGATTGGCCAGCCCCAACCACTATAACAGAGCTTCGCAGCTTTCTGGGTCTTGCTAATTTCTACCGTAGATTCGTGTTGGGATTCTCTCATATCACTTGGCCCTTGAGTCAAGTCACCAAGGGAGGAGCAAGAGCAAAATTTTTTTGGTCAGAACCTCAATAGAAGGCGTTCACAGAATTGAAAAATCACCTCTGTTCTGCCCCAGTGCTCACATTACCAGACTTGCAACAGCCATTTGAGATCGAGACAGATGCCTCCGACTATGCTATTGGGGTAGTTCTTACTCAACAGGGACATCTAGTGGCATATCACAGTGAGACATTGTTTGAGACAGTTCGCAAATATCCCACCTATGACAAATAAATGTATTCCATTGTGCAAGCTTGTCGACAATGGAAGCATTACATTTTGGGGAAGGAAACAATCATCCACACAAACCACCGGCCCCTGCAGTTCATACAGACACAAGGGAAGTTGCAGAATGATCGCCATCAGAAGTGGTCCACATATCTGCAACAATTTCATTTGAACATCAAGTACAAGAAGGGCAACACTAATAATGTTGCAGACTGCCTCAGCCGACCACCGATCATGGCACTCACCACCGTGCTCAACTCTTGTGGGCACGAGACTTTTGATTGGCCGCTTCTCTATGAGAGTGACCCAGAATTCAGCCACACTTACAAGGCACTCTTGGGGGGTACGCAAGTTCCAAATTTTCACCTCCAAGATGCACTTTTATGTCACCTGGGACACCTTTGTGTTCCTTCAAGCGAGCGTGCCAAGATGATATGGGAAGCCCACTACAGTCGCGTCGCTGGGCATTTCGGGGTCGAGAAAACAGTAGCAATACTACAGAAGTATTTCTATTGGCCGAACCTTCGAAAGGATGTCGAGAAGCACATCAGATCCTGCATTGCTTGTGCCATTGCCAAACCGACCATCAAGAAGCAAGGCCTATATACTCCACTACCTACCCCTAGTCGACCGTGGGAATCCATCTCCATGGATTACATGCCGGGCCTGCCTTCTACTAAGAATGGAAATGACTGTGTTTTCGTGGTCGTTGACAGATTCTCGAAGATGGCCATCATGGCGGCCTGTAAGAAGAATATCACAGCAGAAGCCACTGCTAAACTCTTCTTTGAACGAGTGTGGGTGCACTTTGGGATCCCACGGTCTATCATATCAGATCGAGATAGCAGGTTCCTCAGCACATTTTGGTCCAGCCTCTGGTCAATGTTGGACACAAAGCTCACCAAGTCCACAGCTTTCCATCCCCAAATAGATGGCCAGACAGAGGTCGTCAACAGAATGATTGTACACATTATGCGCATGTACAATTCAAAGCATCCACGCACATGGGACGAGAGCCTCCCTTATGTACAACATAGTTATAACCGGGCTCTCCACAGTTCAATTGGCCATAGCCCCTTTCAGGTGGGCTTGGGATTCCGGCCACTATGTCCCATTGACGTAGCCATGCCATTTGCAGCTGCTCAGGCCGATTCAGCTCATGTCCAGTCTGAAGTTGACAAAGCAAGTAGCTTCATCGAGCGCATTCAACACATCCGCCAACAAGTTCATGATATATTGGACAGAGCCAATGCAAAGTACAAGCAACACCGGGTGCCACACAACTTCCAGGTGGGCGACAAAGTATGGCTACATTTGCAGAAGGAGCGCCTCACTGGACCCCACCGCAAGCTTCGCCCGCTCCGATACGAGCCGTACACCGTCACCAAGGCTGTAGGGAACAATGCCTTCGAGCTTAGTATTCCTCCATTCCTTGGTCTGCACCCAGTCTTCAATGTGGATCGCCTTCGTCCTTACTTCCCACCTCTACTGGACACCTCAGACATTGCAGAACAACTCACACCAACAGAGTTAAACTCAGACTGCATGGAACAGGCCACCACAGATTGTATCATGGACATACAAATCAAGAACACTCGCCAACAGAAGATCCAACTGTATCGGGTTGTCAAAGCTGGCCAACTCCTGCACCAAGGAAAGTGGTTCACCAGGGACCAAGTTCAGCAGAAATTTCCTCATCTCATGGAGGAACTTAACGCAATGGGGACCATTGCTTCCTAAGGGGGAGGAATGATCCAGGTGGATATTGGTGGCCACCCGCCTATTCCACTTGGGCCCCCACCATTGTCTCTTTCAGTTTTTCAGTTTCGGCATAACTTACCATTTTTAGCAGTTTTTCGGGTCCTGAACTTCCGGAGCCGTTTTGAGGCCCTAAATGATGTTTTTTGGGCATCACACCTCTAGCGAATATCATTCCATTCCAGAATGATATTCGTGGCGAAAGTTGTAGTCCTCGGATAGAGCTTTCTAATGATGTATCATGAGAGTCAAACGGAGATAATATGCCAAAGTTACGTCCCTGGGAAGTTGAAACACCAATTTACCCAAACGGGGCCCATAGTTTTGGAGCTTCATCTCCTAGGGTTAGGTTTTTGGATGTTTAGGGTTCTCCATTGTTTCTAAATAATAAATAGGCCCTCGAGCCTCATTGTAACTCAGTTCAGAGGCCTGTAGTCACCACATCTCTCCTCAGAGATAGTTACCAGCGCCCTAGCTAGTTTTATTTCCATTCTGTCTGTAAGAAAATTTCAGTTCTTTGGTATTAATGAAATGAAGTGTTATTTCCGCTACATATCTATATTTATGGTTATATGTTTATTCTGTTGCGTTCCTGCATAAATCCGGATCAAGATCACATCAGCAAATTTTAGAGGGAAAAAATAACTACTTTTTCAACTCATATTTTTAACTTATCTCCCTATCTATTTACTCAAATTTCGAGTGGGAACACTCGTTGGATGCATAATTTGATTCCTCATCCAAGGATTACCCATGTTTCATACTTTTTTTGGACCCTACTACATGAAAAATGTGATTGCAATCACTTTTATTCGTGTATTTATCATTTTTCATGTAGCAGTGTTCATCAAAAGTATGCAACATGGGCACTCCTTGGATGAGGAGTTAAATTTTTCATCTAACGAGTATTACCACTTGAAATTTGAATAAACCTTAGGGAGATAAGTTGAAAATACAAGTTGAAAAAATAGTTTTATTATTTTATTATTTTTTTAATATTTTTACTATTTTACCCTAAAAATGGTGAATCATCCCCCATGGTTGACATCATCATCTTGAATCCTATTGGCTCTTATAAGGTTTATTTTGGTTATACATTTTTCTTATGAGGCCCATTTTAGACATGAAAAGTTCTCTAATGCATCACCTTAGTCCTTCCTAGAGAGCCAATCACCTTGCTTTTGAAGCAAGTAAGTCATTTGTCTAAGCCTCTCTTGAGAATAAGCTTTATGAATCAATCCTTATCCCATCATTGGTCCATTCATATTTGTGATTCCCCCTCATATTGGGTCTCCTCCCATTGGTGAAATTCCATAAAGAGCAAGGAGATTTAGCTGAGGTGATAGTGGGCTATCGCTCCATTGCCAAACCTTGACCCAATATTTTCTCAATAGGATCCACTCCTAGGACCCTTTCTAGTTTGAGCAGTAACATTTTGGCATCATTTCTAGGGACACGAGACGTGTGTCTTGTTCCCCATATGACAATATCAATATATCCTTCTTGGTGACTCCATTGGAAGAACAAAGCCCTAGTTATTCATTGAGTTTTAAGGTCAATGCTTATAGGGTGAAGCAATCATTTGTTAAGTAAATTTCATTCACTTTGGCGACTCCCATTTCATTAAGATCCTAACAACATGTTTACCACATATAATCTATCCATAGATATGATATGGACCCCACAATATCCTGTATCGGAAAACATGAAGAATATGCCAATGTTCGATGAGGATCCACATTACGCAACCAATCACATTGCAAGGTTCACGAGGTATGTTTCAAGACACAATATAACCAAACCTTGTGACCAAATGGAATTTTTTGTCCTATCCATTGCCCCAAATATCAATTGGCTTGAGTCATGTAAACCCAAAAACATTCCTTCTCTCTCAATGTTGGTTGAGCACTTCCTCTTGCATAAAGGGACAAATTTGAAAATTAATGAAGACATATGCCAAATGCTGGAGGTGGCTTTTTAGGAGGAGGAGGTTATTGAATACAATTATATGTTTGAGGAAGAATGCTTTGGTCCTTATCCAAAATATCAAGGTTAAGATATTGATGCATAACTCGAGGATTGTGATGAAAAAGAAACTAATGAATTGGAAAGCATGTCCTCTGAGGGTGATGAAGAAGATTTGGACCCCAAGAGCCTCCAATTGTTGCAATAAAGGATGATGGAATATGAAGAATCTTGCAAGCAACTTGTAGCTACATATAAATTCAAAGATATTTTTCTCACTTATATGAACAATCAGAAAGGCTCTATAATATGTAATGTGAATATAAAAATAACCCTACCGATTCCATTCTCTTCGAAGAAATATATCAAGATCATGAAGTGGAGACCTTACATAAAATTCTTCAGGAAAATATGAAAGAGGAAGGGTCCTCCTTGCTTAACAAAGATGAGATTGAATTGTAATTTAGACAACTTCAAATGCGTAATGAAGAATGAGATGATTCTGAGGGAGATCATGATCATCAAATAGATGAATCTATGAGTAATGTTTGGGTTGTTGATTGGGGAATTAGGTATGATGAATCCCCCATGGTATCTCAAATCTATAAAAATGAACCCGAGGAAGAAAAATATGCTCCAATGATTCTGATTGACAATGTTGGTCATTGTGAAGTCCTTCCTAATGATTGGAAATGTCTCTTCTTTATCTTCCGAGATGAAAAAAATATGGCCAAAGAATATTTTTCCACCATTACGGGTGATTCCTATAGCCCTTGTATGAAAAGGATTGAGGAAGATGTTTCCTTTAGCCATGCTATCGATAAATGGTTTTGCTTCATGTTTGAGCATTATTTCCTTTGTTATGTCCCTAGCGCGGAAATGAATGTTTGTGATGAGGTTCATTCCCTTAGTTTTGTTGAAGAGTTGGTTTCCCCTATGAAAACCAAAGAATCATGGTTTTTTCCCAAATAAAATGATGATTTAATTGCTTGCTTTCCTAATAGCCAAGATAATGTCATCCTAAATGTGTCTGATTAATTTTCTCCTTCTTACCCTAAGGATGATAGGTTTGAGATAGCTCTTCATCAGAGTTTCATGTCCTTGATCATTAACATTTCCATCTTCTGGTTAGAGGATCAAATTCAATCCAATTGGTTGGTGTCTTTCCCTTCTTTCAGGGTTTCGTTCTATGGAATATGGGTCTCTTATTTTCCCACCTCCCCCCCTCGTGATCCCTCATATTACTCCTCCCATTTGTGTTTTTGTATCCATTGCATAAATAATCATGCAAACATGTCCTTTTATACTAATCAATTAACATGTTGGTTGCATTGGATCTATGACTATACCTAGCACTTGCATAATGTTATATGCATATTAGGGTAGGATGCATTGCATTCTCATTTTTCTCATTAGAAATAACATCATATGATATTATCATGATAGATTAGCCACATTTAGATTAAAATTTCATTTAGAACAATTTTATTTTCTTGTTGATTTTATGGCATAATACCAAGCATGGGTGATCATAAGACACCACAAAAACATTCTACCCCATGTGCTTTGTCTTTGATATGTGAAAGTAATAGGTTTGTGGTGCCAAGATATTGTTGGTATTATCATGACCTCTTGTTCAAGTACGTTTGAGCACTCTTCTAAGAGCTCATGTCCCAATTGGAGACAAATGTTACACATCACATGTGGGTAGTATGCATAGGATAAATGTTTTCTCCTAGATGGTCCTCATCCGACATCCAAAAACCCCCTACAACCAACAAATAGCTTGATGTGCCACTATCTCTGCCACTTGAGCCAACCATGTGGTCCCTTTCCCATATATTATGATCATATGTTTGAAGGTGGGCCTCATGACCCCGAAGGTATGGATTTTCATTAATGTAGTTGAGTAATTTTTCTTACTTATCATGGACGCTTTTAGGCATGGATTAGTGGGGATATTTGGTGGAAATAATGGACTACATTTGTACTCTTGTCTCCTCTACCTGATTTTTCAGTTAGCCTTGTATCCTAGTCCTGTGGGATCTCCATTACTGACTATTAACTTTAGGGCTAGTTATCGTCTTGCCGTCTAACCCCACAAGGTGTGGTTGGTGGCAAGAAATTAAGAGAAGAGGCTATCGTATATTCTCAACTCTCTCCATTTAAGCTATCTCTTGGGTTATTTATGGGGGGTGGTACCTAAAGGAAAGTAAGTTAAAGATGTGAGTTTTCTAGGAGAGTTGTTAGAGTTAAATATATTACTTCTTAATATTTATAAACAAAAAGTGATATGAGAAATTACCATGAATATAAAAAATAAGCATAAAGCATATGAAAACTAGTGTCTTCAAAGTATTTCTCTTTAAAATGAAAAAATATTTTATTAAATGAAGTAAAATGTGTTCAAATGGAAAATAAAAGTAATCCTGAAAATTTGAAACAAAAAAATGTTAGCACAAGATATTATAAATTCCTTCAAGATAAACAAATTTATGAATCCAAGCATGCGAATCTATCTTGTTCAAAAGGAAAAAATTAGTGATCTATTTATGAGAATGTAAATGAGATGATAAAAAACTCAATTGTTAGACCAAAATAACAACATGCAATTAGAATTGCAACATGAAATAAGAGTACTTGAAAAGGAAATGAGACTCATCAACCATTCATGAACATGATTATCATTAAACATGAAATGGAGTTTTCTAAACTAGACAATGTTCCAAGTACAAGAAAATCAAACTAAACTTGTTACAAAAGAGATTACAATATTTGCATGAAAGGAAATGCTTCTTGAAAATAGGAAATGATGTTGCATGTCAGAATCTAAACCATCAAGAAAGCAAAAATTTGGAACTTGAAAGTAAGGTAAATGTGATGAAAAGTGCTCTTGGTTTATTTTATTAATTAGTTCCAAAGCAATGTTACGACTGAACTATAATTCTTATATCTCACCCCCACCCAAATATTTGGATCTCACAGTGAGGAGTACATAGAGATAGAGGGTCCCTAAAATGTCTATTCAACCAAATTATGTTGGAGGTAAGTTTTAGAATTCTTGGGGCATGTAAGTAAATTAACCAAACATGAAAATTAAGTTTAACTTGAAAGATAATCACTTTCCATGAAGTAAAATTTTGCTTTATATTTTTCCCAAATACTTAATTGCATGTGAGATATACTTAAAATTGAAGCATAAGTAGACTTGGAAAAAAATTCATGACAAATTAGATTCAAGTTAAAAGTATTTGCATGAAAAAGTTTTAACTTTATATGAAAGTGAAAATACTTGAAACTTGTAGAAAATTAAATTAAATTGCATGTAAAATGAGTTAATGCATGTAGTGTTAATTTCCCAAGTAGATGTTATGCATGCAAAATGAAATAAACCAACATAATAAAAACACCAATCTTCTCCAAAAAATGGAAAGCTATGGATACAAATGGGTAAAACCCACACTCCCAAAATCAAGAATTTAATTAGTTATTACAAGAATGAGAAAACTTATGAAGTCTTCTCTAAAATCAAAGAAAATTATTCAAAATTTAGGTTTGAGTCATAGACCTTTCCTTGCTGAAAATTTCAGCAATTTGAGGCCCACAAAATGTCAACAAAATGCATATTTTTCGAGGGAGAAGAAGAGAGGCAAAGCCTATTTGAATTCCACGTCCAAGAGAGAGAAATAGAGGTCCAAATAAAACTCGACCTCCCTTAAGAAGAACTCAGTTTTGTGAAATAAATGTCCTCTAATGCTCACATCCAAGGGAGAAAAATGATCTAGAATTTGGAGCCCCAAGGTCCTACATGCAAAATTGTAAGTAGTTTTTTAAATATGAAACCTTCAAGTAGCTGCAAGACAACAAGTTAGAGTTAATCTACAACAACAAATTGTTAAACACGTGCATAGTAAACAAGAAGGAGAGTAAACACACAAGAAGAAACTGAAGGATAAGAGTGTGATATTTTACTATTAACCATAGATGTGATTTTATAGTACGTTAGGTGTGACCCTTGGATTCCGCATTCCAAGGTCACTTGGACTCCTTTGTGACTGTTCGTGTAATATCCCAAAGTAGGGAAATTCTACAACAATAAGAACACCTTAAGATTTTCCAAAGTTGGAGATCCAACCATACATGAACATAAACTGGAGTAGCAGTGACAAATAAACTCATAGAATGTAAGAAGAGCACATAGCCATCATATTATGTTACAATAGAAAAATGTATACAAGAGCTTGAGGAAAGAGCTACTTAAGATAGGAAAAATCAGCCTCAAGAAACATGTACATAAAATATGACAAAACATTGCTACACAAGAATGCCTATGGCTATGACTGCGCAGTTTTATAAGAGCAACTGCTGCTAGCATATGTAAATATATGGATATACAAATGTAGGGCTCATACAACATTGGGAGTGAAGATCTAAGCTCCCAAACACAATTTCTAGTCAATCCTGGAAGGATTGGCTGAAATATGCAAAACTGCAGAAAAGTTGGAGTTGTAGGGTAGCAGCTGCAACTCAAGATCTGGATCTGGATGGAGATGAATGAAGATTCTGAATCAGATAAAAAAACCTCCTCCAATGGATCTTCTAAGTGAAAGGCTGATCCTAGCACTGAAGATCTCACCCTCCAACAATCACTCCAATCCCTTACTGCAAATACTCCCTGAAAATAACACAGTCACTGAGGGATACTGCACTGTAGGTGCAAGAAAAAGTGTTGGCCAAGTGCCAAGATCTACAATATGCTCCAAGGGCTTCCCAACTGATCACCCAAAGGAAGGAAAGCTTCCTCCTTTGAAATATAAGCTCAGGTGGTGTTGAAGAACCTCCACTGCAACACCTTGCAACACAAATCAGCTCTAAACAGAAACAACGTTGCAGCTGAAGGAGGATGCTTGGCCTGAAGCCTGAATGTGGAGAAATGAATAAAAAGCTCCTTCAAGAGGCCTCTCTTGAAAGGATAAGGAATTCCTAAACAAGAATGCCTTGTGCTTAGTAGCACTGCAACTTTGCTAAACAACATGAAAATGCACAAAGTCTAAACAGACCAAGAAATCAATAATCCATATCATGAACAAAAATGGTTGCCTTTCCCTCCTTCTAAAAAAATGGAAGCCCTCTCACCATGGGTCCCACTCATTAGGGTTTCCTCCACCAAGGAATATTCCTCCCATTCATACTTCTTTGTCTCTCCAAGTGTTCTCCACCTCCTATCCCAACACTGTTGACTTGGTCAAACTTGACCTTGTCCACATGAAAATTATTTTGTTCACACATGAGGGTGTGAAATCAAGCTCTTATGACTATCCCCTCTCATATTATGAGGGATTTTATTCATATTTTTACTATTCATGGGCTTTCTTACCCATTTATTAAGATGCTAGGTGATAAAAACAAAATTCAATATTCCAATTAGCTGCATGCTAATTTTGGAATATTACAGTTTGCCTTCCACACCTACCCATAGAGGATTAGGCGTCCAAAATTCCCCCCCTTAATTCGAATGGGTATGTGTGATTCCAAGAAGAGAGTTGTAATGCAAACCTGCAAAGTATGTATGGCAGCACTTAGGCTAAATTAGCTCTCTGAAATGTTGGCATAAAGGGGTGGTTTAAGGATGACCACCAACACTGGAACGCAACGCTTATTGCAGTTCCTGGAACTCTTCCAAATTTGGCAAGATGTTGAGGGCTTCTGCTAGAGGAAGTGTCCCTCATATTTGAAGAGGGAGACCTTCAACCTAGAAGAAGGGATGTCTACAACCTGTGATGGTTTAAGGATGACCACCAACACTGGAATGCTTATTGCATTTCTCAGAACTCTACCAAAGCTGGCAAGAAGTTGAAGTCTTCTACTAGAGGAAATGTCCTGAATTCTTTGAAGATGAAGAATATTAACCTCGCATGGATGGTTTAAGGCTGTCCACCAACCAAAGGAATGTGCATGGGCATCCGTGTCTCTGGCTACAACTCTAAATCTGGAATGACAAGTTGTGGCTCAGGCTTGCTTGAACTGCAGTGTCCGAGGCTACAACTCTGAATCTGGAATGAGATATTGTGGCTCAGGCTCACTTGATGTGGCTTCGAAGCTTGTAAATAACCATCATTTTCCCCCCTGTCAGGTACAAGGTGAGATGATGGCGAAAACTCAACTGCAATATTGTTCAATATTCTAAAACAAGTTCTGACATGCGACTTAAACATCTTCTTGGCTATTGATGCCCATTTCCAAGAAGCGATCCATCCAAGATGAATCTTTGTTCTTGCAGGGGGTTTGTTTCTAAAGCATCTGTGTGAAGAATGGGTGTGCCGACCACAGTGGTTGCATGGGTGAAGATCGAAACAATGATCTTTCATATGGCCAACACGATCACAGTGTTGGCATTTTACAATCTGTTGTTGCTGTGGAAGAGGAGGAGGATATGGAACAGCTGAAGGTGAACTGCCATGAAGAAATCTGGCACTCTGAAATTTGATGGGCTTGGAGTAGTCCGGAATATGAAATGACAACTCCTTGTCATATCCAAGACCGGTTCTATGCTTATTATGGACAAGCTCTTCCCAAGTCTGATGATGGGCTTGGGAGGTGAAGTGTGAACATCTGCATCTGCATACAAATATGATTTTGAACTAGGCACCAAATTTGAATCGACTGCAACATTATTTAATTGCTGCTTATGGGAGCCTCTTTCAATGTTCTGAACAGAAACAGGTTCAAAATGATGACTCCACTACTATAATGATTCTTGCTGAAGCTGAGATTCAAGCTGCAAAAATTCAATCTTCTCATGTGCATTTAGCAGAAAAAATATAATATCAGACATAGTATCTTTGCTGATTTTTACCATCCCATCCACACTCGAATGTTTTAGAGTATTCAAAAACTCTAATATGCTAGCAAGTCTAGCCATTGTCTCAACAAAAATAAAGGCTTGACAATCCTAGTGGAGGTTGTAAACGAACCCCACCTATTGAAGATCAAACCATCATTGAATATATAATGTAGACATAAATTTCTCTGATATATTGGAACAAGTAAAATAAGACTATATATGACTAGAGCAAGGCACATATGTCTCCTCGAAAAAACAACAGACCATAAAAAATTTCAACATATGAGCACTTAAGGATTCCTCAACTTTTATAGTGGCATTTTAATCACTGCATACTTGAGTTATTTGTATTTTGGACCCCCTGTAATATTCAACTACAATGGAAAAACATTGTAGATTGATATTCCCATGTACATTATACTTGAAATTTGTTTTTCTTATATGATTCCATAATCACATAATTTGCAAGCATAAAAGAAATCGGGCCAAGGAAAACTTAAATTTTCATTTGTCCAGTGAGATAGCTTTACTGGCCTTTTGCATTTCGATTTTCTCAATATTTTAAATCTGAAATGGATAGACAACAATGCCAATACTTGGGATGTTTATACTGAGGAATCTAATTGCGCCAGGTACATGGGATACTCGAGATGCCAATTTTTTTCACTATATGATAATACTTATCATATATTATTACATCCACCAACAAAGCCTTTTAAATTGAAAAACATCAATATACCACAAGAGCTCTCGGTGTCACCAGATTTGACCCAAGCTGTGCCTCAATCCTTCTAACGGATGTATCTAATTTTTTAAAGATTGGCGATTTATTTATATAATTTACACACCAACGGAATAGTGAAGGCATAACTTATCACTGAATTGAGTCATTAGTTAAACTTTGGACACAGCCACAAAATTCAACACCGTCTGGCAAGTTTCATTTGACGTCCTGGTTGAGCTTGACAGATGCAATGCTGGCTTCAAGAAGACGCACGTGATATGTTATTCTGGAGGAGAGGTCACGGGAGGTCGAGGGAATATGAGATGGGGAGGGAAGGTGAAGTGGTGGAGTGTAGATGAGGGAGCACGATGTGGGAGGAGGGGTTGCGATTGATATGAGTGGGCAGCGTGGACCAGAGGGAAGGCGAGCCAGAGGGAAGTGTGGAGGCTTGACGCAATGGCCTGATGCAGATGGGAGGCCAAGAAGTGAGTATTCTGAGGAGGAACAGTTGGGGATGAGTTAGCGTGGCAGCGTGGGCGATGGCCGAGAGGGAGGCCGAGCTGTAGTGTATGGAGGCCTAATGCAAATGGAGCGGAGGAGGGTCGTGAGTGACAGAGTCCAAGGCGACCACACAGCAGTGACTGTCCAACTTTATCAAAATCTTTAACAGTTTTGAATTGATGTACGATGCCTTTACATATAGTCTGGATTATGCCTTCCTCAATACGAACAATTACGAAGGTTTTTTTTGCAATGTCTTCGAGTAGCGGGCTCACATTTAATCTTCATTTTCCGAAAATTGTAAACATTTCAGACCATCACATGAAGCTCAAGGTGTAGAGTGTTGTGTAGGGTGCCAACAGAAATCAGTGAGGTATTACAAAGAGCATTACAGGAGACAAAGAACAGACTGACTGCAAAATCGCTAAGCTTGCACACTAGCAAAGAAATGGCCTCTGGTATTTTATTCAAGTCATATGGTCCTCAATTCATCACTAATAAACATAACTAGCCTCTGTGCCAATAGACTAGTAACGCATGAAAGAAGACAGACCCTAAAATGGTAACATTCACTCACTAAGCACTGAGAGATGATAGGAAACACATTTTAAAAATTGTACACTATGCCAAGGTCTAATTAAATTTATGTGCTATCATTTCTGAATTGCAGGCACAAGAGGTAATTAAAACCACAAAACCAGTGGTTGGGCAAGGACATAAGATAATGATTTGAATTAGAGCAGGGCCAGAAATCGCCTGCTCTGATACCATGTTAAACAAATGTATGGTAAACAAGAAGGAGAGTAAACACACAAGAAGAAACTGAAGGATAAACATGCGATCTTTTACTATTAACCATAGATGTGCTTTTATAATACATTAGGTGTGACCCCTGGATTCCACATTCCAAGGTCACTTGGACTCCTTTGTGATTGTTCACCTTCCACACCTACCCATAGAGGATTAGGCGTCCAACACAAATGTTAGCTCAAGAAGAAACTACAATGTATATTAAAAAATAATCTATAAGAGGCTAGGCCAAAGAGTATGAGCAAGCTCTCCTCTTTCACTAGCCATGACCTAGCTCTTTGAATTAGCCAGATAATTATAAATGAAGTGAAATATGTGAAAAATACAATTTTTAATATAATTTTGATGCAATAAATAAGAGCTTTACGAAATTTAAAAGACCCCTTGCAAGAAAAATAGAATTTAGATGAGACTTTGGAATTCAACACATGTGGGTTCTCCTTGAATACTTTCAAGAATGGGTTGGTTCCTCTGAGAACTTCCCCTCATGCTTGAAATCTTGACCAAAGAGTGATTCCTCTATAAAACTTCACCACAACTCATTAAATCCACATGAAATTAAAAAAATGCAATGGAAAGAGTTCCTATATATATATTTGACATGAACCAGAAAATATATTTTCCTAAAGCAATTAAGTAATTCTTATGCCTATATGATATAGCCGCATACTAACATAACTTGAAGCAAGCATGAAGGAAAAAATAGCATGAAGAAATAAATAGAAGCATAACAACAAGTCAAGAATTTACCACATATGCAAGGAGAATAACACCATCACAAGCTTCCCCAAATACTTTTGTATTATATTTCAAGTACGGTTACAATCTAGCAACGTGTCCTCAAGCCCAATAACTCATATTACATGATACATATGAGAGTCCATAGCTCTATTATATAGATATTTGGGAGAAAATTCCAAGGAAGAATGCATGTGAGAATTGGACATGGAAAAAATCCTAAGGAAAGATAAGCTAAGTTCGATGTAGAGAACACAAAGACATCAAAGAAAAATCAAATTCCATATGTGCACCTCAAAGGAAATTGAATTCCATATATGGCCAAGTAAACACTTCCATGAGTGAATCAAAATATCGTGCTACCTCTAGTCAACCAATTCAAACTCGAACTAAGTGATTCCCCATCTCTAGATGATCCCAAGGTATTTCTACGTAGGTCCCTAGAAACTGCGTGATTCCTTCAGTGCAACTCGTAGCCTGGACAAAGGAAAGTCGTAAATCCTCTAAGTGAAGTGTTGCATGTTGAAGCACTCGAGAGAACTATTCAGTCCAAATATTTCATAGAATATTCCTTCTGTTCATGATCTCCTCTAATTAATTCGATTTTCCACATGTGCAATTGTTGCTTTATCTTTGGAAAATTTGATTTTATAAAATAATGGTGTATTAATGATGCAGTGAGCTCAATCATCCTCCACATGTTCGTTGACTCAACTCCTTGACTTAGGATAATTTCCATGTCATTTCCACGTTGTTCTCTCTCTGTAATTTTCGAGGTTGTGGAATAAATCACAAAGGTAACCACAAAACCACTTTGGAGTTTAGGATCTAGCCTTCCTAAACTCAGAGAGGGATCTCTCTGTCAGATTTGGTTTTGTTGTATTAATGATTTTAGGCTAGTTATGAATGCACACTTTTTTTATTTTTCTTTTTTTGATTTGTTTTAATTGGTTTGGTTGATTTAATGCCTAAACTTCCATTGGTCTATGGATTTTGCAAACTAACATGGGTCTGTCTCATATTTTCAAAGGAGTTTCATAGGGAAAGGTAGGTGAACTAATTGGATCTTTTAGATTTCAATGAAATGTGATAGAAGAAAATAAATAGATTCAATTGAAGCTAAAGAGCCGTAAAGAATTCCTTAACTTGATATTAGACGAAAACATTTAAATTACCCACAACCAGAATCAGAGTGTATGTTTCAACAAATTATGTTCATCAAATTTATGTAAATTAATTCAAATCTAAGAATAGATAAGTATGGAAACAAAGAAATAAACACATAGACACTAAGAGAAACACATCACCAAATAGTCCAACACATGAATCCTGTGAAGAATGTCCTTCTTATTGCTGATCAACCCTTCAAATGAATAAGTAAAATAGCTTATGGAATGCAAAAATCAACCCTCAATACTTTGAAAACTGAAGTATTTATACAAATATTTACAAAAATCCCACCATAAATGATCAAGATATATTTTAAAATAAATCTAAAACAAATTATATCTCCTATTACAAACTAATAGGGCAAGTTGGAACTATTTGAAAGGTGGCCCTGATTTGGAGGAAGTTTTCACTAATTTTTTACTTTGGTCCTTGTTTCATTGTTGTTTCTCTGACTGAAAATAGAGTTACTCATTTAATCTAGTAACTCACACAACTTATCCCATCTTTCTTCATTCAGAATTGATAATTTAGTCACCCTCCCGTATATTTCATCTACTTCAGTGTACTTGGAAAAAGTAGGCTTCATGAAAAAGATGTGATTTACCTTATGCTGTATAGTTAAATCATTCTCCAGTGCCTCCAGAAAATATTTCCATGTTATGCTACCTTTTATACTTGCAAACTTGGAGTTGTCCTTAGCCACATATCTCAATTTCTTGTTGTAGTCCTCCAGGGTGATAAAATTGTCATTTATCACAAATAAACATGGCAGGCCCTTGTTGTTCAACACTTCAATCCTGTTGAAAAACCTCTTAACACCAATTTCCAGCCCCTGACATTTTTCTTCCAGCTGAAGGACGCGGTTCTTTTTGGTCAAAAACATCTTGAATTCAAGTATTGTTTTGTTTCTATCTTCTATTCCCATTTCCTCCAGCTCATATTTATTCTTAGAATTTAGAAATCTGATCATATTAGTGGCTTCAGTGGGCTTATCACCCAATTTTTCTTTGATCTGCACAATAACTTCTTTGGATTTCTGAGTTAATTCATTTTGTTCAAAATTGATTTGCATTGAAGGCCAAATTTGATTCATTGACTTTAGGATGTTTGACCATATGTGTCTATTTTTCTTGGCCCAAGGTCTGGCCCATGCCGGTCTCTTTTCCTATTTGTTGTATTATTTCCATTAAACTTTGGAACCTTTGTGCCTCAGCCATGTGTGAAGCTTGACCTTTGTTCTTCTGCTCGTGTAAAGCCTTTACCTGTCCCTGCAACTTCTTGATTTCTTCAGTTTGTATTGAAATATATTCCATTGCTTTGGTGAGTTTTCTTGTAGCATTTGGGGGTTGGGATGGAGGTATTGTTGGTGTAGAATTACCTGTAGTTGGTATTTTTGTAAGGGGCACTGCATCCAAAGGAACCATGGTGAGTTGTGAATTTTTTCCCTTCTCCTTGATCAATTTATCCATATATGTCTCCATATTTCCGATTTGTTCATTTTTCTCCATGATCAATTTGAGCATGTATTCCTTCTAATTTTCTGACTCTGCTATTTGTTTTTCCTGTGGGTCTTCAGTTGCTAGCATATTTAGTTTCTTCCTAGGTGCCGCAATATCAAAATTTTTCTTGTTGATTAACTCTTCAACTCCTTTAACATTCACTGGATCATACCCCATCTTTATGAACAGATCTTCTAATGACTTGATTCTGGTGTCCTTTTCCAGAGATGAAATTCTTTCAATATTTAGTTGAGATTGAACATTCATATAAGTGTTAGTCAAAGTAGAAAAAATCATCTCTCCTGTTTTCTTATGCATCTCCATATGATCGATGGGATGAATGTCCTTTGTGTCAAATTAAAAGGAGGTCTTCTTATAGTCACCAGTTGTCTGTGGATGTGGAATCTGAGCTTGTAAGAATGCCATTAGTATTCTTCCCTTCTCTATATCAAAGGATGATAGAAGCTTGCTTTGAGCACTGGTAGTTTGTTTCTAGAATTGAGTGTAGGTGTTGCCTTTAAGGATCTCATTCTTGAGCTTTATCTCTTTGTATTTGTCAAAAATACTCTTCTCTTTTTCTCCATGAATTAGTCCATATGTTTGGGTTGCGTCATGATGATCTTATCACACTGATGATGCTGCTGGGGACTCGTGAATTTTCTACATGATTGTGTAGAAGAGAGTGGCACTTTAATGTCTATGGTAGCTTGTTGTTCGAGTTCTTCTCCCATATTTTTCTTAGGACTCCTTTTAGTTTTCTTTCTGTATATTATCTTAAATTCTTTTTTGAGCTTCAGTCAACTAAAGGGGATCCTTCCTCTCTTCGTATCTTATTTATCTTCTCTTGAGGAATAGGAGTCTAAAGAGTATATGTGGACATGAGCTGCTCCTCTAATTCCAGTAAAGTGTTCTATGTCCATTTCAATATTTGGCCTCTGTGTGTGCACATAAGGAGTGGTTTTGTGTTCCACCCTTAGCTTGGAGACTAGGCCCAAAGGATCATAAGACCATGTAAATCTAAGATTAAAATTTATTTGTTTGAGGAGTTTTTTTTCTTCTTGACCGGCTACCTTGTTGTTACAAATAAAGGGACCAACCATTGTCTTTATTCTGAACTAAGACTTCTTCTTTGCTGAGACAAAATGAATTTCATTCGAATTTATCATCTGTCTTATATATTCCAGGGCAGATACTCTCATTGGGAGGTATTTGGGCATATTGTATGGTGGAAACTCACACCCATACACCCTGATCTCTGTGTAGTTTTGGTAGAGGTACCAATCTCCTATTTTGGCCTGCTTTGTCAGGTTCAAGATCTTCTTAATTTCTTCACTGATTCTTGGCTCTACATTTCTGGTTAGTAGGATAATGACTGGATGAATGAACTATTCTATGTACTCTTTGAAGGTATACTCACTTGAACCTTTTCTCACCAAAGAGGTCCAGCGAATCACAGACTGTGGGTTCCCTTCTTCATCTAATTTCTGCAACGAACATGGGAACCTATCTACTTGGTAGTAAATGAAAATATATGAAAAAATGGAAGCATACTTGAATACGCCTTCAGTTGGTAACTTCAGGAGTTGTTCATGTATGGTGACAACCAAAAATTGACTAAAATTAAAAACAATTGAGGGCTTTTGATCTGTAGAGGAAATTGAAAAAAAACCAAGGAGGGATTCATATATCCACTCATCATAATAACATAATAGGCATGAAAGCACATAAATAATATGTTTGGTTTGATCATGGAACATGGAAGAAGCATAAGGTGGATTCTTCTTGGGAAATTTTGCATTCTCAGGGAGAAAAATACAAAAAATCTATGTTCTTTTGGAGAAATCTAACTTCTGATACAGTTCTTTTAAGGCTTGTACAAAAAAAGGTGTATTGGCTTCAATAGGAAGGACCTACATCATCTGATCAATTGTTTTGGAAGTGAGGATGAATAAAACTTCTCCACTTGGGGCTATAATGGATTTATGGTTGGGTAGATAACAAACTTGACACTTCCTAGTGAATTAAGGAAAATGATGGGTTTGAGGGAAGATGTAGAGGGGAAAATTGGACTACCAGAGTCTAATTTCATTAGTTTGATCAATGTATTTGTCCTTGAGCCAACAGTATAGTTCGAAAATATCAAACGTGCACTTTGTCTCACACTTTGTACATCCTTTTTTGCAAGTGGGATGTGATCAAGATTGACAGGGGGATGAAGCATCAGGTTGATCAGATCATCGTTATTTTTCTTTTTGGGAGGCATTCTACTAATCAAAATGTAGGAAAATGAATACTATGGTAAATAAATCCCAGGAATTGTGCCTGTCAGTTGAGTTTTGGTGGAAAGCTGGATTTCCCTATGCTTGATTGGTTCCTTTTCCGGATTTGAAGGTTCACTATGGCAACAAAATTTTGGAAAGTAAGGCAAAGCAAGAAATATGTGAGAAAAAGGATTAAAAATGTTGACACCTAATCCTATGGATGGGTGTGCATATGTATTTTTGTGTATTATTTATTATTAGGAAATAAGGAAGGCCAAGAGTCATTGGGAGCTGAATCCCAATAGCCTCACCTCCCATCTATATAAGCATGTACATTCTTCAGCTAATACACATTCTAGTTTTGAGGAGTTACCTCCTGGTTTGACATGGTATCAGAGCCAGACCCACATTTGGCATTTCTGCCCTGTGGTGTAACTCCCTATCCTTTGCTCAGTCATATTTTTAATAGTTTTTTGTTGCTCATTAATTGCTAGACTGTTATTCTGCATTTTTTTTTCTCCTATTTATCACTGACATTTGCAGCTCCAGCTCTTGCAGCTCCTGAAGACTGCAGTGTCTGTCAATCTGCAAATTGCAGCTCTGCCATTCTGCCATTCCAGCAGTCCTGCAACCCTGTCTTTCTGCAGATTCAAGTTCAAATTTTTTGTAACGCCCTTTTGGGCCTCCTCCTCTCCATTCATTCCTGCGCTCCTCCATTTTTCCCTTACCCATCGCCTTCCCTTCCCCTACCTGCATTCCCATTCTCCATTCCTCCATTCAGCGCTTTGCCTCTCCCCTCATTTCAACATACACCTCCCTCTCCCTCACACACCTCCCTCTCCCTCACTGTTCCATTCCCAACGCACTGTGCCTACCCAACATACTGCTATATTCCCAACGCACTGTGCCTACCCAACGCACTGTTATATTCTCAACGCACTGTCCTTTGTATTACAACGTTGTCATTGCATGGTTTAATACCGCTTGTCTACAGTTATAATACGCTTTGTCTCATTTAAATACAGCGGTCATTGCATGGTTTAATACCGCCTGTCTCAGTTATAATACGCTCTGTCTCATGGTTTAATACCGCCTGTCTCAGTTATAACACTGTTCATTGTATTAATACAGCGGTCCATTCATATAACGCTGTCGACATTCATATACTGCCTTACATATAATACTGCCAATTCATATTTAATACGCTGGCTCCAGTTTGTAATACATCCAGACTCTGCATATTTCATACAACGCCTCCATTACATTGGTACGTTGTTTGTTCTGTTCTGTTGTATCACGCCCGTGTGTTAATACATAACGCTGTCTGCATAGTGGCCCGTGCGTTAATACATAACGCTGTCACCTTATTCAATACCGCCCCCTCCACTTTTGAATATTCAATACCACCTTTCATTCCGCGCGTCAACATACAAAATCGCAGTTTTAAATACCGCTCCATGTTATATACTGTCCGCGCGTTGTGTTTATATTGTTTATCACACCATTTTACCGCCTTTGTTAATGCCATTACAGTTTGCCATTACAATACGCCCCATTACAATGCGCTGTTCGACTCCATATATTCAGTTTGCCATTACAATACCGCCTGTCTATTTATATTAACGCTATCCAGATTACATTATTCACATCCAAACGCTGTCTCTTTTTCATTACATGGTTTATGCGTTGTATATCGTTTCATTACATAATATAACAACGCCCTCCAATTGCGTTATATTTGTTTATATATGTGGTATGCGTTGTAATACACCGCCCCTCCATCATATTTACGCCCCACCATATACAGTGCGTTGTCACTCTGTGTAATACTACGCTCCATATTACATTCTATATTCATTTTGTCCCCCAAATTATTCCCATTACGCCCTTTTCAATACCTCCCATTCATACCATTCCACCTTTTCACATACAAATTTTTCCCCAAACAAAAAAAAATACATTTTTTTTTTGTGTGCAGAATTCAGTTTATAGCAAAGAGTCCTTTTTTAAAAATTCAGTCTCCAGCAAAAGTTTTTTGAGCAGAATATTTTTTCCAGCAAGAGTTTCTGCCCTTTTAATTGAGTATATTTTCCAGCAATAGATTTTTTTGTTTTCTCTCCTTCAAGAGAAATTTTCCAGCAGAGTTTTTTTCTCTCCTCCTTCAAAAGAAGATGACAGTCCCTTCATCTTCTAAAGAGGCTGCCTACTTGGCACAAAGAGAAAGGAGACATGCTTCAGGTCCATCCAGAGGAAGAGAAGGCAGAAGACGAAGAAGAAACTTCGAGGAGAAAAGGGGGCGGACAATCTGCAAAGCTCAGTGACAATAATCAGAGACGGAAGGTGGTGATGACAAAGACAAGGTAAACCAAAAAACCGGTTGAATCGGCTCACAAATTTCCTTTTGTTAACAATGGAGGTGCGAAAACCTATTTGGTGGTGTTGTTACTTATGGAGAGATGATGCTAACTTGAACAACATGTCACATATGACATTTAGAAAAGATTTTTTGAAGATTTCAACGACAATGAAGTTGATGGAAGCGATATAATTTTGGATAAATCCAAACTCAAGTTCAAAACCTAAGGAATGTGATGCATGTATTCTAGGAAAGCATAGCAAACAGCCATTTCATGATTCACACTCAAGAGCACATAGGAAACTTGAACTTGTTCATTCAGATTTATCTGGCCCTATGCCTATTGCTTCTGCAAATGGAAACAAATACATGATGACATTTATTGATGACTACACCAGAATGTGTTGGATTTACTTACTGAAGAATAAGTCTGATGCTTTTCAAACTTTCAAAAATTTTCATGCATGGATTGAAAATGATGCACAAACACATATTGGCTCTCTACGTACTGATAATGGAAAAGAATACACTTCAAACGAATTTGAAAATTATCTTTGTCAACATGGAATCAAACATCAAACAACTGTGCCATATAATCCCCAACAGAACGGTGTAGCTGAAAGAATGAACAGAACTATCTTAAATATGGTTCGCTCCATGTTATTTTCAAGAATGTGAAATTGATGTTTTGGGCTGATGCAGTTCTATGTGCTGTTTACATAAAGAATAGGTGTCCTTCAAGTTCAATTAGAAACAAAACTCCTTTTGAAATGTGGCATGGCCACATTCCTTCGGTAAAGCATTTCGGGGTCTTTGGGTCCACCTGTTATGCCTTGATACCCAAGGGTCAAAGGAACAAACTTGGTGCTAGAAGCAGAAAATGTATCTTCTTGGGGTACTCCAATACCTCCAAAGGATATCGTCTCTATGATGAAGCAAATAAGAAGTAACTCCTCAAAACTAGAATGTGTATTAGCTGAAGAATGTCAAACCAGGAGGTAACTCCTCAAAACTAGAATGTGTATTAGCTGAAGAATGAACAGAACCATTTTAAATATGGTCCGCTCCATGTTATTTTTCAAGAATGTAAAATTGATGTTTTGGGCTGATGCAGTTCTATGTGCTGTTTACATAAAGAATAGGTGTCCTTCAAGTTCAATTAGAAACAAAAATCCTTTTGAAATGTGGCATGGCCACATTCCTTCGGTAAAGCATTTCAGGGTCTTAGGGTCCACAGTTATCTTGATATTTGAGGGTGAAAAGGTGAGCTTGGTGCTAGAAGTAGAAAATGTATCTTCTTGGGGTACTCCAATACCTCCAAAGGATATCGTCTCTATGATGAAGCAAATAAGAAGTTTGTGATAGCAAGAGATGTCATATTTATTGAATCATCCAAGAGTGACAAGGTTGTTGAGCGGCAACTTGATCGCCTGGATAGATTCACACATGCAAAGTCTTTCAAAGAATATGATAATGTGATTCCACACCTTGAAGGGGGGATTCCGATATTGAATCAAACTGTGGAATCATTTCCTGAACCACACTCTCCCCCACATGAAGAAACCACCATGGATGACACATTGGATGATGTGATTGACAGAATTGGGAGATTGAATCTTGAATCAATCCCAACTCAGTCAAGTGACCAGCCAGGGCCATCTCAGAAAGGTCCCCCCAAATGGCTGACAAAGACACTGGAGGATGTTCATCCTGATGAGGTTGGAAAAGCAGGAACAATTTGATATGGATATTGCTTATAAGCGTGAAATGAGTTTGTCTCTGGAATCATACTAGGCAATTCCTTCAAGCCTTCTCATGATGAATGGAAAGAGACGATACGACAAGAAGAGTATGATGCCTTGATAAAGAATGGCACTTGTATTTGGTTGATGCTTTGGGAATGAAACCAGGTGGTAGCAAGTGGGTCTACAAGAACAAGTACAAAGCAGACGGCTCACTTGACAAGCACAAGGCCAGGCTTGTGGCAAAAGGATTCGCACAGAAGGAAGGAATTGATTATGAAGAAACTTTTGCTCCCACAGCAAAATGGACCACCATCCGGACTCTCTTTGCCTTAGCAGCTCAGAGTGGATGGAAAGTTCATCAGATGGATGTAAAAACAGCCTTCTTGAATGGAGATCTGAAGGAGAAAGTTTATATGTCCCAGCCAGAAGGATTTGTGATAAAGGTTCAAGAACACAAAGTTTGCAAACTTGTGAAATCCTTGTATGGCCTCAAGCAAGCACCACGAGCCTGGTATGAGAAGTTGACCGAGCATCTTCTGAAACTTGATTTCAAACACTTTGATCTTGATGATGCAACTTTGTTTGTTAAGAAAGTTGGGAAAACAATTGTATATCTTGTGGTATATGTAGATGATCTTTTGATAACAGGAAACAATGAGAGCTATATTGCATCCATGAAGAAAGAGTTGAAGAAAGGTTTTGAAATGACTGATTTAGGTCATGTTCATTACTATTTGGGTATTGAAGTAATTCAACATCCTAAATTCATATTTCTTTCTCAGAAGAAGTACATTGGAGATCTCTTGAACAAGTTTGGCATGGATGACTGTAAACCCTTAAGCACTCCAATGGAACAAAACTTGAAACTCACATCTATTGAAGGGAAGGAATTTGAGGATGCAACTAAGTATAGACAGCTTGTAGGAAGTCTTATCTATCTGACCACCACCAGACCTGACATCTCATTTGCTGTTGGAATCCTCTCAAGGTTCATGCAGAAACCTTGTGAAGGACATTGTTCTGCTGCAAAAAGAGTACTAAGGTACTTGAAGGGGACTCAAGACTTTGGACTCAAATATACACAGGTAGGCGACTTCATCTTGACCGGATACTCTGATTCAGACTTTGATGGCGACAAAGAAACAGGGGTGTCTACTACAGGTTACACCATGAGTCTTGGATTAGGATTTGTCTCATGGAGATCACGCAAACAGTCAGTTCCAGCAGATTCCACGACCGAGGCAGAATATGTGGCAGCAGCTGAAGCAACAAAGGAAATTGTGTGGCTCCGGAAAATCCTGGAAGATTTGCAGATGAAACAGATGTATTCCACTCCACTCATGATCGACAACACTTCTGCAATAAAGTTGGCCAAGAACCCAAAGTTTCATGATCGAACAAAGCACATCAATACAAAGTACCATTTAATTCGACATCATGTTCAGGCCAAAACCATCCATCTACATCATTGTTCCACAAATGAACAAACTGCCGACATCTTCACCAAAGCACTTGGAAGAGAAAAGTTTGAAAAGTTCAGATCGATGCTTGGACTCACCAACATCCCTTCGGATTAAAGGGGGGAATGTTGACACCTAATCCTATGGATGGGTGTGCATATGTATTTTTTGTATATTATTTATTTTTAGGAAATAAGGAAGGCCAAGAGTCATTGGGAGCTGAATCCCAATAGCCTCACCTCCCATCTATATAAGCATGTACATTCTTCAGCTAATACACATTCTAGTTTTGAGGAGTTACCTCCTGGTTTGACAAAAAATGGTGTGCGAGAGCGATTTTTATGGTAATAGCGCATTTCCATTGGAGGCACAGGGTCGTTGTCAAATTAAAACAACTATCTTGTGAATATTAATGGTGTAGGGAATGTGAGTGGAGGGGAGAATGCAGGAAAGATAGTGGGAAAGGTCGGCGGTTTGGTGGATTTCAAAGTGGGGTTGAGGTAGTAAATGGTTGTGAGGAGGGGGGTGCAAAGTGCTCAGAGGCTGACACGTAAGGTGGGTCTGGTGGGGAGGAAAACAACTTTTCAGAGCCCTCCCCCCCCACACCGAAAGAGGTAGGATGGAAAAAGGGGGGGGGGGGTGCGAAAAACATTGTCGGTCGTTGATGTGAGCTAGTGATGATTGAGTTGTCAATTGGAGCACTTGCCTTAACACTACCCGACAAATGCCTTTTGTCGTTTGCAAACTTTATTACATGGGCTAAAAACTTTGGATAAAAACATTTGCATTATGATTTAGGATAAAAGTATAATGAAATCAAACATTAGGATTAATAGTGCATATATAATGATATTTTTCAAACTTAGGATAAAATGAACTAATGAGCCTTTCATGTAAAATTAACCACATTTTCTCCTTTTGAATTTTTTGAATTCAATTTTCTCCTAACCTAAGACTATTTTTGACCAATCAGAGAGTGAATTTGAATGTGCAGACCCTTATTTTATTTCCTTCGAGGGGAAAAACACCTACTCTAATCCTATCCATCATTTTTTTCATTGATCCAGATTAAACAATTGAATCAACTTATTCATCTACCTAATTGATATTAGCCAAGAATAGACAGTTTGGCTAACTTTATTCAATAATCTAATTGACAAAAAATGAAACTTGTTTGATCATGATTAAACTGTATGATCTAAACAATGACTTAGGGTTTGGCATTTTGAACAAGCTACACACAACATTCAATTTATTCTAGAAAATCAAACTATCTATCAAGTAGTGGCATTTAAATTTGCATCATTTTCACTTCTATTTTTATTTTTTCATGGGGTTCTCATCTTCATTTTTATTCTTTATTCTATTTTCTCTTTTCAAATACCCTCTTTTCATTCTGTTTCCTTTTTTTTTTTTTTTTTTTGAAATCATTTGTGCCATGCAATATTATTTACATTTTCATATAACTGAGAGAAAATATTCAATCACCACATGATCCTATAAATTAAAGGACCCTAAGAGTGGCTAAAACTGGGAATGGAACTCTCCCTATGAGGTGCCAAGAAACTTTGACTAGTAGCCTTGAATGTTATTCTTTCAGTATTTTTTAACATCTGATTCTTTTGTGTTGTTGTAGTAGCTATGGTGGTACATTAATAAGGAGCTTAGGGCCTTCTCTGCGGGCTTCAACTTCTGATATTAGGTCAGCCAATAAAAACTATTAAAGACAATGATATTTACAATGATTTTATCAAGAAACACTTCTATTCCCGTGGAAAATAATGTTTCAGCTTCCTGCCATTCATAGGTCCACTAGGTAACTCTGTTCCATCCAATTCTTTGAGGAAAAATGCATTATGAACCTTGTAGGCTTGGCTGATATAAGGTCCTATCCATAGGTTGTCAAACTTACCATGCTTACCCTTTTCTTCTCTTGTTGAAGCCCATTTTAAAACAATGTCCCCTAACTGAAAATTATCAGCCTTAGTACATTTGTCGTAAATTTTCTTGACATTTTCGTGTATGACTTGTGTTTTTTTGTACACTTCTTCCTTGGATTGCTGCAGTTGTATGGTTTGATTTATCATTCTCTAGATATCAATTGATTCCACCTGAAACTCTTGCATCATTTTCATATCTAGGACACCTAAAATGGTTGGAAATATAACATCCATTCCATAAAATAATTGGTATGGGGACACGCTAATTGATTTCTTGGTGGTGAGTCTGTCAGACCATAGTGCATTTATTAGCTTATTGTGCCATGGCTTTTTGTTTTCTTCCAATATTTTTTTAATGATATTGACTAAACTCTTATTTGAGGATTTAGCTAACCCATTCCCTTGAGGGTAATAAGAAGTTGAATGTCCTAGAGTGATCTGACAACTGCTACAAAATTCCACCATTTTCTTTGACTTAAAAGCTGTTGTTTTGTCTGCGATAAGTTTCCAGGGAGATCCAAATCTTGACAGTATATTGGCTTCTAAAAATTTGATGATCACAACACATGTTGCTTGTCTTGAGGGTATGAATTCAATTCATTTAGTGAAATAGTCAGTGGCTGTGAGGATCCATTTGTGTTGGCCTGAGGATGGTGGATAGATTTCCCCAATGAAATTCAAACCCCATTGTTGGAAAGGAATTTCAACAGATATGGGTTTCAAGGGTAAAGGCAGTAATTTCCTCTTGCCTTCAAAAATTTGGTACTTATAGCAGGAAGTAACTATTTTATGGATGTCAGAAAAGAGTGTGGGCCTGTAAAATACAACTCTTAAGATCTTATTGGTAGTGGTTTTCCAATACAAATTTCCAACACAGTCTCCTTCATGGAATTCCTGCATAATTTTATCTGCCTCATCCCTCAATAAATAGTTTAGTATAATTCCACCAATATCTTTCTAATACAAATGACTGTCTAAGATACAAAATTTCATTGCCTTTAACTTGAGAAATCTAGCTTTATTTTTGGTTAAACCAGGAGGATCTTGTAAATTTAATAATACAAAAATGAGGTCTGCATACCAGGGAGAGGTTGTAAAAGCTTCATCTATTTGTGGAGTAGCTTGCTCTTATTGGTCATCCAATTTAGCTACAAAATTAATATCCAAAGCATGAAAATTAGACTTAGCCATTAAATTAGCTAATCACTAAACTTTAATGAGCTTGGTGGGTTTAATTTCAATATCATATTCAAGAATAATGGAAATCCGCTTACCTCTCTTCCCATCAGGTCCATTTTGAGTCAGGATATCTTTGACCACAGATTTTGGAACAAAAATAATAATGTGAGAGTGAAGAATATATACTTTGAAATCCTTAATTTCTTTTATTAGAGAAAATGACTACTCCTCCATTATATTATATTTGAGGGAAACATCTGTTAGCCACCCATAAACTTTGTCATATCAGGTGGTGGTTAAATAATGTTGGATAGCCTTCAAGAAGCAATTTCATTGCTAAAATTGCTGATGCTTAAAGTCTTTTGATAATATCCTATCCTTTGGATAATCGTCACTGCTTTTCCCCTTTTTCAAACTCTGAATCCTGCTGTTTCCCAAGAAAGAATACTACTGCAAGCACCATTTCCCTCTCTCCCCTCTTCCAAAACTAACCTTAGTTTTTATCCCTCCATTTCCCATGAAAAACCTTCATTTTCATGCCTTTCCCCCTTCCCCATTCATAAAAACCCCTTTGATAAGGTTTAAAAACTCCTTTTTTGCCTTATCGAAACTTTCAAAACCTTTGAAAAACATTGAAAAATTCCTAAAAACACATTTTCATACATACGATTAGCCCCTCCTTTTTAACCCCGGTCGTATTTCCCTTCATATAACCCTCGGCTCCGCAGTTGGGTGCTAAGCCGCATTATAAATATATATAAAACCTTTGGTTATATGAATTTTCCGATTTTTTATTATGTTATAAAATTTTCCGCTGGTTAAAAAACCCCAGTCAATCTCCACCGTCGATCTGATCTACAGATCGACGGCGCGGAGCCTGTCACCTTGGTGGTCCCCGCCAACCACTCACCATTCCAAAATCGGGCGGATTTCATCGCACCGCCTTTGGGCGACGACGGTTTTTTCCCGATCGGCAGCGATTCCATACGCTGGCTGACACGTGTCCCGGGCACTGTTCATAAAACTATCGTCCATCGTGCGTTAACATTTGGACGTGGACCCCGTGCGATATTGATGCGTGCCATCCGATTTGAGGCCGCCCATTCGACGACCATTGCTCACCGAAGATGCCCAACGGTTAACTGGGCTACGACGCGGTCATTGGATCATCTCCGCCGTTGATCTGATCTGCAGATCGACGACCCACATTTCATCGCCCTGATTCGATCGCCCAGTGAACATCTTCCATTTTGACTTTCCGTTTTCGCTCCCGACCGTCGATCTCTGCGCGATCGACGACTCCAATTTAATTCCTCCCTCCGTTTCCTTTGACCCCTTCCGATCAATCTCAACCGTTGGATGATGCCATCCAACGGCCACGCTTCCCCCACATGTCCTCTGAAGCAATATAACCTATAAATGCAGGATTTTCTAATATTTTTCGTATTTTGCAGGGTTCGAAGGGTTTTTCCCCTATGTCTGAAGAAAATTCGAAGGTAGAGGATGATGATCCTCCCACCTTCGGTTTGTTATACAAAAATCATTTGCAGGATCTAAAATTCACGTTTCATCGGTGTTTCATGAGGCATTGATGCCATATCAACCCTGCGCAGCCCTACACACCAACAAACACAGCAAGACAATTACAAATCAAAGAATATCAGTGTCGAAAGACAAAAAAACGCACCAGCACGGAAGTTTGAAGACAGATTTATGGAGAATTACGGCCAAAAATGGATTATTAAAAGCCTAATCCTCCCAAATAAATATAGTTTGAAGAAAGTCATGAGTGTTTTCTCAGAAAGAGAGCCTACACTACCACATCGGGGGCTAATTAAATCCCCCAGCTGCCACAGGGCCACCTACTGCCTCAAAGCAATCAAAGAAGGTCGAAGTTATTACCAGACCAGGAGATATTTAGCATAAATACAGCTGAACAGTTATTTCAACCAAAGGAACTTATTGTAGCTGTCAGCAGAAGTTATTTTAAGGATGATGAGAAGCCTTGAAGTCAACAAATTCTTTCCAAGCAAACCTAATAGTTAATATAAATGATTTTATACAAAGGACACCTATGTAAGTTGCTTCATTGAGCCCCCAAAGGCCAAGTAGCCATTTAAGTCTGTATTAATTAGTTTTTGAGATCTTTTATGAGATCTCACCTCCTCATTCTTCTATATATACTTCTGAAGAAGATGAGTGAGGGGTTGGTTTTTGTTTGATCACCAGTTGTAATACTGAAACTCTCTGAAATAAATACATAGTCCGTTGAAGTTGAAGAAGAAACTGAAGTCTTGGAAACCTTGATGATGTTGTTGCATGCTTGTTCCTGAGGAGGCTCTATCATTGGATCCATGAGCTTGGCTATTGGTGAAGTATTTTGAACTGTTTTATGTTTTCCTCTGTTTTCATTATGTTCCATAATTTCTTACTACAGTAGGTTGAAAGTTTTAGGCTAAGAAATGACTCTTGGAAGCACCTTAGACCTATTCATCCTTCATTGTTTCATGTTTTATTCTGCTGAAGTATTTTAGAGTCTTTAATCTCCCTCTTTAATCTTCATGCTTGTTTATTTTCTTAATAGTTCGAACAGTTGGTTTCAACATGATTTATGGTTCTCCCTGCTTGTCTGCTGCCACTTAAAAACTATTATTGAAGTCTCCCTTTGAAGTTCTTTGCTTACAGTGAATCAAAGAGGTATGTTTTGATCTTGCCCTTTGTCCTCACTTAAACAGTTGGCTTAAAGGTCATTATAATGATGATCATAGATGTTTTTAGGTGTTCCCTCTTCTATGACTGTAATTATCAGTAAATATTTTATGTTTCTAAGTCCTTTAAAATAAATCTTTGAGGAAATAGGGTGTTCCCTGAATCTTAGATTTCATTTAAAAGTTGTTTTGAAATCATTATTTGCTTAAAGGTGTGATTTGCAGAATTTATGGTTAGCCCTGTCTATCAAAGAGCTCTTTATTGTTCAAATTATGCTTTCGAATTCTTTTTGTTGAGAATTAAACCTCTCTTTCCAAATCATTAATGTTCATCTCATTCCAAAAACAAAAGGATCCTGTGGCCAAGTTAGATTTGCCCTTTGATATCCCATATCCATTGATGAGTTTGTTATGACCTTTTCTTGACTCCATTTCCCAATGAACCAGATATTTCTCTGTCCTATATATCTTTCCTAGGCCTTTCATGTTCTGTTGTATCATTCCAACCAAACAAACAAACAAATAAACACCTGCACTTAATAACTAGTCTAAAACCAATACTCAAAGCACACAAGATAAACCTTTGCAAACAAACTTTTGAGAGATCCCTCTCTGAGAACAGGAGGACTAGATCCTGTAACTCTAAAGATTGGTTCTGATGTTGCCTTGTCTTTTGATTTGCCAAACTATCAAAACAAGGGACACCAACATAATGGCGATCACGGTGGGACCTTTTGAGTCAGTGACAATCTAAGTACCCCTTAGGACTCTAGAAATCCCTTATTTTTAAGAATATCTAGTGATTATTAGCCACCTCATCACCACCAACATAATGGCGATCACGGTGGGACACTGAGTAAAATCTTTTAAATTAAACACTCACTGTCTAGTATAACATAAGTAACCTCCCTTAAGCACTACCAAGCAATGGTAATCATGATAGGACTTAATTGAATCAGTGACAAACTAAGTAACCCTTAGGATTCTCATTAAACCTTATCAAACCTTGAAGGAACCAGTTACCAAGCCATAAGAGTGAACTCTGTATGTTTTTGACACCCTAGCTAAGTGTTAAGTCAGATTTAGGACACTCTCATAACCTATAAAATCAAGAAACTCAGAAAAACCCAAAACATTTCAGTTTGGCTTCATAATAAGCATGGTGGTGGAACCATCCAATATCTTACCTTCATAAAAAACTAAAAAGTTTCCACCTGGCGACTCCACTAGCCCCAGTAGGTCTATTACTCATCTAGGTTCCCAAATCTCTTTAAGACTATGTTAACCAGCCTTGAAGAAGGTTTAGAAGCCTAGTCCCATTTTAGACAAAACATCCTGAGAGGTGAAGATTCCAAAAACAGTCCCTAAAACCCCCACCTCTCTCATTTTTGAAAAGCAGTCTGGCTTCACGTAGGATCAATACTAGATCCCATCCAGACCCAAATCCTCCTTTAATTGTTGACAATCTTGAGAGAATTATGTGGCAGACTTCTGAATCTGGAAAATCAGCTGCTAATAGGAGCCTCTTAAAAACAAATTTTGTCCCTGAAAACCTTGTGGTCTTAGAGGATTCACACTTTGATTTACATCATACAAAGAACATCTTTAGAACCAGATATAAAGGTGACTTAAACCAAACTGACCTTGATACTGCAGATTTGCAACAAAGCTTCAGTAGAGAAGCCTCACCTTCCACTCCTCCTGATTCCCAGCTTCTTTATCACTTTAGCATTTTTCATAACAAGTCTGCTCAAAATCAGTTTGTTGGCCCAAGTATTTCTTCCACTCCAATTCATACTACCACTATGCAAAACACTCATGTTCAGTCCACTTTCACTACTGTAAATCCACCTCTTGTAAATCCACCCTTATTTCCAGCCATGGCAACATGGTATGCCCCGTTAGTGTTACCACAACCTCTACTTCGCTTACCAAATGATTACCAATCTAAAATCCCTCACTTCAGTGGAAAAGAGTCTACAACAGCCCAACATCATGTCGATAAGATGGAAGATGCATTTGATTACATGGAGATAGAAGAAGAAACTGTGAAGATGAGGATCTTTGCCCAGAGTTTAGGAGGAGATGTAAAGAAATGGTTCAAAAACTTACCTCCTAATAGCATAAATGATCTCCCTGCCTTGCATCAAACATTTATCAACAAATGGGAACTCAAAAATAATCCTCTCCAAATACTAGCAGAATATAGCAGCCTCGAGAGAAATCAAGGAGAGAGTATTCCTGACTACTCCACTAGGTTTAATAGCATTTACAATGCTCTTCCACCTCACATGAAACCTCCTCAAGGCATGGCCTTAGTAAGATATCATGAAGGCCTTGACATTGACATGATGTATCAGTTAAGGGAGAGGGAATACTTAACCTTAGAAGACATGCAAAAAGGAGCTGTGAGCGTAGAAGCAAACATAATTGAGAAAGTAAATAGGTTAAGATCAAAGAAGAGGGTAACTTATAAACATGACATTACACCCTCCACATCTAGCTCAAAGACAGAACAGATGTTGGAAGAGATCATGAAAAGGATGAGCATACTTGAGAGAACACAGCCAAGAGATAATCAGAACAACTCCCAAAACAGAAATAGAAATCAAAATTGTAGAAGGGACAACAACCAAGATAAGCAAAAAGAAAGTGACCAACAGATTAGACCTCCCTTTCAACAAAACTATGTAGATCAATATGAAGAAGATAGGGAGTTGGAAAGGTTGGAAGAATCTCATGTAAACTTGATTGGATCAGACAGTGGGGATGATGTTTTCCTCACTGAGGAAGAACACGATTTCTTCTCTTATGATCAAAATACAAATACCTATGAATATTCTGATGACTATAGATTGGGTTTTGAAAATGCAATCATGGAGGTACACAGACAGTATGATCTTAGGAGCAAGGGAAACATAGATAATTCAAAGGATAAGAACACTAGCACTGTTGTCAAGAAAAACGCAGAAAACCAGCCCAAAAATACAGCAGAGAAAACCAACATTTTGGCTAAGAAACCAGACTTAAACAAAGATAAAGGTGTCCAGCCAAAGGTTGAACAGAGTACCCCTAGCACTTCAGCTAGTGGTCCTAATAAAACTGTCCCAATTACCAGTTCAAACAAGGCTCATCAAATCAAAGTTGCTGAAAATAATTCAATTGAAAAAATAGATGTAAATACAAACAAGTCAATTATTCCTTTCAGCCTTGAGGGAGAGATTGCTAAGATAAAAATTACCATTCCCCTAGCTGAACTAGTAACCCAAGAAGTGTACAGAAACCAAGTTTTGAAAGCTTTAAACTTAGGAAGTGATACTGACACCTTAAACTTGACAGATGACAAACCTGAATTGTTGTTTGGTCTAGAAGTTGAAGGAAAATACCAAGAAGGGGCTGTCCCTCCCTTCTATGTTAGATTGAACATACATGAGAGAATTTTACACAATGCCATGTTAGACTCAAGAGCTTCACACAATCTAATTCCCAAGGTAGTGATGGAAAGATTAGGCTTAGAAATTACTAAACCATACAAACACTTGTATTCCTTTGACTCAAGCAGAGTCAAATGTTTGGGTTTAATCAAAGATTTGTGTGTTAACTTATCCCAAATCTCTGCTAAGAGTTTGGTCATGGATATAGTTATAGCTGACATTCCCCCTAAGTATGGCATGCTCTTATCAATATCTTGGGGAGCCAAACTTCAGGGGAGCCTTCAAATGGACATGTCTTAAGCCACCATCCCTGTTTTTAACCAAAACAGAAGACTATACAGGGAATCCCACATGAATTACATGGTGAGCAACATAGACAAACCAAACAACTCTCCAATCTATTCTATTCAATCAAGTTTAGATTCCTTTATCTTATGTAACGAAGATGAAATAACTAAGCTAGATAAGGAAAACATGGACCCAATCAGTTCATCTGAACAATCAAATCTTCCCTTCAATCAAATTCAAAACATTACCAATCAACAACAACAAGAAAATGAAAATAGGAATGACATACTTTGGACCCTAAATTTTGATGGATCTTGTAATAAAACAAGTGCAGGAGCAGGTTTGTGGATTCAAAATACAAAACAGAGTTTTTCATACAAATCGAATTTCCCATGCACTAACAATATTGTTGAGTATGAAGCACTTCTCCTAGGCTTACAACTGCTTAAACAGTTAGAAGCCCAGAAGATATCAATCTTAGGAGATTCTGAACTTATCATAAGACAAATCAAAGGAGAATACTCAGCTAAAAATCCAAGACTTAGGGAATATTGAAACACTGCCCTTGATCTATTAAAAACCTTTGAAAAGTATGAACTTATTTTCATTCCAAGAGAACTGAATCATGTAGCAAATGAAATTGATTTCAATGCCAGAAATTGCCAAATACCTTAAATAAATAAACAACTTAGTGTAAAAGTAAAACATAGGCCTGTTGTGCCTGACAACGAAGATCACTGGCAAGTGTTTGATTCGGACAAACACATAGATGATTTCTTGAAATCAAAAAATGATTTCAGCATACCAATATCAGAAACCAGACATAAAGAAAATTGTTTGTATATTGAAAAAATCCCAGAAGTTGAAATGACATATACTGCTGATATAAATCATTATGAAAATCCTTTTGAAGCAGAGATAACTGACAACACAGACCAAGAAGACTTGGAGGTTTTACAATGCAAAAATGATAAAATTCCAAGAGGTCTATTACCTTTAGAACACCTTTTTGATTTTAACGATGTAGCCAAAGAACCGAGAATAGAGCCTGTGGAAACAAATACAGAAGAGCATAACATAGGCAATCTAGCAGAACCCAAGATGATCAAGCTATCCAACACTCTCCCAGCTCACATAAAATTGCAGTACATAGAGCTGTTCAAAGAGTTTAAAGATGTTTTTGCTTGGGGATACAAAGACCTAAAATCATATGATACCAGCATCATCCAACATAAAATTCCTTTGAAGGAAAATCAAAAGCCTTTCAAACAAAAACTAAGGAGAATAAATCCTCTCTTACTACCTCTGGTTATGGCAAAAATTGAAAAAATGCATGATGCTGGAATCATAGTACCCATTAGGTTTTCAGAGTGGGTATCAAACTTAGTTTCTGTTAGAAAGAAAACAGGGGAAATCAGGCTCTGTATTGACTTCAGAAATTTAAATAGAGCATCTTTAAAGGAAAACTACCCCTTGCCCAAAATGGACCATATACTTCAAAGGGTAGTTGGGTCTAGAAGGATATCCCTCTTAGATGGTTTCTCGGGTTACAACCAGGTGTTAGTGCTCTCAAGTGATCAAATCAAAATTGCTTTTACCACACCTTGGGGCACCTTTATGTATGTCAAAATGCCTTTCGGATTAATGAATGTAGGGGCCACCTTTCAAAGGGCCATGGACATAGCCTTTTCTGAAGACATTGGTTATTTCATAATCATTTACCTTGATGACATAACCGTTTTCTCAAAAAATGATGAAGAACATTTAATTCACCCGAGAAAAGTTTTTGAGAAGTGTAGGAAATTTGGCTTGTCATTGAATCCCAAGAAGACACTCTTTGGTCTCCAAGAAGGTAAACTTCTTGGCCATATAATTTCAAAAGAGGGAATCAAAATAGACCCTACAAGGATAGATGGCATATTGCAGATCAGTCATCCAAGGAGCCTCAAAGAATTGCAATCTTTCATCGGAAAGATTAATTTTCTAAGGAGGTTTATTCCTAATCTTGTTGAGCTATTAAAAAACATTACAAACATGCTTAAGAAAGATGTAGGTGTAAAATGGACTTTACCAGCTAAACAATCATTCGAACTGGTCAAACAAGCTCTTACTCAAACACCAGTCCTGATTAGTCCAGATTTCACCAAAGACTTTTATATCTTTTCTTTTGCATCTGAGCATACAATAGCTGCAGTATTACTTCAAAAGAATGACTTGGGGCAAGAACAACCAATATCTTTCTTTAGTAGGGCCTTAAGAGATGCTCCTCTCAAATATAACATCATGGAGAAGCAAGCCTTAGCATTAGTGAAAGCATTAAAATATTTTAGGGTCTATATTTTACACTCTCACATAATTGCTTTTGTTCCACATACTGTTGTCAAGGACATTCTAAGTCAAGATCCTGATGGTAAAAGGGGAAAATGGATTGCAACTATTATTGAATATGAATTAGAAATTAGGCCCACCAAACTAGTTAAAGGGCAAGGATTAGCAAAACTTATGGCTGAGTCTAACTTCCAAGCACTTGACATAAATATGGTAGATGTGTTGGAAGAAATAGAAGAATCCACTGCTCCTTTTATTGAAGAAACTTTTCTAAATTCTCCTTGGTATGCTGACATTATTCATGTGCTTTTATATCTAAATGCCCCTCCTTCTTTGTCCAAAACTAAAGCTAGATTTTTGAAACAGAAAGCTTTGAGTTTTTGCATCTTAGATGGAGTGTTGTATTGGAAAAATGATGTTGGAATTTTTCTTAAATGTTTATTTGAAGATGATGCAGGAAAAATCATGCATGAGTTGCATGATGGAGAATGTGGAGGTCACCTCTACTGGAAGGCCACAACAAACAAAATTCTTAGATCTGGTTACTATTGGCCTACCCTTTTCCCAGACACTCAAAAGTTGGTCATGTCTTGCCATAAGTGTCAAATTTTTGAGGGCAAAAGAAAAATTCTTCCCTTACCCTTACATCCTATCAGAGTTGAGGCACCTTTTCAACAATGGGGTTTAGACCTCATTGGGGAAATTCACCCATCCTCATCAGCTCAACATAAGTGGATCCTCACAGCCACTGACTTCTTTACCAAATGGATAGAAGCTATACCTTCCAGGAATGCTAATGACTCTGTCATTATCAAGTTTCTTGAAACCAACATCCTATCCAGATTCGGTTGTCCCAAAAAAATCATAACAGACAATGCTGCTGCTTTTAAATCTAAGAAGATGGTTGATTTCTGTTACAAATACCACATAACCTTGGGCCATTCCACTGCCTACTATCCCCAAGGAAATGGATTAGTTGAATCTTCCAACAAGAGCCTCATCAATATCATTAAAAAGCTATTGGAACAAAATCAGAAATCATGGCAGAGTAAAATGGTTCATGCCTTATGGGCTGATAGGTTAACTACAAAGAAATCAATAAATATGCCCCCCTATCAGTTAGTTTATGGCATGGATGCATTCTTTCCCACCTCATTGGGAGTGCCAGTCATGAAGCTCCTTCAAGAAGTGCAGATTGAAGAGAATGATATGCAGAGAAGAATCAACCAAACAATCCATTTACAGCAGACCAAAGAGGAAGTCTATGAAAGAACACAGTTAGTCCAAGAAAATATGAAGAAGCTATTTGATAAGAGGACTAAGGCAAAAAATTTCCAAGTTGGAAATGTTGTTCTTAAGTGGGATTCAAGAAAAGAAGATAAGAGAAAACATGGAAAATTTGAGAACTTGTGGAAAGGGCCCCATATTATTCATGCTGAGAGGGGTCACAATGCATTTTTCTTGAAGGAATTGAATGGAGAAGATCTGTATGGAGGTCCTGTCAATGGCAGAATGCTCAAGCATTACTTCTGCCAAGAATCATAAGTTTTAAATCATTTTATTTTACCATTGTAAATATCATATTTTTAACATTGCATTCAAAGCTATGAAAATAAAAAATACAAAAACAGAGAAAGAAAGAAAAGAGGGCAGGTTGTGAAAACAAGAAAGGTATAGCCCCATACCAAAAAAGAGAAACAAATCTGAAAGAGTGCAAGCTCAAATGCCACTCCTAAAAAACACACTTCTAGTTAGTCAAACAGATTAATCTTGACTAATTAGCTTTAAATTTTCTGCTGATAGGATAGTGAATTCGATTTGCCAAACTGTTTAATCTTGGCTTATCAGTAGATAGTTTAGGATATAAATCAAAGGTTCAAATATGCTCAAAATCTTATCCTAAATATTCGAAGCAAAGAGAGTGACTCAAAGATGTTTCAAATCCTGAGTCAAAGAAGAGGTAAATCTGGTTCTAAGTAGCTCAAAATCTGAACCAGTGGATAAGCAAAAAACAGCTCAAACGAATTCAAAAACAGAGCTGTAAAAGGAGGAAGGAAGTGCTTTGAAAAATTAGATCTTAAACCGTCATATTTGTTTTAATTTTGTGCAAGATAATGTCTATGTGCAGTTGTTCTTATGCCATAGATCAGCATCAAGTCAAACAAATTAATCTTGACTTGAATGCTTTTTAAATATCTGTTGTAGAAATTAGAAAATAAAGTCTATTGGACAGTTTAATCCCAACAGACAGTGGATTAGGTAGAGAATCATATGGACTCAACTGTTTAATCTGAGTCCATGGAGAAATAAGGAGTAGAAGTAGATTAGTTTTCCTGCTTTCAAAAGAATAAAATGTCGTGAAAGAGTTTGCCAATCCAAGTGCACTCTAAAAAAGAAAAAATGTTAGATCAGTAGGATTGGGTAGGTAGACAGGTTGTATTGATGAAGTTCCATTGTTGATCCATGAATGCTAATATGTTTTAGAGCAAAAGAAGATCATCCACAGAAAGGAAGGCAACCCAATGGAGGAGGCAACTGATCAGCCTCCCAGAGAATGCAAGTCTGAAATTCTTGATGCCTTAAAAAAGACACCATCCCCAAGTGGAGCCACTGTTAGCCACCCATAAACTCTGTCATATCAGGTGGTGGCTAAATAATGTTGGATATCCTTCAAGAAACAATTTCATTGCTAAAATTGATGATGCTTAAAGTCTTTTGATAATATCCTATCCTTTGGATAATCGTCACTGCTTTTCCCTTTTTTCAAACTCAGAATCCTGCTGTTTCCCAAGAAAGAATACTGCTGCAAGCACCATTTCCCTCTCTCCCCTCTTCCAACACTAACCTCAGTTTTTATCCCTCCATTTCCCATGAAAAACCTTCATTTTCATGCCTTCCCCCCTTCCCCATTCATCAAAACCCCTTTGATAAGGTTTAAAAACTCCTTTTTTGCCTTATCGAAACTTTCAAAACCTTTGAAAAACATTGAAAAATGCCTAAAAACACATTTTCATACATACGATTAGCCCCTCCTTTTTAACCCTGGTCGTATTTCCCTTCATATAACCCTCGGCCCCGCAGTCGAGCACCAAGCCGCATTATAAATATATATAAAACCTTTGGTTATATGAATTTTCCGATTTTTTATTATGTTATAAACTTTTCTGCCGGTTAAAAAACCCCAGTCAATCTCCACTGTCGATCTGATCTGCAGATCGACGTCGATCTGATCTGCAAATCGACGTCGATCTGATATGCAAATCGACGGCGCGGAGCCTGTCACCTCGGTGGTCCCCGCCAACCACTCACCATTCCAAAACCGAGCGGATTTCATCGCACTGCCTTTGGGCAACGGCGGTTTTTTCCCAATTGGCAGCGATTCCATACGCTGGACGACACGTTTCCTGGGCACTATTCATAAAACTGCCATCCATCACGCGTTAACGTTCGAACATGGACCTCGCGCGATATTGATGCGTGTCGTCCGATCTGAGGCTGCCCATCCGACGACTATCGCTCACTGAAGATGCTCGACGGTTAACCGGGCTACGGCGCGGTCATTGGAGCATCTCCGCTGTCGATCTAATCTGCAGATCGATGGCCCACATTTCATCGCCTTGATTCGATCTCCCAGTCAACATCTTCTGTTTTTACTTTCCGTTTCCACTCCCAATCGTCGATCTCTGCGCGATCGATGGCTCCAAGTTAATTCCTCCCTCTGTTTCCTTTGACCCCTTCCGATCAATCTCAACCATTGGATGATGCCATCCAACGGCCACACTCCCCTCACATGTCCTCTGAAGCAATATAACCTACAAATGCAGGATTTTCTAATCTTTTTCGTATTTTGCAGGGTTCAAAGGGTTTTTCCCCTATTTATGAAGAAAATTCGAAGGTAGAGGATGACGATCCTCCCACCTTCGGTTTGTTATACAAAAATCATTCGCAGGATCTAAAATTCACATTTCATCGGTGTTTCATGAGGCATTGATGCCATATAAACCCCGCACAACCCTGCACACCAACAAACACAGCAAAACAATTACAAATCAAAGAATATCAGTGTCGAAAGACAAAAAAACGCACCAGCATGGAAGTTTGAAGACAGATTTATGGAGAATTACGGCCAACAATGGATTATTAAAAGCCTAATCCTCCCAACTAAACACAGTTTTAATAAAGTCGTGAGTGTTTTCTCAGATAGAGAGACTACACTGCCACATTGGGGGCTAATTAAATCCCCCAGCTGCCACAGGGCCACCTACAGCCTCAAAGCAATCAAAGAAGGTCGAAGTTATTACCAGACCAGGAGATATTTAGCATCAATACAACTGAACAATTATTTCAACCAAAGGAACTTATTGTATATGTCAGAAGAAGTTATTTCAAGGATGATGAGAAGCCTTGAAGTCAACAAATTCTTTCCAAGCAAACCTAATAGTTAATATAAATGATTTTATACAGAGGACACCTATGTAAGTTGCTTCATTGAGCCCCCAAAGGCCAAGTAGCCATTTAAGTCTGTATTAATTAGTTTTTGAGATATTTTATCAGATCTCAACTCTTCATTCTTCTATATATACTTTTGAAGAAGATGAGTGAGGGGTTGGTTGTTGTTTGATCACCAGTTGTAATACTGAAACTCTCTGAAATAAATACATAGTCCGTTGAAGTTGAAGAAGAAACTGAAGTCTTGGAAACCTTGATGATGTTGTTGCATGCTTGTTCCTGAGAAGGCTCTATCATTGGATCCATGAGCTTGGCTGTTGGTGAAGTATTCTGATCTGTTTTATGTTTTCCTCTGTTTTCACTATGTTCCATAATTTCTTACTACAGTAGATTGAAAGTTTTAGGCTAAAAAATGACTCTTGGAAGCACCTTAGACCTGTTCATCCTTCACTGTTTCATGTTTTCTTCTGCTGAAGTATTTTAGAGTCTTTAATATCTCTCTTTAATCTTCATGCTTGTTTATTTCCTTAATATTTCGAACAGTTGGTTTTAGCATGATTTATGGTTCTCCTTGCTTGTCTACTGCCACTTAAAAACTGTTATTGAAGTCTCCCTTTGAAGTTCTTTGCTTACAGTGAATCAAAGAGGTCTGTTTTGATCTTTCCCTTTTTCCTCACTTAAACAGTTGGCTTAAAGGTCATTCTAATTATGATCATAGATGTTTTTAGGTGTTCCCTCTTCTATGACTGTAATTATCAGTAAATCTTTTATGTTTTTAAGTCCTTTAAAATAAATCTTTGAGGAAATAGGGTGTTCCCCAAATCTTAGAGTCCATTTTAAAAGTTGCTTTGAAATCATTATTTGCTTAAAGGTGTGATTTGTAGAATTTATGGTTAGCCCTGTCTATCAAAGAGCTCTTTATTGTTCAAATTATGCTTTCGAATTCCCTTTGTTGAGAATCAAACCTCTCTTTCCAAATCATTAATGTTCATCTCATTCCAAAAACAAAAGGATCCTGTGGCCAAGTTAGATTTGCCCTTTGATATCCCATATCCATTGATGAGTTTGTTATGACCTTTTCTTGACTCCATTGCCCAATGAACCAGATATTTCTCTGTCCTATATATCTTTCCTAGGCCTTTCATTTTCTGCTGTATCATTCCAACCAAACAAACAAACAAATAAACACCTGCACTTAATAACTAGTCTAAAACCAATACTCAAAGCACATAAGATAAACCTTTGCAAACAAAATTTTGAGAGATCCCTCTCTGAGAACAGGCGGACTAGATCCTGTAACTCTAAAGATTGGTTATGATGTTGCCTTGTCTTTTGATTTGCCAAACTATCAAAACACGGGACACCAACAACATCTCTTAGAGCCTTACTAAAGAAAGCAATGGGATTATCATGTCGTTGATTGTTTTTCTGCAAGAGGACTGCTGCAACAATGTGTTCGGATGGAAATGAAAATATTATGAAACCTTTAGTGAAGTCAGGGCTCACTGACACAAGTGATTTTGTTAGAGATTGTTTAGCTTGGTCAAATGGTTGTTTAGCCTCAATACTCCATTTTACTTCTGTGTCTTTTCTTAACATGTTGGTTATGTTCCAGAGGAGTTTGTTGGGCTACTAATTTTTTATTATTGTTATCACTTATTAACATATATTTCATCCATTTCTAATGTTATTTTATCACATTATTTATCATACTTTATTATATAATTCCATTTAATAATTATTTATGCTCTTTTGGATAATAAATACTTGTTCTCCTTTATTTTAATAAATTAATGATTATTATGCATGTTTTTTCCAATTATAGTTTATTAATGAATTATTTTATAACATCACTCACGATTTTAGCCTCCAAGATCTCTTCTAGATGGCAGATTTGATCTTCAATTGATAATTAAATATTCCAACTCAGAAATTCGTTGAGATAACAAGAGACCGTTTTGCATTGGTCGTTTTCGGCAAACAAAGAAGAATCCTGAAAATTCGAGACAGTGGTTTTCTACATAATGGACCAAATTAGTTTTCCAGTAAAATTTTTTCCAAACTTCGGTCTTGATTGAGAGAAACACAAGGTTATTCGAAGGACAAAATCCCAATTTTTTTGTTGTGGTCATTTTGAAAATTCCCCAATTGTAATTCCCAGATTCGACTTGTGCTAGCTGAATGATGAGGGAAAGATATTTCAGATCTCATATTTCTTATTAATATTTTGTAATTATATTATTTCCCTTTATTATTTTTATATTTAAAGGACACAAACCAGAGAGAAACTGGGATATAACACATATAGGGAGCAGATCAGATATTGAAGGTTTCATGGGAGAATGTAACAACATAATTATGTATTTTCCTTTGATTAATGAAATCTTGATCTTTTGAGTATTATCTAGCATTTGATATTTCTGCCATAGCCCTGATCAGATAGTTGGGCCCACTCTCCTGATCAGCTGTGTTGGAAATATTGTCATTGATGGTAAAGGAGAAGAAATGAGCAACACTAGAATTATCATTGAGAATAAAGGAGTAGCATTAGAGGCAAAAGAGCAAGGAGAGGAGGAATAAAAATGAAAGGAGAAGCTTTATAATTATTACTTAAGGAAAATGAGCATCAAAGAAGCAAGGAGCAACAAAAGAGGCAAAAGACAATGTCATGCATCAAAGAAGAAAACTGTGTAGTGCAGGGTCAAGTAAGGCTATTCACGTTCAGAATAGTAATCAAAGGAAAAGTGTGCAGCAAAGTTCAAGTCAGGGGTATGTGTACAGAATGCTTGCAGCAAAGAAAAGAAATGAACAAGCGGGCCAAGTAGGGTTGGTTGTGAAACATGTGTAGAACAGTGGTTCTGCATTCAGAAGATCGTGAATGAGTTGGGTGTTCTATATGTAGAAAAGAAGAAATGAACGAGCATAGCCAAAGAAGCAAAGGCATGAAGGAGTGAATGAAAAGAGAAGAAGGATGGAACCGTGTCCTTTGGAAATGATGGATCTTCAAATGTTATGGGATCAGGTACTGTCACTCTCAGAAGCAAAGATGCTCTAGCCAAGAATGTTCTATTGGTTGAAAACATGAATCATAATCTGCTCAATGTTGGACAAATGTGTGATCAAGGACACACAATACTATTCAACTCCACAAAATGTGAAATCAAGAAAGGCGTATTTGGTGAAATTGTGGCTACAACAAGTCGAGCTCCAAACGACATATATGTTCTGGATGAAGCAACTAAAGCATGTCTAATAACTAAAGAGGATGATACAATAATTGGTAGCAATGATGATCGACTAAGTAAGAAGTTTGCTACAAAGGTGCAAAGTGATTTCGAGATGTCTTTACTTGGTGAGCTGATATACTTCTAAGGGCTTCAAATATCTCAGCAAGAGAAAGGAATATTTATATGTCAAGGCAAGTACATCAAGGAAATGCTCAAGAAATTTAAAATGGAAGATTGCAAACCCATCCTTACTCCAATGGTAACAAGTTGCAAATTGAGCATAGACGACCCATCTAAGGATGTGGATCAAAGGTTGTACAGATATATGATTAGTAGTCTTCTATATGTAACAACCTCCCGACCAGATGTTATGCAAGCAGTTGGACAAGTGGCAAGATTCCAAACAGCCCCAAAAGAATCACATATTAAATATTCGCCGGCATTCGAATATCTTCGCCAGAAGCTTGGGATTCTCCCAAGTTCTCATTATATTTTCTTTTTTTAGAACATAAAGGGGGAGTGGAAATTAGATGCAATTACAACGGGACGGTTGTGTGTCGGGGGAGTGGAAGTGTGTACAGGTCCGCAGGATGGTTGTGTGTCAGGGGGAGTTACCCTTTTCCATTGATGTCAAAGGGGGAGAGAATTTTGTAGCAAGAGGTGTCATGATCACAGAGGGAGTACTTGTGTTGCCATCAATGCCAAAGGGGGAGATTGTTGACCAGTGGTTGTCATTGATGTCAACCTAAGTAGCACCAGGGTGTACCCCAATATTGAATAGGAACTTTTACCTACCAAATTAATATATTCTGGGTCAAGAATGTTGTTGATGGTTTCTACTTGTCAAGATGTTTTCGTTGTTATATGGCATGCCACATAATTATTCATGGTTTGAGAGATATTAATGTTTGATGTTTGTACCCCGAGTTAGTGGGCTAAAACTCCATGGGGTTGGGGCATGGGTCATTGAAAAGTCATAATTAATATTTTTTAAGCTCCTAAAATCACTCCCAAGTTCACTTGTTGAAGCCCCTCTCAACTTAAGCATTCATATAAATTGTGATATTCATTTCCTCATGCAAGGGATTTTGCCATCTAAAACAGGTCATCATAAAAGTTTCGCTCTAAATTTTTTTCTACGAAGGTTCAGAAGCTGAAATTTTTATGAGGGGAAGCTGAAATCCTGAGGAAGCTGTAGTAAAAATTTCAGATCAAGGTGCGCAATATTTTTGGAGATATGATCTGTGGAAGTCAGGGTTTTTGCAGACTCCTGAAATTCATCTGAAAGAAGTGACCTTAGTAAATTCGTCATAATTCTCTCTCTAAGTATCGGATTGGAATTCCATAAAAAATGGTAGATATTTCATATTATGTATTTTTTTCTCTATTAATTTCAGAGCCAAATGAAGAAACAATGACATGTGGCACGCAGTACAAGTGTGCTCTGCTGAAATAGTCCATAATTAGGGAATTGTGAGAGATTGGGTATCACTCTCTCTTGAAGAATCAAAATTGGGTCAGACCTATGGCATTGGAAAGACGACTCATAGGACTACAATAGGACCAAAAATCAGATATTTAGGATCTAAAATAACAGAGATACACTAGATTCAATATCAAGCTCCTAGAAGGCAAGAAAAAGCTAGATCATGTGTTGTCAAGGGTTGCAAAGGACCAAAATTTATACGGAAGAAAAGCAAAGCAAGGTGCAGAAGAGGGTAGCATGACAAGAGCAGCAACCAAGGTGCATAACAACAGCGAGAAGTTCATCATATGAAATCTTCAAGTGGGCAGCACTGCATACAATCATTGTAAAGGTATCATTGTACTTAGTCATTGTAAATACATTATTGTACAAATTGTACTAGTATCTATCTGCCAAGGGTTGAAGAGGCAGTGTTGGGAGGTCTAGGATCATCATTAGGTGGTTGTGTCAAAGTTAGGGTTATGGTCTAGTATATCTTCTTCTTCTACATCATTCTATATCATTGTAAAGTGGACCATTTTCCCTGGTACGGGAGTCCATTCTTCTTTTATTTTTCTATAGGGTGGTAGGGTGGTGCTAGGGTGAGTTGTAGCTCATTGGGTGTTGGGGCATCCGTTCAGTTGACTACTGAAGAATCTCAGGCGTTGGAGCATCCATCCGATGGGAGCTGGAGAAGAATGTTTTTCTAGATTCTAGGAAGTTGGAGCTTTATTTTCAATTGGAGTTGAATATTAAAGAATTATTAGAAAAGCATTAGGTGGTTTTTGTCTACAGGTAGGTTTCCACCTTAAAAAGCGTATTGCATTGTGTTCCTTGTTTATTATATCATTGTACAAACACTAATATGAGCCAATTAACTAATGCCTCCAGTGAAAAGAATAATGATTCACCCCCCTCTCAGTATTTCCAACAATACAGTGCGACTAACGTTGGTACCATTACCTTTTAGAGGGAGTCATGTAAATCATTTCAATTGAAAGATGTTATGCATGTTTCAGGTCTGAAGAAAAACATGGTCTCAGTCGCAATGTTGGAGGACAAAGGCTATGACATTGTTTCCAGTGATGGAAAAGATTTCCTATGACATAAAACAATGGGTCAAGCCAAGAGGATATGGATTCAAGTTAAGAATCTCTACAATTTGGAGGTAGATGGTTGCGCTGCCATGATGGGAAAGGCGTAAAAAGTGGTGAGCTGGGATGAGGGCGAGTTATGGCACAGGTGATTGGGCCATCTTCATCATGGAGCCTTGAAATTCATGCAGAATATCTAATGGACTTCCAATGCGAACACTTGCTTATTTATATCAGTGCAAGGGTTGCACCATGGGGAAGTATGAAAAGTCCACCTTTCATGAAAAGGAGAACCATGCTTCAGGGATCCTTGAGAGAGTTCACATAGATGTGTGTGGACCATTCTTAGTTGCTTCAACAACAAAACATAAGTACTATGTTATTTTTGTTGATGCATTTCTCATAAATGTTGGATCTTCTTCATGCAAAAGAAGGATCAAACATTCTCAAAGTTCTGTGAGTTTAAGGCATTGGTGGAGAAAGAGTGAAGCAAGTGAAGGCTTTGAGGAGCGATAATGGTGGAGAATACATCTCTAACGAATTCAAGAACATATGTAGCAAAGAAGGAATTTGAAGAGAACTCATAACGCCTCATAACCCATAGAAAAATGGGGTCATTGAGAGGAAGAACAGAATGATTATGGGTGCAACACGAGAAATGTTTCATGATCAGGGCCTACCAATACATTTGTGGGTGGAAGCATGCAACAATGCATTTTATGTGAAAAATCGTTGTCCTCATAGAGTACTTCGCATGAGTACACCTGAAGAAGCTTTCACTGGTAAGAAACTGGATGTTTCACACTTTAAGATTTTTGGCTCATTTATTTATGTGCATGTGACCAAGGACACCATGAAGAAGCTGGAGCCTACTGCTTAAGTTTGGGATATTTGTGGGGTACACGGAAACACCCCATAATTATCATGTGTATTTTCCTAACAGTAAGATGACTGTTATGCGACGGGATATAAAATTCGATGAGGGGAAAGCCATGCGGTTTTCGCTTGATAGGGAGCTAGACTTGCATGTGGAGGAGGAACTGTTGGTTCCCAAAGATGAGTCTAGATGTGGATCATTCATAGAACGAGGTTCATGGAGTGGAGGAGTCCACTCATGCAGAGCCAACCATCAGAACTAGAAGAAGGCATACCATAGAAGCTAATAGCCTGAGACTTGATGCTTCATAGAATGTAGGAGCCCCTACTTCATAGCGCAGACAAAGATAGTCTCTTGATCGATTTACTGGATACATGGCTCTCATGAGAAAATTTATTGTGACTAAGCCATCTTCCTTTTAATAAGTAGTGCAGGAGCCCACATGGGTAGATGCAATGGTGGAGGAGTATGACTCCATTGTCAAAAACAATGCTTGGGAAATTATTCCAAGGCCAGTTGATAAATCAGTGGTAGGTTCAAAAAGGATCTACAAGGTAAAGCAAGCTACTGATGGGATTAAATCTTTATACCCCAAGCCTTTCTTTTATACTTTTCTCGTTGACAAATCAACGACCAAGATTAAATCTTTAATCAATGGCTAAGATTAAAAGCGATACGTGTGACTTAAGATAATTTCATCACATGTTTAATTAAATTCACTTTAATTATTTTATTTTCCTAGGTTTTAACTTAGGAAATACATTAAAATAATTAATTAATTTAATATCTCCTAAACCAGATGAAATTTCCCAAATCCATTTCTGGGTCTTGAAGATCATGTGAACTCTAGTCCTTCCTCAAAATTTGGGACTGTTGACCACACTTTGTCAACTACCCCATAGCAGTACACCTCCATTTTTTCAAATGGGATTCGTCATGTTCGACGTGGTTGCGCCATTCAAATTCCATCATCAGTCAACAGTCGACAGTTTTACAAATGATGTAAACCCATTCTGCTTGTTATGATGTAAATGATCTAAGTAAGATCGTCAATGTATGTAACAACCTAGGTAAGCCTAGTATGTTGTTGATGATCTCTATCCTAGGAGGTTTTTTGTCTCATTGATTCACGTAAGTGATCGACAGAGTTTTTCCCTCCAGCCTCACCCCAAAGCTAGGGTGGATTTTGTCATCAGCATGCTAAGTGAGTCCTAGTGTTTTTTATCGAGTCCTTGTAAAAGTAGTTTGAGCTACTTGGTCTACTAGATCATATTTTGAGTCACAGAATTGGGTATTTATTTGAGGGTCTATACGAATGGGTATTCCCCCTTCATATATGTAAATGTATTATCTCATGTAAAAGAGGGTTGGAAAAATAATTATAATCCCCTCTCAGTCAATCAATTAAGTTTTCTGGTCAATTAATTAATAAAATCTTAAACCAGAATTTTAATTAATTTAGGGTCCTAAGTTAGGATTAAATCTTTAAAGGAAAAATTTGTGGGTTCTTGGAAAATGATTTTGAAAGCCCCAGGCCAAGGGAATATTGAGAATTTTAAGAAATATTGGACCCTTGGGCCTTGGTGGTTAAGTCAAGGTCAAAATTTTGGGGTAATTAACTCAAAAAATAATATTTCTGAGTTAATTAAAATTGAATTAAATGATAAATTCGTTTTTTCCCCAAAATTTTAATTTCAACGCTCCGGATTAAAAGATAATTAAATCTTTTGGACGGTTGAGATTATTTTGACGAGGATCATCCAAACTAGCCGTTAGAGATCTTGTCCTATAAATTTAGAGATCTTTCTCATTTTTGAGTCATTCGATCTCAAGATCGTGCACTTGTTCTTAGAAGCTCTTGTAAATTTTTGAGGAATAAAGCATAAAGACTTTGGGGTTACAAATTTGGATGTTCCTTCTCAGATCTATGTGGTGAATTGTCTCTAAACTCTGCTACTTTGTTTCTTGTATTTTATGGTTGATGGTCTTCATGGATTAATTTGCATACAGGTATCTTGTGCAGTTTTCTGGGTTTATAAAATAACATTCTGATTTTTCAGCAAAGGTCTCATGTTGTTTTCTTAAATCTCTATCGATCTAAGATTCAGATCTAAGTGTGCAGGGAATTTTTTTAAGATTGGGCGTCTGGGGAAGTCTTCGGTTGGACCAGCCGACTCTCAATAAACATAAATCTGATAAGCTCTTTATTTGTTAAATTCCAGGTCTATCTTACGATATTTGTGATTTTGCAAGGTTTCAAGGGCTTGTGCCTCTCATTTAAAAAATTTTAATTTCTAAACTGTGCTAAAATAGATTCAAATCTGACCATGAGGGTTTTAAATCTGTAAACTAGTTGTATATTTGTAAATTTTTCAAATATGTAAGGGTTTAATTGTTTCTTGGTGTGTGTATCTTCAGTTCTGGCTGGTTTCTTACAGTTTCAGGGTTCAAATCGGAATTTTTTTATAGATCTAAGGTAGATCTAGCCTCCAAAGGCCAGATCCGGCCTCAAACCCAGACTGTGGATAAATCTGAACATTATTTTGGTTTAAAGGATCATAAAAATCTGAGCTTACATTGAAGAATTTTTAAGTTGCTGGGTGATTTAAATGTACTGGGTTCAATCGCTGTTCATTCCTATTCAATCTGCCCTCATTTGCTTTCGCTTTTCCATCATCACTACCCTCAGAGTTCTGCATTGTTTTAACCATTGAGTTCTTGCTCTCTGTTCGCACATCCACAACCCTTGCTCATCTCTGAACCATCACTTAGCCTGCATTCGAATTGTAACGCAGAGAAACAACAATCGTGAGCTTCATCCCTTGCACCCCAGCTCTGCGTCCAAATCTGCATACACTCTCACTCTGCCTGCCATCACATTCCTCCCATCGCTTTTCATAAACCATATCCTCTGTCGCCCTTGCCTCAACTCTTCACGACATCAAGCATCTGATCTGCACGTTTACCCCACGCCATAGTGCCTCCTTTCGCTCCAACCCGCACACAGAATCTGCAAACTACAACAGCAAAACGACAAATCAAATTACAAAGCCCGCGTCAAGAAATTTTTCGACTCGACGTCACCATTTGTAAAGCGATTCAATTTATTTTTATAGTTTAGACTTAGATTAGACTTAAGATAGCGTAGGTTTTATTTTTAATGTGTTGTTCTGACTTTGTCAGCGTAGTTAGGATTTAATTCTATTTTGGTTTTAGTGTTAATTTTTCATTTAATTATTTTAGAATTAATTTAGTGTTAGTGTTTGGATCATAGACTTTCATTTTTAATTTTGATTTAGTTTAGCTTAGATTTTAGTTTTATTTTAGCTTTAGATTTTAACTTTAATTTCAAATAGATTTAGTTTTAAATTTTTTTTTTTTTGGTTTAGATTTAGATTTAATTTAAAAAATATAAATAATATAAATAATATAAATAATAATAATAATAATAAATTCTAAAAAAATTTCTAAGTCCTATGGTCATATAAGCCTAAAATTTTATTCTAAAGCTTGACCGTGGAACATTTTGATTTTCAAACTGGGTTATAATTGAAATATTTTTGTTTTCGGAAATCTTTCAAGTATCTGGCATTCTCATATTATTGTGAGTTCAAGTTATTCATGGTTGTGGCATTTTCACTTGAATATCATTGTGATCAATCGTGTTTTAATAAGCAGCAGTTAATCGTCACTTACTTATTTATAATTGCATAATGGGATTTTGTTTGACTCCATAAGGAACTGGTCTTAAACGTGAAATCTAATTTAGATCTATGGAATCTCGTTCGTTCTATCAAGTATTTGATGTTTTAGCTGTGTCTCATGGATTTGTCATCCTCATTTATAATAGGGTCTACCTCCCTTAGCTTGCAAGGAGACAATTTAAATAGAGAGATTGGGGATAAGAGTGACAACCCCCAATTTGAGCCGTTGTCGCGGTGCTTGGACAATCTGTGCGACAATAGGGACCTAGAGCACAACTGATGCTACCCCAAATACACAAAATCTCAACACTCCCTCTTAGCATCAAGGGTGTGCTCTAGTAATACATCACACTTATGCATTACATGATTTTGAGCACTGGTTCTGTGCTGCTGAAGCTTGGCCTCCTGCCACTCAACTCTGCACTGCTGCTGCCATTCTGTACTGCTGCCCATGACTCTGCCACTGCCACTACCATTGCAACCACTGTACTGCAACTCCCTCTCAATATGCTGCATCTGTGCTGCTCATAGCACTGCCACTGCTGATCTGCTCCATTGCAACTTCAGTTGTTGAGAGAAACAACTGAATCTCCTGCCCAATCTTTGACAGACAAGTCAGATGGGCTATATCCTTATCACTGAAGCTCCATAGGCTACAGATCTGTGTTGGCATCTAAAGAACGATGCACAGCTACAGCTCTACCTGCATAATCGGACTCCCTTTGCAATACTAAAGTCACATCAGCTCCTTGTGCTGAAATCTATCACGCTGATGTTGCACTGCAATGTCCCTCTGAAGCTCTCTGCGCTGCTGCAGCTCTGCACTGCGTAAGCAGTACTGCACTGCGCTGTTGAAGTCACATCAGCCTCTGCGTTGCCACTGCTTCTACGCTGCTGCTGCTATGCTCTGCGTTGTTCCTCCCAGCCTCCAGATCTGCCTCTGCCTCTGCTTAATCTGTGATCTATGCACCTAATGTTCCACTTGCCTCATTATTGTCTTAAGGCTGATGTAGCTCGCTTGTGATCCAAGAGATGAGCTGCTCAAGGATCCCACCTTACTTCTATGTAGCTCCTCTACATGGCCATGTCACCCCACCTCCATGGTTCATGAGCATTCATGGCTACATCATCTCCAGACCCATCATCTACCATCGTTGCTTTGGAAGAAGATACTTCATTGTCCTTCTTCTTTTCTGGACAATGGCTGGAAAAATGTCCCATTTCGCCACATTGGAATCACTTGATCTTAGAAAGATCCTTCTTCTTCTTCGGCTGCTTCTTTGATGCCAAGGCTGCATCTTCCTCCTCTTCCTTCTTAACCTTGCTCAACACAGGGTTGTGTTGCTTCTTGGTGAACCTTCGTAGTTCTTCTTGCCACAGGATCGACCACAAGTTGTCCCAATCTGGGAGGTCCGCTCTGCCCAAGATACTTTGGACAAAGGTTTCCCACTCATCTGTAACTGCATTGAGGGCTGTCTTGACTATCACTGCATCATCTACGGTTGCACCTGTTGTAGTCAGCTGATCCCTGATTGACTACAATCTGAAGAGGAAATGCTCGATGTCTTCCCCCTTGGTCATCATGAATGACCTCATTTGGGTCTCCAACATCATCTTTCTTTGGACTGATTTTCCCTCATATAGGGAAGTCAAGGCCTTCCACATCTCATTAGCTGCCCTCTTCTCAGCTATATGTGGCACAATATGATCCTTGATATTGTCCATTATCAGCCGCTTGGCATGCCCAACAACTTCTCTATGCTTCCGTAGGAGATCTGCATCTGTCAACGTGGCCAGGGTTTGCTCTGCATGGTCTCTTAGACCATATGCCTTAAGGACAATCAGGATCCTCGCTTTCGACACCAAAAAGTTTGAGAGGCCCTATAGCCTATCCTGATAATGCAGTCCATGAGGAGCCATCTGCTCAAAATATGTCGGAGCTCCTCTTCTCTATGCTAGAGATCTGGATCTAGGGTCCTTTTCGAACTGGGCACCCTCTGCTCCCTCTGACACTTGATTTCCCTCCTTGGAAATCTATCAAATCAACTATGATTCAGCTTCTTCTTTGATCCTTTGACCAAACTGCAAGTTTCCTTTGGCAAGAAACTCTCTGAGAAGCTGATCTATTCCCAAAATTTGTCACTTGTGCTAAGGTTAAAAATCTGAAAACTTCAGAAGTTTAACCCCACAAGCTCTTTTGAATTTTTGCAACTTTTCTGCAAACTTTTTTTTTGGATCTAACAGATTCAAATCTAAATCACACTGGCTAGCTTCAGACCTAACCAACGTTGTTTCTGAGCTGCCTCTACACAGTAATTGTGTGGGCTTACTAAGAGATAGCGTTGGACAACGTCACCCTTCCCTCTATGTGAATCTCCTCCTGAAAACTGCACTATCCCTTCAGATCTACTTTTCTGCTACCTTTCCAGCTGCTTTCTGCAGCTAGATCCTTCAGATGCTTCAGTTGGTGACCTTTCTAGATCTGCAATTGCTCTAATACCATGTAGAAATTTCTGAATCTTAATTCTTATGAAGAAATTATTTCTGTTAATCCAGTTAAGCTTCTCCTACTTATACAAGTTATCAACTGAATAAATTCAAGTTAACATCAAAGCAAAACACATAATAGATCTCTAACAATTCAGAGCTAGAATAAGCACATGCACACATAGACAAAGTGACAGTTATTTATGAAAAAACTATCCCCAGAAAAACCCAATGTGGGAAAATCGGTCTCTGGCTGTTGGAGGGCTCTATTATTAAAAATATTTCTGAATACACAACTATGGGTTCCAGATCTGGAAAACCCTACAGAGAAAACTCTATATCTACAGCACCTGACTGATCTAAGACCAACAATACTGACTGATCCACACCCTCAAACGGGATTTACAAAACTCCGCCAGATCTAGGCCTAGAAACCCCAGATCTGCCCCTGAAAGACACTGCGTTAGCCTCTGAAGGCCTCCAAATGCTCAGCGTTGTCACTGGAAGGGACTGCGTTACACCAGACTGGGTGACGCAGTCACTACGCTGCCCCTAAGGGTCTCTGCGTAACCCCTGAAGGGTTTCCTGAAAATCATGCTGTCCTTGCTGTTGCTGCTACTGCTGTTGCCTTCCTCTGTGTTGTCTTTCCTGATCTCTTCTCTGCTTCTTGTGTATTCTAGACCCCGAGATCAAATCATCCCCTTGGCCTAAATTCCCCTCTGCAACTGAAACACTTGAGAATTCTTAGCAACCCCGCCCTAGAATCTCAGCTTAGCTTCAATGCTCTGCCTCTGTGTCTTACAAATGACCCCAAGCCTTTCCTTTATACTTTTCTCGTTGACAAATCAACGGCCAAGATTAAATCTTTAATCAATGGCTAAGATTACAAGAAAGCTTGATCCGTGTGACTTAAGACAATTTTATCACATGTTTAATTAAATTCACTTTAATTATTTTATTTTCCTAAGTTTTAACTTAGGAAATACATTAAAATAATTAATTAATTTAATATCTCCTAAACCAAATGAAATTTCCCAAATCCATTTCTGGGTCTTGTAGATCAGGTGAACTCTAGTCCTTCCTCAAAATTTTGGACCTAGAGCACAACTGATGCTACCCCAAATACACAAAATCTCAACAGTGTTCTACAGGATGTACCCTATAAATCAAGGGGTTGGAGCCTCCTTCATTTGTAGCTGAAAGCTTGATGTAATTATTTTCTTTTAAAAGGGAGAAGACAATTACTAAGCGTTTGGTGGTTTTTGACATGGAGGGGGTTTTCCACCTAAAAATATTGTCTAATGTCTATCTTTCTGCATTGTTGTATGGTGTTGTTCACTGGTTTGCTATCTGATAATGAATAATAATAATATCGCTGAAGATTAACTAATGCTTTGAAAATGATTAATAAAGTGTTAATTGCTAAGAAACACTAATTCACCCCCCTCTCAGTGTTTCCAACATAGGAGCCATTGACGTTCATCATGCGTGTAATCAACAATCTCTAGGCCACTTTTGCTCAGTTTTCTTCCATTAGAGTTGCAGGCAAGGGACTACCTAATTTTTCTTTTTTTAATCCTTTCTACATTTCCGTCAATTTTAGCAATTGATGTCCAACAATCTGTGTTGTAATAACTTCTTAAATAATTATTTTTGCTTGTGTTTATTCTGGTGTGGATGGCCTATTAGAAACATTTGGTCATAAGCTCGTCTCATTCTTTCACGAAAAAGCATAGCCATATGCCAATGGGGAATAAAAACCCACTCTAATACCAATGAATACGTAATGGAAGATCACAGTAGTTGAACAATAATAAAAATATTCAGAGTGTGCAAATATGGTATCTTTTACATAAAATAGCCTTTTATACAGGCATACAGAATAGGGACGGCATGTTTGAACGTGTCTCCCTTTTTATTTTATAGTTCATATATATATCATAGTTAACTACATCATTAGCTAAGTTATATTCTTTATTATTCTCTAGATATCCATGCCAGAAATGCTGTATCTCATTTAGTTAACTTCTATAAAAAGAAAATTAATCGACCATAAAATTTCCTTGCAAGCATGCAAAGGGTGAAAAAGGAGAGGACTGCAGTATAGGTTCAGGGTAAAATTTGCCACAAATACAGTGATACACGTTGAAAATTCTGAAATTACCATAATTGAAGACCTAGTTTCATTGAGAATATAACCATTCCAAAGTCTTCAAGACATAACTGCTGTCTTTTATCCCATGGGAAGTTGTATAATACCATCATGAAATACAAACACTGCAATCCTGCAATGTTTAAACCCCGTCAGCTAGTGGCATGAGGAAAACCAATCGACTTCACATTTTATTACAGTAAAGAAATTTCTTTTACAAATCCAGTATCTCGATTGCCTTTGGCTTTGACAGTTCGATTTAAAGAGAATACTTGAATATAATGATGTTGAAGTGATAGGAAGATCAGCCTCATGTTGATCACGATGTTGGAAACATTGCTCTTGTGCCCGACATGATTCTTTAATGTACTGACAATTTACTTGATTTAAAACCTACAGAGGTCCATATCAGTTGTGACGATACAGGGAACTAATCCAGAGAAGAACCTTCCATGGTTTTATTCCTGTACGTAAACAAATATACTCTTATACAAGTCATTTTCAGGATAAATGGCTGGGATTGCTCCACATTGAAGATAAATCAAAGAAAATCCCTTTGCCTTCTAAACATGTTAGAGAATGTAAGGAATAAAATAAGAGTCTCACACAAACCTTCTTTATCCTTTTTCAGACTCTTCCAACTTTCTTTTGAGATCTCGAAGACCATCAACGACCTCTGGATCAAGATTGTGCTCTAGCAGCTTGCCTTGCTTCGAATATGACCTGTTGCAAATAGTATGATGCTGGTAACAAAATTACTCTATCCTGTTTTTAAGACTAAATGTCAGAAAAGCTACAAATATAATGACTCTTGAAGCTCTTTGTTTGATGTGCCTATTTGACTCTTGGAAATGAAACTTGAGCATGTTCTCTCTTGGTAGGCGCTTTTCAAATGAGCAAACACCATTTTAAACACGGGACAATAACATGAAACTACAAAGACGGGTTTTCTAATATTATATTCAACCAATAACCAAAAATATAAGGATTTCAAGTGAGCAAACACCTTTTTCAATACAGGACAATTACATGAATCTACAAATACAGGTTTTTAAATATTGTGTTCAACTAATAACAAGAAAAATAAAGCACAATAGGTAGGAATTATTAATATAGTCAACTTCATTGCTGATGACTGAAAATTGACATGTTGTTTGGTATTTTGCACCTCAATCAACGCCATATTTATTGCGTCTTTTCATGCCAACAGAGAGTTTCACACAAACCCAAAGTACAGATTTTGCAATCTTATATTTGTTGACAGTAGCATATACTCGTGATAGGATTTTTCAATCCCTATTTAGTGGGCATTTGAATAATGCAAGTGTAATTTGTTACTGCTCCTTCACTAGTCTTTCTTGTTGCCAAGAAATGTCGTTGGCAACTGCTAGCTTATACACTAGATTGTTCAAGAACCCATCTAGTAGTGGAAATTGAAATGCATACCGAACATTGAAAGACAGAAATGGTGATCAAATTAACTTTAAAAGCAAAGGCTTGGAGGAATGTGATTAACCCTTATGAGTCTATAATATTTACTTTTAAAATTAATCTTCAATTTTTTCATTACATTTTTTCTGACAATTATTCCCTTTGATCCATTTTTCTGTCAACACGTATGAGGTTCTCCAACAACTAAGAGTATGAGAATTGTTCTTCTAAATGAACTCCAAATAATTTTTTGAAATCCTCATCCTTTGGTGTCATGTTCTTTACTAAAAATAAAAAATTGAGTTCAAGCATCTCAAATGGATAGAAGCATCAAACCTTTGTTCTAGAAGCAGTTGTTCACACTCCATTTTTGAATCCTTAATCTGCCACACATTCAAAACCACAATCAGTGATAAAACTGGAATCAAGAAAGAACACGATACTAAATTTGAACAATCAAGCTACCTCTTGCACAACCTTTCTGAAATCTATGTGCTTACATAGAAGCTCCAACAGAACAAGCTTGGCAGTCATCTCAAGTGTTAAAATGGTGCATGGGTCTTTACAAACCTTAGTATGGTAAACTTTGGTCACCTCAACAGGCCCTATATCTATCAGATGTTGACTATTAAGAATCATCAGTGGCAAATCGGTGCATGGGTGTAATATACATATTAATTTTGATCAATTTTGCCTTCTATAGTTAAAATATAAATAAAAGTGAGTAAGAGGGGATATAACTCACTTAGAATAAAGTGCACTCCCTAAAGTCACCTAGTAACGTTGTGACTAAGGTGGGCCAAGGGGGGCCAAGTGACCACGTGAAGGAGGGACCCACATGGACTGCGTGAGCATGGCCAGCGCAGTTGAGTTGGCAACGTGGGCCAAATGGAGGCAACATAGGAGATGGTGGGGCCTAGGGTTGAGAGAGGCCCATCGTTATAAAAAGGAGGGGAGCCTCCTCATTTCCCGATTCGAGTTTATACATATTGAGCTGGTCACTTCGACTTAGAGCACGCTGGCTGTTTGGCTTGTCTGTAGCACTGTTTAGTGCATCAGGGGTCTTCGTTCGGAGATCCCACCCTCAGCCCCGGGAGACTTCGAGTGCTTGCTCGGGTGAGGTAGTCTCATCGGTATTTTGCAGGAGGATTGGTGTTGGCATTTTGTGGGAGGAGCAGAGCCATAGAGACTACGCAGTCTTGAGAGAGAGGACGCAGTCCATCTTGAGGGAGCTTCGGGGTAGTAGTATTTCGGAGGATTTTGGTCAGGAGATTGAGCAAGGGGCCAACCCTTGCCTACTGGAGCCTTTTGGCAGAGCGGGAGGCCATCTTTTGGAGGATTTCATTCAGCCTCAGCGTGGACCTTGTGAGGATAGCATAGATCCTCAAGGGAGGTATTTTCGGGGGTCATCCATTCCAGAAACGCTCTCTGGGCTTTTCTAGGTATTGTGAGTAGAGGCGGATTCCAGAGTTTCAGCGCATTCCGAGTATGGGAGAAGCCCCAAATACTCATTTTGTTCCAGCAGTAGCAGTAACACGACAATTTTCCAGCAAGCTTGGATGTAGAGCAGAGAGAAGCCATTCCTTTGATATTCTGAGAGTATTCCTACACTTGCCTGGTGCAAGTCGAGGTGCCATCACTCTGATCACCTCTTGTACTCATTTTTATTTCTCAGTATAATAAAATGGCTCAGTATTCTCTCTATTTCATGTGTATCTGCTTCATTTTCAGTTTATAGCATTTTGTATCTTGTTGTATGCTCTGTATTACTGGTTATTTCCCTTTCAAGATATTACAGTGGTATCAGAGCTCATAGACCTGGCTCAGCCTGTGGAGCGAGTTGTCTATGACACCGGAAGAGAAGCCGTACATTTGCTACAGGGGTAGGAAGTACCGTGACAGAGAACGTAGGTTGCAAATCACCTACAGAGAGGGTGACTGCGTTCTAGTAGAGGACGCAAAACAGGATCTAGTGGTGGACGTAGAACAAGATCCAATGGCAGATGATAGTGATGCAAAACAGTTTGGGGAAATGCTCCTCAAGTCAGTACAGGATCTGGCAAGGCAGATTGAGATGATGGGTCAGAGATTCACTGTTGTTGAGGCTAGACAACGTGAAACCCCAAGGGGTTTCCAGGTTGGTGAGGGGTCAGGCACATCCCACCATTTGCAGGAGCGTGATGCCACTCCGCACATGGCATCACATGCTCCCACAAATTCCACTATGCCCACTTTTCTGGGTGCAGACACTAGGGTAGGAGCACAACAGGAGCCAGAGCCTAGCCACATGGGTGATTATTTTGCTGAGTATTAGGCATATGGGCAGGAGTTCAGGGATGCCCTTTCATTTAGAGATTTTGGTCAGCTCCAGCGGGACAGCAGACCCCGCGACCATCACAGAGGGCATCGGCATTATCATGAGGGAGACACTCAGCGTACAGTGAGCAGGTTCCATTTGCCCAGGTTTGATGGTTCATCAAACAGTTCGACAAAGGCTTGGGTGGAGAAGCTGGACATATACTTCCAGCTCAACTAGATGACAGAGACGGAGGCCATCAAGGTGGCAGCATTGCATCTGGATGGCGAGGCTCAGGATTGGTGGTTCCATGGGATGATTACACTCGGGCATTCCACAGTGACTACATATGCTGAGTTCACCCAGAGATTGATAGAGAGGTTTGATCGGAGGGATCCGGAGGAGCACTTTGTTGAGCTGAGGAGGCTCAAGCAGACCGGGAGCCCGGATACTTATATCTCAGATTTCCTGAGACTTTCAGTGATGGTGCCAGATCTATCCGCGGCATGGATGATCTACATGTTCATTGAGGGGTTAGCAGAGCCACTTCAGGGTTTGGTCAGATCCACTAGACCAACCACACTCCATGATGCAATTGGCAAGACTCGGGATTTACAGGATGCCTTACCCAGGACCAGGACACCTTACCCCCAGAGACAGGCTTTCCAACCTAAGGGGAAGGACGTGAGGACCAAAGGGGAATCCGGGTAGGGGGCAGTTGGATGATGATGCCAGGAGGGAGCTGAAGAAGAAGAGGCTGTGTTTTACACGTCAGGAGTTGTGGGCGCCAAGACACAGGTGTGTTGTTGGCAAAGAACACTTTATTGAGGTCTTCTCCGAGAGCAGCGGAGAAGAGGACGAGTATGATGAGGTGGAGGCAAGAGGCAGCCATGCAACGCAGGATCATTTTCCACCTCCAACACCAGGAGCAGGAGGTGCAGCTTTTGCACCCACGGGGGGGCCCCTTGCAGCATTGCAGGGAGTACCCAAGTATCTGACGCTGCGTGTCCGAGGGGCAGTACGAGGGCAGCGAGTTTCAATACTGGTGGACAGTGGGGCAACCCACAACTTCATTGATGCACAGATGGTTGAGCGGAGAGGCACACCGACAGAGAGCTTCGATTGATTTTCAGTGTTGGTCCCAGGAGATCAGATGATGTAGTGTGCCAGATATGTTCCAGAGCTGGCTGTGACGATGGGCACCTACATAGTGACTGACCACTTTTTCGTGGTTAACATACCGGATACAAATGTGGTATTAGGTGTACAGTGGCTAATCACTCTAGGGAAGGTCACCACAGATTGAGAGGCCTTGGAGATGCAGTGGGATGATAAGAAGACCGGGAAGCATGAGAAGATACGGGGAATGCACACTTACCCACCCCAGACTGTTTCAGCTCACTGGATGGAGGCAAACTTCCAAAGGGAGACATAGAATGGGCAGTAGAGCTGCGTGCATCAGAGGCAGGGACTACTGGGCAGATAGTTCATCCTGAGATACAGACCATCCTTGACAGGTATGCCACGGTGTTTGGGGAGATACCGCCAAGTTAGCCACCAGATCGGGGATTTGAGCATACTATAGAGCTAGAGCAGGGCATTCAGGCTATTATTACCACACCCTATAGGCACCCCAAGGACTATCGGGACGAGATTGAGCGGGCTATCCGTGAGCTGCTGGCTCTTGGACACATACGGCCCAGCACCAGTCCTTTCGCTTCCTCAGTAGTGTTGGTGAAGAAGAAGGACGACACATTGCGGATGTGCATTGATTACAGGGATTTGAACAAGAAAACCATGAAGAACAGGTACCCCATACCGCGGATTAACGAGCTGATGGATGAGTTGAGAGGAGCACAGTTCTTCTCAAAGATTGATTTGAGATCCGGGTACCATCAGATTCGCGTGAGGGAACATGACATTCCCAAGACCGCTTTCAGGTGCCATTATGGCCATTTCGAGTTCTTGGTGATGCCCTTTGGGCTAACTAATGCACCAGCGACATTCCAGTCGTGCATGAACCACATCTTCTGCAGTGACCTGAGGAAGTTTGTGCTGGTCTTCTTTGATGATATATTGATATACAACAAGACATGGGAGGAGCATCTCCAGCACATAGAGGCAGTGTTGCGTATTTTGGAGGAGCAGCTGTTTTATGGTAAGCTCTCCAAGTGCGAGTTTGGGTTGACAGAGATGCTATATCTGGGACACATTATAGGGGTGGACAGAGTGAGGGTCCACGAGGAGAAGATCAGGGCCATCAGAGAATGGCCAGAGCCGAGAAACGTGACAGAACTTCGAGGGTTTGTAGGTATCTGCACCTACTGCAAGAAGTTCGTCAAGAGTTTCTCTCAGCTTGCTGCACCCCTGACAGATTTGACGAAGAAGGGGGCATTCAGTGGGACAGATACATCGCAGCGAACCTTTGACAGGCTCAAGGAGGTGATGAGCAGCTACCCAGTACTTGCATTGCCAGATTCCACGCAGCCATTGTTTTGGAGTGTGATGCATCGGGAGAGGGGATCGGTGTAGTGTTGATGCAGGGAGGTCACCCGATAGCTTTTGAGAGCTGGAAGCTCCTTCCACATGAGCGGTTATATGCCATATATGACAAGGAGATGTTGGCCATCATGCATGCCTTGGCCAAATTCTGGCAGTACCTGGTAGGTAACAGGTTCAGGTGAGGACTGACCACAACAGCCTCAGATTATTTTTAGAGCAGAAGCAGCTACAAGAGAGGCAGCAGAAGTGGGTCAGCAAGATCCAGGCCTATGATTTTGACATTGAGTATGTCAAAGGAAATAACAACGTGGTGGTTGATGCACTTTCACGCAGACTAGCTGCGTTGTCTCTGATGAGTTTGGATGCAGATTGGAGGGCTCGACTTTTGGTGGAGTACTCCAAGGACAGGTTTTCTTGCAAGGTTCTGGATGGACAGGTGACGGATGATAGATACAGGATGATGGATGAGATCATCTACTACAAGGATAGGATCTTCTTGACCGAGGGTTCTCAGCTCAAGAAGAAGATACTATAGGCTTCTCATGATTCACCATTCGCTGGTCACCAAGGGTTTACTAAAACCTACAGGGTCATCAGAGAGAGGTTCTCATGGAAGGGCCTCAAGGAGGATGTACTCCAACATGTCAGGGAGTGTGAAGTTTGTCAACGCAACAAGGGGGAGATGAACCATCCAGCAGGTTTGTTGCAGCCTCTTCCCATTCCAGAGGGGAAATGGGAGATTATTTCGATGGACTTCATTACAGGGTTGCCCATGGTGCAGGAAAATGACTGTATATTTGTCGTCGTTGATCGACTAACAAAATATGCACACTTTTTCGCCATATCCGCGCACTATACAGGAGCACAGGTGGCAGAGTTATTCTTCCGGAATATCTTTAGGTTACATGGTCTTCCCAAGACCATTGTCAGTGACATGGACAATCGCTTCATGGGCGGATTTTGGCAAGAGATTTTCCGGTTGGTGGGGACAGAGTTGACATCAAGCACCAGCTATCACCCACAGACAGATGGGCAGACAAAGATAGTTAACAAGTGGCTGGAGGGCTACTTGCGTAACTATGTCAGTGGGCAGCAGAGAGCATGGCTGAAGTGGCTGCACCTAGGAGAGTACTGCTACAACAACACAAATCACATGTCTATCGGTATGTCTCCGTTCTATGCATTATATGGTTATCATGCTTTATCTTTCGTTGATGTGATGTTTGGTGCCAGCAAGGCTCCAAGAGCCAAGGATTGGATCCAGGAGAGTTAGGACATCCTCCGAGCTCTCAAGGATAACATGGCTACAGCGCAGAACCAGTAGAAGCTGTATGCTGACAAGGGTCGGGTGGAGAGACAGTTTGAGGTAGGGGACTTGGTCTACCTACGCTTGCGGCTATACCGACAGTCGACTCTGAAGCAGAAGGGGGCTAAAAACCTCAAGCCCCTCTTTTATGGACCTTACAGGGTGATACGCAAGGTTGGACAGGTTGCCTATGAGTTGGAGCTGCCCCAAGGCAACGAGATTCATAACATTTTTCACGTATCATGCCTGAAGAAGGCTTTGGGACAGCAGGTGACAGTGACAGAGGAGCTTCTGCCTACAGATGATGAGGGGCATTTGGTGCTACAACCGAGGCCATTATTGATGTCAGAGAGAGACAACTGCGGAGCAGGACAGTCCGGGAGTTCTTGGTGAGGTGGAAGAATTTGCCGGATGAGGATGCCACTTGGGAGAGTGAGAAGATCTCGCAGCATCCATCACTACAGTTGCTTGGGGTCAAGCAACATTTTGCCAGGGGAGACTGTAATATTCCCAATTAGCGATAGCTAATTGGAAATATTAATTTTCATCAATTTTTCCTTCTATACTTAAAATATAAATAAAAGTGAGTAAGAGGGGGATATAACTCACTTAGAATAAAGTGCACTCCCTAAAGTCACCTAGTAACGTTGTGACTAAGGTGGGCCAAGGGGGCCCAATTGACCACATGAAGTGGGGACCCACATGGACTGCGTGAGCATGGCCAACGCAGTTGAGTTGGCAACGTGGGCCAAATGGAGGCAATGTAGGAGATGGTGGGGCCTAGGGTTGAGAAAGGCCCATCGTTATAAAAAGGAGGGGAGCCTCCTCATTTCCTGATTCAAGTTTATGCATATTGAGCTGGTCACTTCGACTTAGAGCACGCTGGCTGTTTAGCTTGTCTACAACACTGTTTAGTGCATCGGGTGTCTCCATTCGGAGATCCCACCCTCAGCCCCGGGAGACTTCGTGTGCTTGCTCGGGTGAGGTAGTCTCATCAGTATTTTGCAGGAGGATTGGTGTTGGCATTTCGTGGGTGGAGCAGAGCCATAGAGACTGCGTAGTCTTGAGAGGGAGGATGCAGTCCATCTTGAGGGAGCTTCGGGGTAGCAGTATTTTGAAGGATTTTGGTCAGGAGATTGAGCAAGGGGCCAGCCCTTGCCTACTGGAGACTTTTGGCAGAGCGGGAGGCCATCTTTTGGAGGATTTCATTCAGCCTCAGCGTGGCCCTTGTGAGGATAGCATAGATCCTCAAGGGAGGTATTTTTGGGGGTCATCCATTCCAGAAACGCTCTCTGGGCTTTTCTGGGTATTGTGAGTAGAGGTGGATTCCAGAGTTTTAGCTCATTCCGAGTAGGGGAGCAGCCCCAAATACTCATTTTGTTCCAGCAGTAGCAACAACATGACAGTTTTCCAGCAGCTTTGACGCAGAGTAGAGAGCAGCCATTCCTTTGATATTCTGAGAGTATTCCTACACTTGCTTGGTGCAAGTTGAGGTGCCATCACTCTGATCACCTCTTGTACTCATTTCTATTTCTCAGTATAATAAAATGGCTCAATATTCTCTCTATTTCATGTTTATCTGCTTCATGTTCAGTTTATAGCATTTTGTATCTTGTTGTATGCTTTGTATTACTGGTTATTTCCCTTTCGGGATATTACAATGGGTGTTTTCATGCTTAAGTATGGTAACCTTTGGTTATGTTGTTGCTCAGATTGTACATGCACATCGACAACGGCTCAGGGCAGGGGCTATCACTCTGATCCCCGTCCACTCCGTTCTACTTCTATCCCAACAATAGGTTATGCGGGGTAGCCCCTATGGAAAATAGATGATAAAAGACAAGTTGGGAATCAACGAGTCCAGGATACACAGTTGAGTGGCCTAGCTACTTGGTTAAATTTAGCAAGATCCAATGATTAGATTAGATTTAAGTATGAGACCAATGCCTTATGGAGTCAAAATTCTTGCTTATTATAAATTAAGATCAAGTAACCGGATGGAAAACCACTGCTTAAATGATCAACTAACCTATATGCTATGCAAATCCTAGGATCTAGGTGTGATGCAAGGATCTGGGTTGATTTTAGATTATATGCCTAATCTAAAAGGAACCGTCCTCTTAACTGTTTTGAGACCAGTCTTTAGAGTAGGTTGTGAGATGGGAGACAACGAGAAGCAAGCAAAGACTTGATTAACGATACCTCCCCCTGTGTTCCAACCACCCGATGCCTCTGGCGCTGCAATGATTGTGGCTTTGACAACTGCAAGGTCACCATGTTAACCACTAAAAAGGTGTTGAATCCCTAAGCTAGGTGAGAAAGGATGGCCCTATGAGTCTATCAACCAAGCTTATGCTTGGAGGTAAATTATTAATGCACTTAGGCCTAGAATGCTTGTGCAAGAGATGTGATTGGGTCTTGAGTTAAGATTGTTTATGTTCCTTAAGTGCTTAATGTTAATTACCTTATAGAAAGGGTACATAATAATGAATTGAAAGACAATCTTAAAACAAGACAAGTGCTTAATGATACGAGTGTCAATGTTAAACAATAGATCAATCCATAAGATGCTTAGCAATTTAGAACACTTATCTAATTTAACAATGATTACTTGAGATGGGATATGCCAATGACCAATGTTAAGAGATGCTCACTTTGAATGATAACCAATAAAACTTAAAATGCCAATTGTTCAAGATATACAACAAATCTATCAAAGCTTCCTAAGATTATGAGCAATTATCCAATGGTTTCTCAACAATGCTTCAATCAAATGCTAAACACAAATATGCCAATTAGATCTTAATGCTCAAATAACTTAAACCATCAATGAGATTAGAATATTTAAAGCTTAGATGTTTGAGTGATTTTAGTGCCAAGTTAACAATTCTTAGATCCAACACAAGACAAGTAAATGTTATTCTTCAATAGCATAAACCACAATGAGCCAATTTGATCATGAAAAAACAACTTATGTGAGAGATAGGACAGCAGCAAATACATCACTTCAAACCAAGAAATTATCAAGCATAAAAGACTAAATATGACCAATGAATTGCCTAATAATTTGTCAATTTATAGAACAACGTAGCCAACGTAAATTTAAATTTTTTTATCCCTTTTAAGATGAGTTATTCAGAAAATATCAGATCTGATCATACATTTATGCAGAGATATCAGTCACTATAAATTGGAGATTTATGCTTAAAAATTGATTGCTCGAGACACTTAGATGTTAAGACAATATGCTAGATGTCACATCAATCAATTTTAAGCTTTTTAAAGAGTTCTTTTCAGATTATATCAGATTTGATCTATTTAATTATGCAGAGATATTCCAGCAAACAAATCACTAGATCTAAGCTCAATATTCAATGCCCAACTAGTCAAAACACTAACACATTTTTGTAGAAATTTCTTGTTTCCCACCCCGGTTTTCAGTTTCACCTTATTTCTCCAAATAGTTAAATGCCCTTTCCCATATCCTTACATTCAACAAACTGGAAAATAATTTTTTGTTGAAAACACAAATTCTAGAAAATTTACAGAATGCTGGAAAATGCAGAAATAAAAATCAGCAAGCATAAAACAACCATTCAACACATTTAACACTAATATTTTTGGTCAACATGACCCTGGAAAAACCCCCTACAACTCTTGGGGAAAACCAGTTCGAAAACTTCTCTTTTATTTTTCTGAATATTGCTTTTTACAGTGAAACAGGAAAAACTCAGAAAAAATTCCAGCAACCAATTTACAGACTTATCTCGATTTCCGTGCTTGCACACTGCCTCGGAAATTGTGCCAAATCAGCAACAACAGAAAACATAAAATTTACAGCACCTTAAGACAACATTAAATGCTGTACGGCCACCTCGGGAAGCATGCCGGAACAACTTTACTTTACTGTACGGACTGTACAGATTTTGTACAACAACCTCTCTCGAAATCCGTGCCAAAAAACAGAGTTGTAGTTGCTGTCCTCTTTCTCGATTTTTTTTGCCGGAAATGACAGCCACCCTCTTCCTTGAAAAACGTGCTTGCTGCTGTACCCTCTTCCTCGATTTCTGTGCCTCCTCACTTGGAAACACTGCCTCTCCTTTGTTGTATGGATTTTCTGCCTCGGTATGTGTGCCAATAAATGCTGTTGTACCTTTGCTGAAATCTCTTCACTGCTGCCCTCCTTCTTCTCACTGCTCAGAAAAATCTCCAGCTCTCTTTCTCTCCTTCTCCCAATCTGCTCATGAAAGAATGAATGACCTTTTCCTCCTTTCCCTCCTTTAATCTAACCCTAAGTGACTTTTGGAGAATCCCTAAATCCAATGGCTGAAATAGATTGAGATCTAGGGCTAAGATTAAATGCTCATTTAAATCTCACTTTCTATTTTTTAATTCACCTCACTTTAATAAAGACCCACTTAGTCATTTATTTCCAAAGTCACTTTTCCTTTCTAATTTTACATTGACTTTATTAAAGTCACTTTAAAATTAGACTTTAGTAACTTTATCACTTAAAGTCACTTTCAAATTAGACTTTAGTAACTTTATCACTTAAAGTCACTTTTAAATTAGATTTGACTTTATAAAAATTATAAAGTCACTTTAGGAGAAAAATTAAATTCTTTTTGTACACTTTTCCCTAGGCCAAAGATCAAAGCCTTAGGGAACCACCTGTCCTCCGGTACCAAATTTCAACACTCCCTCTTACCGAGGAAGGTGTTTCTCACCACACCCATCTTGTCTCTGAAGTAGACATGCTTGCCCCGTGGTAAGGCTTTGGTAAGAATATCTGCAACCTGCTCATCAGTGGGAATATACTCAAGCTTCACAGCTCCTTTCTGAACATAGTCTCTGATGAAGTGATATTTGATCCCAATATGCTTTGACCTGTCATGAAATACTGGATTCTTCGTGAGTTTAATGCAACTCTGATTATCACAGTAAATCACTGAAGGTCTCAACGGCTGACCAAATAAGCCAAACAACATCTTGCGAAGCCAGATGGCCTCACAACTAGCTAGACTGGCTGCCATATACTCTGCTTCCGCTGAACTCAATGCTACTGACTGCTGCTTTCGGCTGAACCATGACACAACCGCCGAACCCAACCCAAAACAGCACGCTGAAGTGCTCTTCCTATCAGAAGCACAACCTGCCCAATCAGAATCAGTGTAACCTGCCAATCTCACTCCATCCCCCTGCCTGTAGTCCAGACCATAATCCACTGTCCCCTGCAAGTATCGCAAAATGTGTTTTGCAGCCACCCAGTGAACCTTCCTAGGCTCACACATAAACCGACTCATCGTGTTGACTGCAAAACAAATATCTGGTCTAGTGTTGACCAAATACATCAAGGAACCAATCAGCTGTCTGTACAATGTGGGATCCACCAACTCGGAATCCGAAGCATGAAGCTTCTTCCAATTGGTGATCATCGGTGTCGACATGGGTTTACAATCCTCCATGTGGAATCTGCTAAGGATATCCACAATATACTTCCCCTGCCCCAGGAAGAAATGCCCCTCCTCCTGCCACACCTCCAAACCCAAAAAGTAATGCATCAAGCCGATGTCCTTCATTTCAAACTCCGCCGCAAGATCTCTCTTGCAGTGCTCTATGAGTCTCTCTGCACCTGTAATGACTAAGTCATCCACATACAGCACCAGAATGAGAGGCTCCTCACCTATCACAACATAGTAAAGGTTCGGATCTGCCTCACTCTTTGTGAAACCCATCTTCTGCAAGTAAGTATCTATCCTGGAGTACCAAGCTCTGGGAGCTTGCTTCAGGCCATAAAGGGCCTTCTTCAATCTGCACACATGGGACTCCTTCCCATGCACCTCAAAGCCTTGTGGCTGCTCAATGTACACCTCCTCCTGTATGAAGCCATTGAGAAATGCGGTCTTCACATCCATCTAGTGGATCTTCCAACCCATCTCTGCTGCTATCGATATAATGGAGCGGATCGAAGTATATCGAGCCACGGGAGCGAAGGTCTCCTCATAATCAACTCCCTCTACCTGGGAGAACCCTCCAGCCACAAACCTCGCTTTGAATTTCTCAATGCTGCCATCTGCAGCATGCTTTACCTTGTAAAGCCATCTGGAAGTAACCACAGATTTGCCCTCAGGCCTCGGCACCACCTCCCAAACATCATTCTTCATGATAGAAGAATACTCCCCCTGCATGGCCTCTCTCCAGACCTGCTGGCTAGCTGCCTCCTCATAGCTAGAAGGCTCAGAGTCAAGGATGCTGGTAGCCATTGCCATATAGCTACAAAACCTCTCAGGTGGTCTGCTCTCTCTGACCGGCCTCTTAGGCCTAGCAACAGATGTGGCCTCTCTCAAGGTGTCCTCGGCTCACTCTCAGGCTTCCTCTTCCCTGAGCACACTTCTCCCATCGGAGAATGAAACTCCTCCTCATCGGCCATCAGACTTCGAACTCCCCGATCGTCCGGTGGTCAAGCCTCCTGCCTGCACCTGAACCTGTAGAAGCTGAGGTACCGTGTGAACTGTCCATCAGTGGACTCCCTAGTGAACTGCTCTGTGGACTGCTCTGCATGCTACCCGAAGCACCACCCCTCTGACTCTGTGAGCCACTGCTCACTGACGGACCTGACATCGTCATAGATGTACCTTCGGATCCTCCTGATCCCTGCCCACTGGATCCCTGTGATTGACTCAGCTGCTGCTGAGGGTCTGGCTAATCCAGATACTCTAACTCCCGTGACCTCCTAAAGGCCCCATCCTCCTCGAACTTCACATCCCGCCTGACAACAACTTTCCTCTGTGCAGGAATGTAAATCCGAAAGGCCTTTGAGGTCTCACTGTAGCCCACAAAGATACCCTTATCTGCGGTGGGCTCTAGTTTGGTCCTCTTCTCCTTGGGTATGTAGGAGTATGTGATACACCCAAAGATACGAAGATGACCAATATCAGGCTTCTTCCTAGAAAAAGCCTCCTCCGGAGTCATGTGCCCCAAGGCACGATGCGGACTCCTGTTCTGCAAATAAACAGCTGTGTTGCAGGCCTCTGCCCACAAAAACAATGGCAACCCCTAATCATGTAACATGGCTTTGGCAGCCCCTTCGATGGATCTGTTCTTCCTCTCCGCAACCCCGTTCTGCTGGGGGTTGTAAGGAACAGTGAACTCCCTCCTAATGCCTGCCTCCGCACAATAGTCAACAACCTCTCCAAGGGTGTACTTTCCTCCATTGTCCGACCTCAGGGACTTGATCTTCCGACCTGTCTGTGTCTCCACAAGAGCTCTAAACTCCTGAAACCGCTTGAAGACCTCACTCTTGGTCTTCAAGAAATAAATCTAGGTCCTCCTGGAGTGATCATCAATGAATAAAACATAGTACTCATATCCACTCAAGGAAACATGAGACATTCGACCGCTCACATCGGAATGAATCAAATCAAGTATCCCAGTCACTCTGCTGTCACTGTTGGGAAAAGGGGATTTGGCAAACTTGCCCATCGCACATCCTCTGCAAGTATCAAAGTGATCAGTACTGAAATCTGGCACACCTGTAGTGATCTCCCGCAAGGTCCTCAAGGCTCCATGATACATGTGCCCCATCCTGTGGTGCCAAATCTCACACTGCTCAGAACTGCTAGCTCTGCTGTCGGTACTACTGCTCAATGCCAAAAGGGACTGAAATGCAAACTTGTACACCTTTGCATGGCGTACACCTATCACTCTAGCCGAATCAGCTGGAGTGCCCCTGGGATACATCAACACCTGTCCTCCCCTGAATAGTATCTCATATCCTCTGTCCTCCAAAGCTGAGACGGATATGAGGTTCTTCCTCATCCCCGGCACATAAAGAACATCTGACACCTTCAAGGGAGGTTTGGACTCCCTCTGAAATGTCAATGTTCCCACACCGACTGCTCTAACAACTCTGTCATCACCGAGTACTACCTCTACATCAGTGCCACTCTCTGAAAGCTCTGAGAAGTACTCACGGACTCCTGTCATGTGACGTGAAGCCCCACTGTCCACATACCATATACCCGAAGATGCTCCGCTCATCGAGGGAAATGCATGCTCCCTCTGAACCTCTATGGCAGATAATCCTGCACTAGAAGACTCACACGCAATGAACCCAAACTCCCGGTCAAAGCGATCTACAAAGTCCTCAACCTCTGCTGAAGCTGCCATGCTCTGGTTCTTCCCCTTCTTCTTCTTCTTCTCCGGACACACAACTGCATAGTGTCCCATCTTCTGACAATTCCAACACTTCACCTTGGAATAGTCCTTTTGTGTGTTACCCTGTTTACCTTTACTTTTACCTTTGCCCCCACCATTACTTGTGGAAGTCTGTTTCTTCCCTTTGCCTTTCTTGCCTCCTGCCAACAATTCTACATCCTCATCCTGCTCAACTGGCTTGGCTGCCCCAAGCTGACCTTTCCTGATCTCTGTCTGAATGCAATCATCCCAAAACCTCTCTCATGTGGGAAGGGTCTCACGTGCACAAACCCCATCAGCAAAGTTCATCCATGAACTGGGGAGGCCATTCACTGCAATCCGCACCAACTCAGTGGGTGGAATGACCTCTCCAATTGCTGCCAACTCATCTCTCACATTAGTAATCTTTGTGAGATATCCAACTGCACTATCAATCTTACCCATCTTAATGGTTTTCAGCTTCTCCTTCAGGACCATTTTCCGATTCTCATTGGTACTTTGGTAGAGATTGGACAATGCTGTCCACATCTCATCAGCATTTCTCTTTCCTCTCACATGAGGAATGCAATGGTCTTTGATTCCGTCTAGAATCAGTCTCTTACCCTTGTTGTTCTTCCTATTATATGCTGCCAACTGAGTAGCATCAGTAGGCACATTAACAGGCTGCTGTGTGGTATGAACCATGATATCCCAGACTTCTGCCTCTTCAAAGATACTCTGCATTCTCTCCTTCCAAACGCTATAATTGGTATGCCCATCCAACCTATCCTCCACCCTCAATCCCAATGACATCCTGCTGTCCTAAAACTGAAAAATAGCACTGCTGTAGTAAAGATAAAAATTCTGTGTGAGAAAAATCAGCTTGCTGAAATTTTCTGAGTGAAAAATCAGCAGGCTGCATTTTTCTTCTTGCTGTCCCAAACTACACTTTCAGCACTCAAGCTCTGATACCATGTAGAAATTTCTTGTTTCCCACCCCGGTTTTCAGTTTCACCTTATTTCTCCAAATAGTTAAATGCCCTTTCCCATATCCTTACATTCAACAAACTGGAAAATAATTTTTTGCTGAAAACACATTCTGGAATATTTACAGAATGCTGGAAAATGCAGAAATAAAAATCAGCAAGCATAAAACAGCCATTCAACACATTTAACACTGATATTTTTTGTCAACATGACCCTGGAAAAACCCCCTACAACTCTTGGGGAAAACCAGTTCAAAAACTTCTCTTTTATTTTTCTGAATATTGCTTTTTACAGTGAAACAGGAAAAACTCAAAAAAAATTCCAGCAACCAATTTACAGACTTATCTCGATTTCCGTGCTTGCACACCGCCTCAGAAATTGTGCCAAATCAACGACAACAGAAAACAGAAAATTTACAGCACCTTAGGACAACATTAAATGCTGTACGACCACCTCGGGAAGCATGCCAGAACAGCCGTACTTCGCTGTACGGACTGTACAAATTTTGTACAGCAACCTCTCTCGAAATGCGTGCCAAAAAACAGAGCTGTAGCTGCTGTCCTCTTCCTCGGTTTTTGTGCCGAAAATGACAGCCATCCTCTTCCTTGAAAAACGTGCCTGATTTTTGTGCCTTGGAGTGCGTGCTTACTGCTGTACCCTCTTCCTCGATTTCTGTGCCTCCTCACTTGGAAACACTGCCTCTTCTTTGTTGTACGGATTTTCTGCCTCGGTATGTGTGCCAATAAATGTGGTTGTACCTTTGCTGAAATCTCTTCACTGCTGCCCTCCTTCTCACTGCTCAGAAAAATCTCCAGCTCTCCTTCTCTCCTTCTCCCAATCTGCTCATGAAAGAATGAATGACCTTTTCCTCCTTTCCCTCCTTTAAACTAACCCTAAGTGAGTTTTGGGGAATCCCTAAATCAAATGGCTGAAATAGATTGAGATCTAGGGCTGAGATTAAATGCTCATTTAAATCTCACTTTCTATTTTTTAATTCACCCCACTTTAATAAAGACCCACTTAGTCATTTATTTCCAAAGTCACTTTTCCTTTCTAATTTTACATTGATTTTATTAAAGTCACTTTAAAATTAGATTTAGTAACTTTGTCACTTAAAGTCACTTTTTAAATTAGACTTTAGTAACTTTATCACTTAAAGTTACTTTTAAATTAGATTTGACTTTATAAAAATTATAAAGTCACTTTCGGAGAAAAATTAAATTCTTTTGGACACTTTTCCCTAGGTCAAAGATCAAAGCCTTAAGGAACCACCTGTCCTCCGGTAACCAAATTTCAACAATTTTTACAATGAAATTATTAGTGTGTTTAGACTATTTAGAGATGAATTTTACCACAGTTATGAATGATTTAGAGCGCTGTAGAAAAATAGTGACAAAGTAAGGGTTTAGAGAGAAAATTCTAGGCCCAAGGCATTGTAGATCACTTTCGCAATTTGCCCAAAAATTTTCCAATAAAGATGCCACCTGAAAACACAAGTTTTCAGTCAATCTCTTCCTGCAAAACTTACCAATTTTCAGTCCATAAATTTTAGAGACGGGCAGAGGGAAAACGAGGGCCAAGAAGGGTTAACGCTATGCCCAATAGGGCTAGCATTGTGCTAGAAAAGGCCTGAAAAGCCTAGCAGCTAGGGAAAAAGGCTGAAGAGGGGCTGAAAAAGGGTAAAAAAGAAGGCCAAGAGGGAGAGTGAAGGTTCTAGGGGAAGGGGAAAGCCTTAAAAGGGTTGTGGCTAGGCCTTAGAGGTCTTGAGGGTCCACGAAAAACCCTCTAGGGCTGCCGTCTCGGGCTTAGGAGGGGTTCCAAGGCCTTCTAGGCCTATAGCCAGGCCAGAAGTGGCCTGAAACCCTTGACGTAGGGCCAAGGGAGGAGGCTAAGGCCCTTAGGGGCTTACAACTAGCCTCCAGGAGGCCTAGAAGGCTAACACAGGGCCCTACTAGGAAGACGCGGGGGATGGAGAGGGAAGAACTAGGCCTGGGAGGCCCAAAACTTGAAACCCTTGCTCTAAAAAAATTATTTGCTTTAGATCTTCAATTTTACTAAAAAACCTGCAATGGCTGGCCCTTCAAAGATTTTTGGAGGCTAGATATTACCCGCATGGGCCTAGATCTAGCTCTAATCCAACTCTCTTCACTTGATCTCACCTGCACAAAGGAAAATAAAATTACCCAAAACCCCAATATATAAAAAAATTCAAAAATAATTCAAAACCCCAAAACCCTAGCTGCAAAACAAATGTGAAAAAGTAAATTATTTACAAAAAATCTACTTTACAAATATATTTACAAAATATACATGTGAAGTGCTTTGAGAGAATTTGGAAATTTTATAAATCTTTAGCAATGGCTAAATGTATTTCGAAAGATAAATGAAAAACTACAGCCTTAGTGATGTTAGAACACCATAAAAATAATTAGAGTCCAAACATAGTCAACCTCTGTCCAAAGTTCGTGAACTTGGAGTCCAAGGGTTGGGAAACCTGCAAACACTATATATATCTAAAGCATAAATCGTTAGAACACCTACTGAATCGAATCACCTAAGATAAGCCACAACTTACCAATAGAATGCTCCTATCACCTACAATGAAATAACGATTAAAATATTTATAAAGCACAATAGAGGAATGCCTGTACCCAACACGTAAAACAAGTCATCAGATCAAAGACGCCATGAACTGCACCCCAAAGTCTTTATTATGATTATTCCAACGTTCCCAGCGAGACAATAATTGAAATCATCTTTTCAGAATTACATCAACCAAAACTAGATCGTTTGAGACACAAACGACTCCTAATTTATAGATAAATCCTCCAAGTGGAAAAATAACGGCTAATTGGCTTGATCCTCATCAAAATAATCTCGCTCGTCGATAATTCCTTAATGATCTTTTAACCTCTGTCGTTGAAAATACTTTTTTTTTGAGGGATTATCGAATTTCTCATTTAACCCATTTTTATTAGCTCAAAATAATTATTTTGAGCTAATTTCCTAAAAAATTGACTTTGACTTAACCAAAGGGTCCAAATTTTCTTAAAATTTCCAATATTCCCTTGGTGGGGGACCTCAAAAAATTAATTTCTTTGATACCCACAAATTTTTCCACTGCGAGAATTCAATATCCCTAATACTCTAACTTTGACTCAAATTAATTAATTTTCTAGCTTATGATTAATTTAATTTTTGCTAGAAAAATGAACTAATTGACACTTGAGGGGATGATCCAAGAGGATCTTGTTTCAATACAGATCAACAGTGAGGTCCAGTCAGCTCCAGTTTGTCTGATGTCTGGTTCAGTGTTCAGATCGCCAAGTCCTCCAGTATTCCGGATGAAAGTAACTTCGTCATGGTTGAGTTGGTGTCATGTTTATGGTGTGGTTCGAAATTTGTATGTGTGGAAAAATAAGTGGTGCAAGTCTAAACCTATGGTGAAACTCCTTACAAATGTAAATCCTTAGCGTAAAAGCTATGGTGAAGAACCTAAGTCTAAAGTCCTAGACCTAAGTATTAACACCTAAGTTCTAGCGCAAACCATAATGTAAAACCTATGGTGGTATAGACCTAGCGTTATACATATACAAACTATAATGTAAAACCTTAGAAATAAACCTTTCGGGACTTGTATTAAAACATTGCAAACTATGTAATAAACCCAAATTGTAATACACAGTCCTTAACGGCAAAGAGTAATTGTGTCGGAGCCGTCAGCTTGTGAATAGGCCAATAGAAACCGCGGCAGAAAATGTCAGCAGTCAACCGTAACATTGGATGTTGATCAGACTGCGCAGTTGTCGTGTGAACGGATGTCGAGACTGCAACAGATAACCACAGAGATGACCGCGCAGAAAGGGATAACCGCAACAGTCGGGGGCAGTTGGCACATGGACCGGGAGGTTAACTGCTAGCGCATCGGAACCGCCGGGCCAGACCGCTAGGTGGCAACAAACTGGATTGACTGCCTACTCACATGCCGCCGTCAAATCGTTATCCGCGATTTTTGCTGACTGTCAGGCTAAAATTATAACATAAGGTCTAAAAGTGGGTTTTTAATTAAATGCGCCAAGGTGTAAAGGTTATCCACCATAGCTCTTATCTACTAGGTGTCACCATGTCATTAGACAGAGATCTAATGCCACCTGATTTGCTCAACCATATGCCTATTTTGGCATCAAGGAGTATGAATACAACCTTATATAAACCATGAGCTTTTCTTTAGGAAAACACAACTGAGTGACTTTGTATTCAGATTTTAAGCAAGAGAGGCAGTTTTGTTTTCAGTGTTTCTTGGTCGTTCGGAGGCAGAATTGAGCGCAGAGATAGGCGTTGGAAAGCTAGGAGAGAGAGCTTTCTGTTGTCAATGACCAAAAGTGCCTGCGAGCACATTCAGTTTGGTGTATTTGCTATGTAAATACTTCCTCAGATCAATCCTAATAAAGCGGACGCCCATCTTGAAAGCAAACCCGGAGATGTAGTCCACCAGGGACGAACTCCGTAATCAATGTTTGTTGTCCCTTTTCTCTGTTCTCTGTTGTAATTTCATGTTTAATATGCTGCTGGTTTAAGTCGTTAATGTTTTAGATTTCTTTCATTCTTCCACATTAAGCAGTTCAGTTAGCAATCAATTCACTAATGGAAATTAATCAAATCTACCTCAGCACATAATTTTCGATCACATTCAGATCATATATTTTGGTATTAGAGCGAGTTGTGCTTTGTAGTCTTTTTTCAAGTGGATGTTAATCTAGTTAGGATTGCAACGTGGAGAAGGATCGCTTGAGGAGTTCGATCTAGAAATTGGAAAGCGAAAAGTTGCTCATCAATCGACGATGACAGGAACTGAAGCAGGTGAAACTCCTGAAGTGAAGCCCATGGACAAGAATCAAGCTCAGCAAATGCTTTTGAACGTGCAACAGATGTTGGGAGAACTCTACGAAGATAAGAAGGCGAGAGATGCAGCTTCTTCGTTAAAGGCATCGGAGAAGGACAAGGGTAAAGGAAAATCTGATAAACCTCCTTCTCCTCTATCATCTCCATCATCATCATCATCATCATCTTCTTCTTCTAGTTCAGATTCTGAAACAGAAAAGAAACCTCAGAAGGGAATAGCGAGGAGCGTGGGTATTAGAAAGGGCGTAGAGCAGTGGTTGAGTGGTAGGAATGGGGAGGGCGAGTGTTGGGCAAGGGCGGATTGTGCGTATGGGAATGGGAGGCCGAGCGTATGGGCAGGGGAGGAGCGGGGTTTAGAGAGAAGAAGAGCGAAAGGAGAGGTAATGAGGCCGCGTTGGAAGTGTGAGGGAGACGAATTGTGGCTTAGGCTCGCTTGAACTGCTGGCTACAACTCTGAACATGGAATGAGAGATTGTGGCTCAGGCTCGCTTGATCTGTCGTCGAAGCTTGTACATGACCACCATTTTCCCCCCTGTCAGGGACAAGGTGAGATGATGGCGAAAACTCAACTGCAAGTTTGCTCAATATCTGTGAACAAGTTCTGACATGTGTCTTAAACATCTTCTTGGCTGCTGATGCCCATTGCCAAGAAGCGATCCATCCAAGATGAATCTTGGTTCTTGCAGGAGGCTTGTGTCTGAAGCATCTGTGTGAAGAATGAGTGTGCCGACCACAGTGCTTGCATGGATGAAGATCAAAACAGTGATCTTTCATATGGCCAACTCGATCACAGTGTTGGCATTTCTCAATCTGTTGTTGTTGTGGAACAGGATCTGGAACAACTGCAGGTGAACTGTCATACATGAATCCGGCACTCTGAAATATGATGGGCTTTGTGTAGTCTGGAATATGAAAGGACACATCCTTGTCATATCCAAGACTAGTTCGGTGCTTGTTGTGGACAAGCTCTTCCCAAGGTCTGATGATGGGCTTGAGAAGTGCAGGTTGAACTGCTGCATCTGCATGTAAATCTGCTCTAGTACAATGAACTGAATGGGAATCAACTGGGACTTTATTGACTTGTTGCTGATGGGAGTCTTTCTCAATCTTCTGAACAGAAACAGGTTCAGAATGGTGACTCTTTTGCTGAAGTTCATCTTGTTGGAGTTGAGATTCCAACTGCAAAAACTCAATCTTTTCTTGTGCATCTAGCAAACAACTCTGAATGTTACATAGAGCATCCTTGCTCATTTTTATCATGTCATCAACATTTGAATGAATGAGGTTATTCAACAACACTAATGCCTCATTGATTTTGGCCATTTTCAACAACTTAGGCTCAAAAAATGAAAGGGTGTCGGCTTCAACCGAAAATGCACCCGTTTACAATGTGATGCAACAACAAATACAAATGACTCCAAAGAATTTCCAACTATGGAAATCTCAAAGTACAAAATGTGCTCCTCAAATGATGGAGGGCAATCAACAATTTTTCAACAACTCAAAAACTGATTGCAACTATGAAGAAGATGCAAATTCCACTCACAATAGAATGTCAATTCAATACAATATTTCTGCAAAATATGTGCAGCTGAAAGTACTTGTGCAAGAGGCCTTTAAGGTAGCTGAATTTTCCTTCAAAGAGTTGTTTTCAATGATGGCAAACTTGTCTTCAAATGTCAATTTCTTCAAAAAATCACCCTTCAGATGGGCAGTGCTTCCTTTATTCAAAGCCAATGCCTGAATGGTGCCAATTTCTGAACGCTGCCACGGATTATGAATGTTGCTCCTTCTCAAAACCAACGCTGCTTTTCTTCAAAACACCTTTATCAATGCGGAAAAATGTTTGCTGCAGAAAGTCTCTAAATGCTGCAAAAATGCCAACAATTTTGCAGATATGCACAGGCCATACACACAAATGGCTCACTCAATTTGGAGCAGGGCCAGCAATCGCCCGCTCTGATACCATGTTAAACACCATGTTAAGCACACACATGGTGTATGAGGAAGATAAACACACACACACACAAGAGACTCAACACACAATGAAGGATAAGCGTGAGGCTTTCTTATTTTCCATTATACAAAGATGTACATTTATAGTACAATGGTGTGACTCTTGGTTTCACATTCCAAAGTCACTTGGACTCCATTGTGACTTTTCGCATTCCACACCTACCCATAGAGGATTAGGTGTTCCAACAAAACTTGATGTAAAAATTGGAACTACCCTCGCTTATGATGCATGGGTAAATGACCTGAAAAATTAGATAACCGGATTACCAGCTACAAGTGTATCAGAGGACATTTATGATGAAAAGACAAAAATCCAATTAGCTACTCTTAGGATGGGGGGAACTGCTTTAATCTGGTGGGAGAGTAAAACACAGATAGATTTAAAGCGTAAAGGTAAATTCATCTCCTCATGGTCTAAGTTTTTAAAATCTCGCAGGAAACAATTATATCCTTTGGGATACACGTATCAAGATGTTATTGATTGGCAGCATTTGCGATAAGGTAAGGAACAAAATGTTCAGGAGTTTACTCTGGAGTTTAGGAAGAAAGCGTCGATGCTTGGTATTCCTTTGGATACGCGTGAAACTTTATTAAAGTACATTGGCAGTTTACATTCATATTTGTAGCATACGTTATTGATGTTTAATCCTAATGACTTTGATGAAGTATGTGTTCAAGACATACATATCGAATCAGGTGGCAGACCATTCAAGTTTTTATCGAAAATCCAAATAGTTGGAAACCAAAGACAACAAAAGGAAGAGTTGTCTGTTGCAAAGAAGACAACTACAATTCATAAGGAAGGTGAAAGACCTGCTTGTACTCACTGCCAGAGGATCAGACATGATGAAGCTAGATGTTGGAAACTTCACCCAGAACATAGAACGAAGAATTTCTAGAAGAAGAAAGGTGAAAAGAAGGCTAATGTGACAATCCAACAAGACTTGGGCTCCGATTTGGGTGATGAAGGGAAAATAACTGCAATGGTTACGACATGTAAAAATTCTGACGCTACTTCAAGTTCAAGTACTTCTGCTTCTTCTTCAAACATTAATCATGTGGATGAAGATAAAAGAGTTGAGTTATTTCATATAAGGGTAACTTCTAAGCACACGAAAATAAATACATTGTTTGACAGTGGGTCACAGGAAAATTTAATATCTGAATCATTAGTTAAAAAATTGGGTTTGGAGATGCAGAATCATCCAAGACTATACCGATTAGGTTGGCTAAAGGAAAAGACTCAGATTAATGTCACAATGTAGCATCGTTTAAAATTTTCCATCACAACTAATTACATTGATGAAGTGGATTTAGATATGATACCATTAGACATATGTGGAATAGTGCTATGGGATCCTTATCTCTATTATCACGATGTAGTATTTCATAGGAAAGAGCATAAATATCATCTTAAGAAAGATGGGATTGAATACATCGTCCAGGCACATAAAATCAAAACTCACTTGGATTTAGTTAATGTTAATAAGATGAAGCGACTAATGAGTTCAAGTAAAAGATATATACTCATGGTTGTAAAAGAACAACTTAAGGATCTACATGATGATTTTTCGGGTTGTGAATATCAGTTTAAAGATAGTTTGGTTAAAGTGGTAGATTCATTTCAAAGTCTATTTAAAGAGCCAAAACATCCGCCTCCTAAAAATGAAATACAAAATGAGATACAGTTGATGTCTGATGCCCCTCTTCCTAATGTCAGAATGTATCGCATGTCAGTAATAGAGAATGCAGAAATAAAGAAACAAATCCAAGGGCTGGTTGAAAAAGGTTAAATACGACCCAATTCATCTCCATGTGGTTCAACATAATTTTAGTTCCTAAGAAATAAGGGACATGGAGAATGTGTGTCGACTTTAGGGCCTTAAAAAAAATCACAATCAAGAACATGTATCCTCTTCCCAGGATAGATGATTTACTTGACCAATGATGTATATTTCACTAAGTTGGATTTGCATAGTGGTTATCATCAAATTCAGATAGCAGAAAATGACATATGGAAAACTGCATTCAAAACTAGGCAAGGACTATTTGAGTGGTTAATAATTCCTTTTGGTTTGTCTAATGCACCAACAACTTTCATGTGTGTTATGAATGATGTATTCCCTCCATACATTGATAAATTTTTTATAATCTACGTAGATGATATCTTGATATTCAGTTCCAGTATGGAAGAACATGTTAGGCATGTTAAACAGGTTTTCGAAGTGTTGCACAGGGAAAAACTATACATTAAACAGTCAAAATGTGAATTTGGGAAAACTTCATTGGTTTATCTTGGTTACATAGTTGGAGGTGGTCATTTAAAGATAGAACTGTTGGAAATACTGAGAGGGGGGTGAATCAATATTTCTTTCCAATTGTTATTTTTACCAGTTAGATCACTTAAATTTAGAACACAATACAAACAATAAGAATAAATTCTTTAATTAAATTCTTCTTTATAATAAAATAGATACAATAAGTGTAGGGCTCCAACTCTAGATGAAGACACCGATCTCCAATCCTTCTAGGCACCAACCTGTACTTTGCCAAGCACCTACTTGGACTTCACGAGGCTCCGACCTCTAGGGCACCAACCCTGTCTTCCAAGGCTCCAACCTTGTCACTCTGAGGCTCCAACCTCTAGGCTCCAACCCTATCTCTATTACAGGCACCAACTTGGTCTTCTTCTATCCTCTAGGGCTCCAACCCACTACTTCAATTTGTCAAGATAAGTTGATGATCTTCGAAGCTCCCAATCTTTTCTGCAATCTGCCCTGACAATATCTTCACTCTCAACAATGCCTTCTCCAAATCACTTCATCAATGACAACCTTATCTTATAATGAAGGTGTCGCCACTGCTCTTCATGTTACCCAAACACTTCTCTTCAAGGTCACCTCATGATGACATCAGCAATGCATCATAGTCTCCCAAACAGCTCCAAGACGTTCAATAAGTTGTCCAAATTGTGCACTTATTCTTCAATAACAACTTCAAGGTTTGACTCCAAATAGGCAGCTTCAAGGTATTCAATAGGATTCTAGAAATCTTTAAAGTGTCTTTAATATGCTGCCCCAAGGACTCTTCAAGAGTTCCAAGTACTTCACTGCTTCAAGGCTCTTAATACTCCATTGTCCAAAAACTTCACTGCTCCAAGGCTGCTACAGTAGTTCAAGCTTCCAAATTCGCTGTTCTAGGCTCCAACTCTCAAATCTCCACACACCTCAATGATGCTCAATGATTTGCCCACAAGAGACACCAAATTGCCAACCAATTCCAAGAGTAGTTTCAATGTCTACCAAGTATCACAAACCACTGTCCAACCACTTTGATTGTCCTTAAAGGTTAGTACACCACCAAGCTGTTATACCTCCTTAGATCAGCAATTCAACGAGCCTTCAAGTGACTGTCCTTTTGGAGGAAGTTTGTTTAGCCCAACCACAGACATTTCTGCCCACACATAGGTCAGCAATCCGAGCTAAGGATAATTCAATCACTGTTTCGAAAGCTCCATGAAGGTGTACACTTCAGGTTGCTGTCCACTCACAGATAGCACTGTAATCAAAGGTCAAAGATGCAATCCTTAAATTGTCCAAGTCAATTTGGGTGGCTGTCCAAGATTTACAAGCACAACTAGCTTATCATAACAAGTCTGAGTTGAGGTGAATTGTCCAATGGGACTGTCCAGCCTTTAATTCTGAGCTACAACAGGTCACTGTAACCTCAACAAAAGATTGCCTAACCGTCCTTAATATGAACTTCATAATAGTGGCAGCAATCCGAACTTCTAATTTTCAATCCGAGCCTTTTTTTAAATGACTGTTCTTTAGGTTTGTAATTGAGCTTTTACAAGTCTAAAATCCAAGCTTTAAAAGGCGCAAGTGTCCAAGCTTCTTCACACAGGAGCTGCCATAGATTTGCAAATAGGAGTGACTGTACACTGAGCTGTAATAGAATATAGAAGAATTAGCCCAAAAAAATTTCCCAAACAGGTTTCGAAGTCCTCCTCCACCTCCTCTTATTTCTCTCTGAATTTTTGTGATTTTCACCGAAATTTTGATGGGCAGAATGAGGAGTACGACCTTATATTTATACTCATTTTTCTTTTTGACGAAGGGACACGTCCCTTGGCCATGAGGCATGAGCCTACACAAGTTGGCTTAGGTCGGCTCACTTGACAGAAATTTACCTTAAACTTGAAAAATCAATAACTTTCAAACCGCTTGGAGTTTCGGGCTGAGTAATAGCTCGTTGGAAAGGCAAAATTATGCTCTTCAAGATGGTGTAGGTTTTATTAAGGAATTTTGCCTCTAAGGTAGAAAAATATATTTTTTAATGTGACTGATTATTTATGAATGCAGAAATGGAGGCAGGGAAGAATGCCTGTGAGTGTAGGGCCTCATGGTTTGATTTCTTCATTGATTGTCTTCATAATCATGCCCTAGCCTTCTTCAATATAGGGTCACCATCATCATGTCCTTGCCTTCTTCAACATAGGGTCATTAGGTCAGCTGTCCTTAAGATAGTGCAGAGATATTGCATCAACCAAATGCAGCATCATTATGTACTTTTCATCATAAGGACATCAAACTTCACATCATTGGAGATTTGTCATGTCATCATCAAATTATCGGGAGGTAGAACATGTAATCATGTAGTGTTATCATCAAGATCATTGGAGGTAGGACATATCATCGTGTGTATGTCTTATAGTCCTTCATCAAGTGCAGTGATATGGTAGTCTTCCATTATGATCATCAAGATACATGATTGCACTTCATTTGTGTCTTGACATCTTAAACAAGAGTTGTAATCACTTGTAATCATCCTTTGGCATCTTCAAGAATATTTGCCATCTCGGTCACTGACATCAACTATTGACATCAATGACAACCTAGATTAACAATCTCCCCCTTTGTCATTGATGGAAATATTCTTGCACTTTCAACACTCTCCCCCTTTGACATCAATGGCAAATGGGGTGCCCGAGTACTCCCCCTGTCAAGCTGCTTCTTTTCTTCATGAATTGTAGTCCTTCATAGGTATGTTACTACCCCTGCCATGGTGCTCTTTCTTCTGGAAATATGTTCCATGATAGATGTGTTTGTATTTCTTCATGTGGTGTACCATCTCCCCCTGTATGCACAAATTCCTTTAGCTCATGAAGGATTTCTTACTTTGTGTGATCAAGTAGAAGGCATCATCATAATATCATTTTTTTCTTCAATGGAGATACTTCCGAGAGATGATTTATCAAGATTGTCCAAGTGTAACTCATCAAGGATTTCATAAGGCCCACTCACGGATCACTTTCTGCAAGAATATTCAAGTATCACAAACTCCCCCTAATGGTCTTTTTTTGGCAAGGCTTCACCATCAAATACTTGGAATATCAAGGATGACTTCATCTAGTCAACAACATGTGTTGTTTGCTGGAGTGTTCAAGAGACTTCCGGATTCAACTTGCTTCCTTCTCCATACTTGTGTAACTTTCTTCTCTGGGTTGGTTGTCATGAATTTAGCTTCTTTAGGAACCCAAGTCAAGTTACAATCACGTGCCATATGTCCAATGTTATGGCAACTGAAACTCTCAATCTAATTCATGAATGAGAGATCATGACTTCTTCTTGCAAAGTTTCTTCTAGGAAACTGACGGGGACCATTATATTTGTCCTTGTGGTATGCCCTACAGTCTTTTTCCATGTGCCCAAAATTTGTACAAGAATAGCAATAACCAAGAGATATACTTTGGTACCTCGAAGATGGAGTTTTCCTTGATGTACTTCTAAAGTCTTTTTGCGTTAGGATTCTTTGATGATATTCATTGCCTTTTGTTTTCTTGACACCATCTACAATTCTCCTTGGAGTAGAATTTCTTCCGTTGTTGTCTTGATTCTTCTCCTTGCCTTTGCTGGAACTGGGAGCATCAACATTTCTTTCTAGGTTCCTCACATCTTTGTTGTTTGAAGCATTATCATTCTTGCTTGAGGATTCACCCGCATAGCCAAGACCTGATTTATCAAGGGGAGACCTTTGATGACTTAAGATGTCATCTAGGGTTTGAGAGCTTTTCAAGTTCTTATTCAGCAAGTCAACTTCCTTTTTAAGAAAGACAATTTCTCCTTTCAACTTTTCACAATCTTCATCTTTCATAACTAGTTGCTTCTTCATTTCTTCCATCATCCTTGTTGCTTCATGTGCTTCGATTTTAAGGAAGATGATATTTGATTTCATTATGAAGACATCTTCATTCTCCTTTGCTAGACTGAAGCGAACAAAGTTCCTTCTCAAGTTAAATACTCCAGAACACTTGGAATATGAAAATATCCATGAGGATACAAATATTATTATATATAAACTGTGTGAAGAATGAGATGAGATAGATGATTGAATGTTACAAATGAGGCCTTCTTATATACCTACGCAGGTGCCTCTTCACAAAAGGTCATGTCTTATCAAACATGACCTTTCAACCTAATTACTAATTAACTAATTTATCATTTATTTACATTATTTATTCATTAAAGTTTCTTTCCAACACTCACAAATCACTCGAGCGTTTCCGTCCTTGGGCTACAGCTGAAGTAGAGAACCATGTCTCAAACCTCTCATACAAGAAAATGATATGATCCAAAGATATCCCTCAATGGCCTCCTCCCTTTCTTTTATAGATCTCTTGGAGCCTTCTAGAGCCTTATTTTATTATTATTTTATTCATGGAGCACTTTTCCCTCTTATTAAAATATTCCTTTTTAATGCAGAAAAGAGTAAATCGGCTACCACGTCTCCTCCAATTACTAAAACTCATGCCCAACTGTCCCATCATGGAGGTATCCTCATCCCGGTTCCAATGAGCTATTACACTCAGGTGTTATATCATGTATTCCTCCCGAAATGCCACCTTGAGTGTAATCAGCGGAGTTAAGCCCACAAATAACTCAAATTTCCAAAAGTTGTTGGAATGCACCGGAACGAAAGCCAAATTGCTCGGATGATGGAATATATCAAGTGAATGCCATCCGACCGCATAGAAACTCCTCAAAAATTCTCCAAAAATCCCTTGGGCCCGCTGATGACACCAACCTGTACTTGTGACCGATCTGCTCCTAACTCTGGAAATCCATCCTAGCCTTATCATAGGTGACACCAAAAAAGGGAATACTACAGACCTTCCGCCCCAAGATTGCTTGCCCTCAAGCAATCCAAATATGTGGGCCACCCTGTTGGCCCGATGTAACTAAGACCCAATGCCCGGATCCCATACAAACCCTTGGGTGCTGCTACGCACCTACGTCAAGCCACTCGGAATAGACCCCGCAATGCCGACATCCTAAACTGACCTCTCACTGTACCTATCAACAAACAATCCGCCCGGGCCCCAACGCCACCATGGCCAATCATCGCCCAAGTTCCACGGCTCGGACTGCACACTGCCTCTGGCTATAGATGATACCCCATGAAGTGAAGTCCGTCAACAAGCATCAATGCTCCCTGGATCCTGCTGTATTGTACCTCTAACAGTATAAGCTGCCCACCAACTGCGTACCAACTCATCACCTCTCTCCAATCCAAGTCCTGACTCAATCCCATGCTGATCCCGCTCTCCTGAAATCGAGATGGAGTGCTGAAGAAATGACGACCTGTGCCCCACTGCTAGCTGGAATCTGTAACATCTGCTATGTCTAAGGGCCCTTGCTCTGTTGTGCTCCCTACAAAGAAAATCGTACCATCAAGAGGGTACCAGCTCATGATCTCCCACCAATCTATCCTGGAAGAAGAATCCAATGTAATGTCAACTGCATACGAAATATGCCCAAAGAACTATTGTTGGCTCATAATCAACTCATGCTACTCTGTCTCGTCTGCCAAAGAAATCTGCCTGTAGAAGAAAGCCCTCTCTCTATAATGGGCCAAAGTGGGCAAGATATGCTGCAAGCCCCATCGATGTACTCCTGGAGAGTGCTACTCCCTAAAAGTACTGCAACTCTGCTGACTGCATGTGCATCTATCTGTACCTCATCAGTGTGTTGGCCCAATGATGGATGCTCCACTATCTCCAATAGCTCATCCCTCTCCTGATTGGGAACGTAATGCTCTTGCTATCTATTAGCCCCCTGCAGAACTATCCCATCAACCTCCAACATCTCCAGAGGATATGGATCTGCAACTGCTGTCACTGTACTCGGTGTCTGTGCATCTGACTGCTCCTCCTCAATGGCTGACCCCAAGGTTAGCTGCATATCCATCATGGACTCAATGTGAGCCATCATCTGGCTTTCCCCCAAGGGACTATCATGCATGATATGCATAGTATCCTCCTCTGCTGACTCAGGCTCCCTCATATGCTACTCTGGCTTCACAAGTGACTCATCACCCAGAGTATCTCTCATAGAATCCCCTGATAGCTCACCCTGCACACTGGAATATAGCTCTGGACTACTGTCATCATCTCTGCATGATTGCTCTCGCTCCCCGGAAACATCCTCAGCTGATCCCATGAACTCATCTGAAGAAGAGTCCTCATCCTGGTATACCGAAGGAACGTCTACCTGCTCTACCTCTACCACCTCATCTGCATCTCTCAAACATGAGTGATCAGGCCCCCAAGGTTTTTTGAAAATGAAGCAAAGATCCTTCCTCCTCAGCTCATTTTTGCTGCTTGATCCACCAAACTGGAACAACGCCTCCCCTGGTCAACTGTCTCCTGAAAAGCTCAATGTTCTGCTCAACTAGCCCTTGGGCTAGCTCATAAGCAGCGAGTGAGACCAACTGCTCTCTCCTCCAAATACTCAACAACCAATTTCCCACTTCTTCCTCCTTCTGTAAATTCCTCGGATGCCTTTGTTGGAGCAAATTATGTACCTTCTTGGAGAAGGGCCTGCTGTTCTGTTTTGTTTTCTGGTCTTCTGATGCATGGTGGTTCAAGGAACCAACTTTTCTTCTTCTCAAGCTATTTAGGAATCCTTCCATGGTTCAACCAATGATGTGGTCATTGTTCTTCTAATTTTATTGCATTTCTTAACAAAAAGTTGTTTGTAAAAATGCCCTCCTTATTTTCAAGAAATTTTCTGAGTCAAACATTTCATGAGTTTGCTGTTTGATTTGACTTTTACATTACATGTGTAGGGGGTGTAGGGGGGAGGGGGTTGGGGGGGGGGGGTAGGCAAATAACACATCAGAGTTTTAACCCAGCGCTTAGTCACAACTGTAATACACATGCCACTTATGCAAAATAAAATAACTCACCACTGTTCATCAATTTAACTCATTTCAATACATTCAAGTCATTAAACACATATAGCAGCCAGTGAATGGAAACGTTGTAAGTGGAACCTGGTTTCATTGAGCATCCCATTGTAATATATATCCCAATGCGCCTCCGGAATTTGAGTGAGTGCATCAACGAAGAATATTTGATGACTTCACACTATCACAAACATGCTACAGGTTTGTATTCAATGCTGATACAATTGTGCAGAAAATCTGGTATATCTCTTCCTACATATCATAACAGATGTCAGGCCACTCAGCAATATGATGAAGGCTCCAATTGGTTTGCTCCCACCATATAGACTTCAGGAATCAATAGAACTGCGTTCCTAAGATGCCACTGGTATAATGACAATTATAGTTCCCAAGATGGATACGTTAACCACCATTTCAATTTGCACAGACAATTGCCTCATTCGAATAATGGCTAATGCCATGGATCGGATATGTAGACATCGAACCAATCAATTTGAGGAGATTTCACTTCCATAATTTCCACGAATTTGCAATAAATTTATGAGTTTTTTTTCACAGTTTGAGCCCGCACTATTGTAGGTGCGCTTGTCATAATTTTAATTCATTCACACAGTGAAAGCAAATCAATTTCCAACAATTTACCATGAGACTGATGCAAATCGAAATAGAAGAATTAACGAGTTCTGGAAACGTACATTCTGTGGGTCAATCTGCGAAAAAGGAAATAGAGATATAGAACCTAGTTACGACACTGTGATCTTCGCAAATCGCCCTCAGCAAATGTAATGTATGCCTTCGGCCTTTCTCAACAAGAACACACAGTGATTTCGGTGGCAATGTCCTTTGACCATAAATGGTTGTGTTGTCGCACAGATTGTCTAGGCACCGCGACAACGGCTCAGATTGGGGACTGTCACCCTTATCCCCAATCTTTCTATTCAAGCTGTCTCCTTGCAGGCTAAGGGAGGTAGACCCTATTATAAATGAGGATGATAAATCCAGGAGACACAACTAAAAAATCAAATACTTGATAGAAATGAACGAGATTCCACAGATCTAAATTAGATTTCACGTTTAAGACCAGTGACTTATAATTTTCAGTTTTAGCCCACCTTAACTCATATGAAGTATCAGAATCAAAGCATCAGTGTAAAAATTCAGAAGAGATCCATCAGGAGGTTTATGAGTTTGAGATATTTCTCTAAGGATACCATTAAATCTCATGTTAAATTCTTCAGTCGTTTCATTTTCTTTCTTTTTTATGGTACTGATTTCTCTTACCAAATGCCTATCTTCCCTTTTATCACCATACTTTTCCTTAAAAGCAGTTACAATGGATTCAAAAGTATTGAATGAATTATCAGGCTTTTCCATAAACCATTCAACAACATCCTCACCAAAAGTAATAACAAAAGTTTTCATCTTTACATCATCGAAATTATTATTTGCAACTGCAAATCTATTCCACCAGTTAGTGAAAGCAAATAAATGAGATTCAACACTAACTGCATCATTTCCTTGAAAGATAGGTAATTTATCCATTTGAGGGAGATCATGGGGATAACCCTGAATATTAGCAAAATTACACGGGGCAAAAATATCCATGATGTCGTTTTTAAGATTTTAGAAACAGATCCGTGTTCAAGAATAGTTAAAAGGTCCTCAAGAAGCGAACTTCTTAGCAGGAACTCTTGTAAGAAATGAAAGAATTGGAGTCGCCACTTGAACATGAAACTAATTCTAAAACAGAAGAAATAATCGAGAGATAGCAGATGGATATCACGGGGGGATTCTTGTCTGGGAGTAAAAAGATGAATAAGTGGAGTCGCCACCCAAACAAGAAGCAACCGAAATGTCCAGGTGCTAAAGATACGATGATGAAATGATTAGTGATATGACGAAAGATAAGACGATGAAAATATGAAGAGATGAAAAGTCGCCAGAAAATGTGATCCCTTGCGACAGGCTAATGAATGGCGATGAAAGATTTGAAGATTATAAAATGTCGTTAATACCAAGGACAAAAAAAACTCTATCCCCGGCAACAGCGCCAAAAAATGTTGTCGCACAAATTGTCCAGGCATTGCGACAACGGCTCAGATTGGGGGCTGTCACTCTTATTCCCAATCTCTCTATTTAAGCTGTCTCCTTGCAAGCTAAGGGAGGTAGACCCTATTATGAATGATGATGACAAATCCAGGAGACATAGCTAAAACGTCAAATACTTAATAAAATTAACAGGATTTCACAGATCTAGATTAGATTTTACGCTTAAGATCAGTGCCTTATGGAGTCGAACGAGATCCCGTTATGCAATTATAAACAAGCGAGTGACGATTAACTGCTGCTTATTTAAAACATGATTGATCATGATGATATTGAATTGAAAAGAACCACAAACATTCATTAAGATACTTGAGCCAATCAAAACTTATCATGAAACAACCATTGAGATAAAAATGCCCGATGCTCGAAATATTTCCAAATTTAAGATATTCCAATATAACCCAGTTCGAAAATTAAGTGCTCCACAGTCAAACTTAGATAAAAATTTTAAGGCTCAGTTGACCATAGGACTTAGAAATTTTTAAAATTTTGAAATTTTGAAATTTTTTATATTTTTTTTTTAGGATTTTAAAATTTATATATATATATATATATTATTATTTTTTATTTTATAAATCTAAAACAAATAAAAAAAATCTAAATCTAAACTCTAAATAAAAATTAAATTTTAAAACTAAAATTAAACTCTAAAGTTGAACTAAATTAAAACTAAGTTAGATTTAAACTAAGTCTAAACTAAAATCTAAAATTAACAAAAATCAAAATTTAAACTCCTAAACTAAATTAAAACCAAAACAATTAAAAATGAAATCTATTTAAACCCTAACTAACATGAACTATATAAACTACAAATCTAATGCTATCAAATAAACTCCAACAAAAATCGAACTACATATAAAACTACGTCTAACTGAAATCGAATTCAACAAAATACAAAACCGACTCAATTCAATTCTAGAATCTCATGTTATTAAAACTATACAGAAATAAAAAAAAAATCAAACGCTGTCACAAAAGAATCCGACTCACAAAATTTCATTAACGCAAATCCATTTCAGTTTTATTTTTTGTGTGTGCGTTTCTCTTTTTTTTTAATGCATGTCGACGGATGGAGCAGACGGGCTCAGATGGTGGGCAGAGGGAAAGTCGACGGTGGAAGAGCTTGAGCAGCTAAGCGCAGGGTAACTCGATGATAAGAAGATGCCGGCAAAACAAGGGATTCGACTGAGCAGAAATGGAGTGAGGGCATGCGTTAAGAAGAAAATCGTGGAAAATTCGAAATGTTGGGCAGAGGATGGATGCAGCTGAAGGCAGATTGAAGGGACGTCAAGGTTGAGGACGGCAGAATCAATGAAGACAACAAATGGTGTGAAAGAAATGGAAATCGAGGGTTCCAGTGGAGACGCAAGAAAAATGTAAAGGTTGAGGTCGATTGATAGTAGACAGAGGAAAAAACGATTTGGTTGGAAGAGAGCAGAGATGGATCAACAGTAGTGAGGACGCCTTATGCAGATGTACATGATGTGAAATTACAACAGTTTGCAGAAGAAAACCCAGTACGCACAAATACATTAATCTCAGATTTTAAAATTTCTTCATTTATGCCCAGATTTCATGCTCCTTTAAAAATAACGCCCAGATTTGCCCACAGTGGGGTTTCTGAGGCCAGATCTGGCCTTTGGAGGCTAGATCTGCCTTAGATCTAAAAAAAAAATTCTGATTTAACCTGTAACCTGCAACAATCAGTCAGATCTGAAGACACACGTCAAGAAATATTAACCCTTACAGAAAATTACAAATTTACAACTAGTTTACAAGTTTAAAACCCTCAAGGTCAGATTTAAAATCCATTTTAGCACAATTTTCAGAGATTTAAAGTTTTAGTGAGAGGCACAAGCCTTCGAAACCCTGCAAAATCACAAATATCGTAAGATAGACCTGGAAAATTAACAAATAAAGAGCTTATCAGATTTATGTTTATTGGGAGTCGGCTGGTCCAACCGAAGACTTCCCCAAACGCCCAATCTTAAAAAAAATTCCCTGCACACTTGGATCTGAATCTTAGATCGATAGAGATTTAAGAAAACAACATGAGACCTTTGCAGAAAAATCAGAATGTTATTTTAGAAACCCAGAAAACTACATAAGATACCTATATGCAGATTAATCCATGAAGGCCATCAACCATAAACTGCAAGAAACCAAGTAGCAGAGTTTAGAGACAATTCACCACATAGATCTGAGAAGGAACATCCAGATTTGTAACCCCAAAGTCTTTATGCTTTATTCCTCAAAAGTTTACAAGAGCTTCTAAGAGCAGGTGCACGATTCTGAGATCGGATCATTCCAAAATGAGAAAGACCTCTAAATTTATAGGACAAGATCTCTAACGGCTAGTTTGGATGATCCTCGTCAAAATAATCTCAATCGTCCAAAAGATTTAATTATCTTTTAATCTAGAGCGTTGAAATTAAAATTTTGGGGAAAAAACGAACTTATCATTTAATTTAATTTTAATTAACTCAAAAATATTATTTTTGAGTTAACTACCCCAAAATTTTGACCTTGACTTAACCACCAAGGCCCAAGGGTCCAATATTTCTTAAAATTCGCAATATTCCCTTGGCCTGGGGCTTTCAAAATCATTTTCCAAGGACCCACAAATTTTTCCTTTAAAGATTTAATCCTAATTTAGGACCCTAAATTAATTAAATTTCTGGTTTAAGATTTTATTAATTAATTGACCAGAAAATTTAATTAATTGACTGAGAGGGGATTATAATTATTTTTCCAACCCTCTTTACATGAGATAATACATTTACATACATGAAGGGGGAATACCCATTCGTATAGACCCTCAAATAAATACTCAATTCTGCGACTCAAAACATGATCTAGTAGACCAAGTAGCTCAAACTACTTTTACAAGGACTCGATAGAAAACACTAGGACTCACTTAGCATGTTGATGATAAAATCCACCCTAGCTTTGGGGTGAGGCTGGAGGGAAAAACTCTGCCGATCACTTTCGTGAATCAGTGAGACAAAAAACCTCCTAGGATGGAAGTCATCAACAACATAATAGGCTTACCTAGGTTGTTACATACATTGACGGTCTTACTTAGATCATTTACATCATTACATGCAGAATGGGTTTACATCATTTATAACAATGTCAACTGTCGATGAAAACTGGATGATGGAATCTGAATGGCGGAACCATGTCGATCATGACGAATCCCATTTGAAAAGATGGGGGTGTACTGCTACGGGGTCGTTGACAAAGTGTGGTCAACAGGTTGGATTCGACTTTGCCTCTCCTTGGCTTTTAATACCGTCACTGCAATTCCTCACAGCATCACTTCATCACTCCTATCTTTTGTGGACACGCAAGATTCTCGGGCAGCCATCAACAACAACCAACTCAGCTCTAGCGCCTTTGCTCAACCATTCCGTCACGATTTCGTCCTCCGTAGCATGCACGACTCGATCCAATTTCATTATTTGTAAGCAATTTGGCATATCTCCGCATGTCGAGAGTCCTCCACTCAGCTGTATGAGAGATGCATCTCACGTTTAGTTGGGTTCTGTATTTATTTAAGTGGTGCCAATATCCGCCGCCAACACCCCGAACCTCCCACGTAACTTAGACATAGCCGCAGATGGTGGATTTTGCCAAATCACCACAACCTCTACGCAGAATTAGGGACTATTGCTGTCGAGAGGTATTTTGGTTGCCACCACGTAGGACGTGTCAAGGAATTGTAACGAAACCTGCACTTAGCCCACCGAATATTGGATTTGACACCCGAAGCTCGATTTCTCCACTAGCAGACAAGTCCACCGATGTTATTTCCCTCCTACGGTGGTTTCTAGCACCAGCCCAATGCCAACCTGCGGAAGCAACGGATTAGTCGGGACTCGGTTCCTCTGAAGTGTCAACTTTGTCTACCGAAGTCAGCAATCTTGACTTCTGATCCACAGTGCCTGTTAAGTCCCTATATTAATAGTGTAGTCCCTTATTATGTTAGTATAGCACCCCCTTATTGTTATTGTTGTACCCCTGTAACCCCCATATTGTTATTATTGTGCCCTTAAATTATTATTGTTAGGTCGGCTAGGATTACATTGTGGCCCCATGGACTCCTATATATAGAAGGAGGTTTTGTTCATTTGTATCATCCAAGAATTGTTGCCCCCTCGAAGTGGCTTATTTCTAAGGCGTGGATATCTCTTTTCTTCTCTTTTTGGAGCTGGTTACACAACAGTGCCGTTGTTGCTCGCTTGATCCAAGTGGTGCACTCAAGCTGGAAGTATGCCGCAAAGTGGCCCTTTTTCAACACCTTCCCACCAATGTGTGGTATATAAATCAACCATGAATTTGTCTAATGTTTCTGGCCGACACATTTTCTCCGGATATTGTCGAAGCAGCAGTTTGGAGAATTCACTACTTTGTAAAGTCACTGCAATTAATCTTGAACCCTAGAACCATAATAACTACAACTGACAAACTGAGTAACCCGCAGGTTGATCCAAGATCGAAGCTCTGATACCACTGTAATATCCCCAAATGGAATATTTTCCTAAATTTGCATAAATTAATCTAAACCCCGAATTATGCCATAAAATCAACATGCATTTTTAACAAAAGATTGCCATGTAAAATAAACATACAATTTCATGCAAATCCATAACTCCATAATGCAGAAATTAACTCAGCTTTATTATAATATACTGGGGTTACACGCTGAAATGAAAGATAACTGACATAACTGAAATACCACTGGCCTCAGAAAATCTACTGCACTGCTACACTGCGATGGCCTCCAAAACTGACTGCTGCAATCTCCCTCCGACAATAGCTACCACTGAATCCACTGAAGCACCTGTTGAAGATCTGAATGATCCTCACTCAAATATCTCTGAAGCTCTGCAAAACTTCTGAATGAAGTCTCCTCAAAGAGATTTGGGTTTCTGTCCAACACTCACAAATCACCCGAGGGTTTTCGTCCTGGGGCTACGGCTGAAGTAGAGAACCACGTCTCAAACCTCTCATACAAGAAAATGATATGATACAAAGATATCTCTCAATGGCCTCCTCCCTTTCTTTTATAGATCTCTTGGAGCCTTCTAGAGCCTTATTTTATTCATGGAGCACTTTTCCCTCTTATTAAAATATTCCTTTTTAATGCAGAAAAGAGTAAATCGGCTACCACGTCTCCTCCGGTCACTGAAACTCATGCCCAATTGTCCCATCATGGAGGTATCCTTGCCCGATTCCAATGAGCTATTACACTAAGGTGTTCTATCATGTATTCCTCCCGGAATGCCACCTTGAGCGTAATGAGCTAAGTTAAACCCACAAATAACTCAAATTTCCGAAAGTTATCGGAATGCACCGGAACGAAAGCCAAATTGCTCGAATGAAGAAATATATCAAGGGAATGCCATCCGACCGCATAGAAACTCCTCAAAACTCCTCCAAAAAACCCTTGGGCCCGTTGATGACACCAACCTATACCTGTGACCGGTCTACTCCTAACTCTGGAAATCCATCCTAGCCCTATCATAGGTGACACCAAAAAAGGGAATATTACACAACGCAGTGGTGATGCATGAGGCCAAGGAGGGTTCTTCTGTGATCATTTCTCATTAGGGAATTTGTTAGAAATTTCTCGAGTGTTATCATAGAGAATTTCTCTTCATTACTGCTGATTGTAAATTATACAAGAAGATTTTTACTGAAGAATAATAGAAACCCTCATCTGCTGAAATGGTTTTCCCGCATTGGGTTTTTCCTAGGACAATTCTCCAAAAATATTTGTGTCAATCTTGTGCTAGTATTTCCTTGTAATTTTCTCAGTAATTGTATGGTGAAGTCTGCATTTGAATTTGTTTCAATATTTATTGAAGAGATTTCCGTATACTACTTATTTCTGAATAATAAGTAGGAGAAAAAATATCAGATATTGTAGTACGATTTCAAGTTGAAATTTTCACATTACCTAGGTTGTTACATATAAAAGGTCTTACTAGCATCATTACATTACAAATCTGTAGAAAGGGTTTACAAATACTCGATAAACTGATGATTGATGATCCGATCCTTTAAAAAAAAATGGTACATCTGCTTCCTCGAAACTTTGACAAAATGAGTGCAATAGGTTACATCAATAGACTTGTTGCTACACAAACTAGCAGGCCTTGGGAATAGGCAAAATCTAGAGGGCAGAACAACACCTAGGACAGAGGCCCACTATCACAACAGCCTAAGCCCCCTACTATTCTTGAATTTTCACCGACGGGAGGAGTCCCAATATTACTCACTTGTGATCAAAGTCGAAAAATTTGACCTTGGGAATAAATCAACAAGGGTCCAAAAATTGAAAAAGTCGTTAAAGTCGACAGGATTTTGAAAATATCGGCAAAAATTGGGCAAAATTGAAGAAGTACAAAAATATTCATTTTTAATTTTTTTTTACAATCTAAAGTATCTACAACATCGGATAAATGCATTGCCACATAAATATGAAAAGAAAACTAATATAGAAGATGTATAAGAAGTCTAGTGCTACATCACATATCAATAGGGAATCAAGTCTTGAATCCTGAGCCCCGACTCAATCACAAGAGTCAAAATATCAACAAAAAATATAATAAATGTATATAATGATTCATCATCATGAGTCATCTACATGTCATAAACTAATTAGTCACTGATTTCCTTTACCCCTTTTATAGGAATAGGGTTGGCTTTGTCTTTTCCTCAAGAGGAAGAAGACCCTACCCCTAGGGCTACAAATGGACTATGTCATCCTTTAGAAGCATAAATAGGAGGTCGCCTCTGTCCTCAGCTACTGCCCATCCTAGATGGTGTCACCTCCTCCTCCACCTCCTCATGTTTCGCCTCCTATTCTTGCTCCTCCTGTTCCTGCTCCTCCTCCTCCTCTACCTCTCCCTCCCCTATAGCTGCTACCTCCTCTGGCTCCAGTGCCTCTAGATCCACCTCTAACCAATTAGGGACCGAGTCCATGACATGCCTCTCAATCTCAACCCTCCATGCAACAATGGTGTCAATATGGTCAAATGACATGACTTCCACGTCAGGGTTTTTCTGAAGTTGTCTCACCCACAATCGGGGAAATATCCTCCTCTTGGGTAGTGACAAAAACCTTATAATATTCCCAATTAGCAGCAGCTAATTGGCAATATTAATTTTGTTCAGATTTTTCCTTCCTAATGTTAGTCAGTCAATAAAGGGGGTGATGGGACCCATAACCCAGTTAGTAGATAATAATTCCCTAAAGTCACTTAGGCAAATTCAGTTGGCAGCGTGGGGCCCATGGGAGCCAAGTGACAGCGCTGGAAAAGGGGCAGCGTGGGCCAAGACAGCGTGGCCAAGGAGGGGCAACGCAATTAAGTGGGGTCCAAGGGAGAGTTAGGCTCTCAAGCATAAAAGGGAAATGAGGCTCACCATTCAGTCATTCTATTATGCATCTTCTGATTTTGTCTTTCAGACATTGAGCATGCTTACGCTGTTTAGTGAAGTTTGCAAGTGCTGTTCAACATGTGGGTGTCTCTGAGCGGAGATCCCAACCTCAACCTCGGGGGACTTGGAGTGCCCACTCAGGTGAGGAGATCCACCATTGTTTTTCAGAGCAGAGCACACAACACTCTTCAACCAGGAGCAAGCAGTCACTAAGGCAGCGCAGTCACACTCGGGGATTATGCAGTCTTGGGAGGAGGCAGCACCGGGAGAGAAGGGAGATCAGGGATTTCAGCCCGGGAGTATTGTGAAAGGATCAACCCTTCACAAATCATCTTTTGTAGTAGGAGGAGGCCATCATTTGTTGGGCCAGCGTACTCACCTGGAGTGCGTGATTTTCCAAGGGAGGTCAAATTCCGGGGTCAGCCATTCTGGGACTCCTTCTTGGGTTTTTCTGGGTTATTGGAGGAGAGCTTATATCCTGAGTTTCATATTTTTCTGAGCAGGGGAACAACCCCAAAGAGCAACTCCATTCCAACAGTAACAACAATTCTGGCAGCAACATCAGGAGTTACGTAGTCATAGAGAGAAAAGCCATTCATTGGGAGATTCTGAGAGTATTTCCAGCTTGCCTTGAGCCAAGATGCCATCATTCTGATCACCTTTGTACCCATTGTTATCTTTCAGATTATAATAAAATGGCTCAGCGTTTCTTCATGTTTGCAGTTTTTTTATGATGTCTCTCTATTTGTTGTAGTTATTTGTTTATGTTGCTTTATATTGTTGTCTATTTCCTATTCAGAATATTACAGTGGTATCAGAGCTCATAGACTTGGCTCAGACTGTGGAGTAGATCAGTCTATGACACCGAGAGGAAAACCATACATCACTTATCGGGGAAGGAGGTATAGGAGCCGAGAGAAGAGACTCGAGGCCACTTATGGAGGAGACTGCGTTCTAGTGGTGAACACAGAGAAGGAAGAACCTATGGTAAAGGAAAGAGATGAAGGGAAGGAGTTCCAAAATCTCCTCCTGAAATCTATTCAGGAGCTTTTGAGGAGGATAAAAGAGATGGGTCTGAAGTTTGTCGCGGATAACAGACAGCGTGAAACCCCAAGGGGTTTTCACATCAGTGAGGGATCCGACACTTCCCATCACACTCAGGAGCAGATCACAGTGCAGCAGGTAGTACCACTCACTCCCCCACGTTCTACGATGCCCACATTTCTGACTACAAGCACTGGGACGGGAGGACCTCAAGAGCCGGAGGTGGTTCATTTGGGGGATTATTTTGTAGAGTATCAGTCTTATGGGCGAGAGTTTGGTGAAGCTCTCACTTTCCACGCTTTTTGCTAGCTCAAGAAGGACAACAGATCTCGCAACTAGAACAGAGGTGGTGGGTACACACAAGGAGGTGAGCTGCAACGTACTGTGGGCAGGTTTTTCTTGCCAACATTTGACGAGTCCTCTAAATGTTCAGCAAAGGCTTGGGTCAAGAAGCTAGACATTTATTTCCAGCTTAATCAGATGGCAGAGGGAGAGGCCATCAAGGTGGCAACACTGCACCTTGAGTGAGAGGCCCATGACTGGTGGTTCCATGGGATGGCCACACTAGGTCACTCAGCAGTGACAGCATATGTAGAGTTTACATGGAGATTGGTCGAGCGGTTTTGACAGGAAAGATCCGGAAGAGCATTTTGTTAAGCTAACCAAGATCAAGCAAACCGGGAACCCAGAAAATTACATCTTCGAGTTCTTGAGGCTTTCAGTGATGGTACTCGACTTGTCCTCAGCTAGGAGGATTTACATATTCATTGACGGGTTGGCATTACCTCTGCGTGGGCTAGTCAGATCCACGAGGCCTGCTACAGTTCAGGATGCAGTCGGGAGGACCAAAGATTTACAGGATGCTTCGCCTAGGACCAGAGCTCCTTTCCCCCAAAGACCGACATTTCAGCAGAAGGGGAAGGACATGAGAGTTCCACCTCCAGAGGGGAACCAAGGCCGGGGGCCTTTGGACGATGATACTCGGAAAGACTTGAGACGGAGGAAGCTATGCTTCACATGCAAGGAGCCATGGGCACCGAGTCATCAATGTGCCGCAGGAAAGGCATATTACATAGAGGTCTTCTCTGACAATGACGGGGAAGAAGATGCCTGAGGGGATAGAGACAAAGGTCAACGTTGTAGTGCAGAGAGGGGATCATCCACTACCTCCTCCCCTAGGAGCAGGAGGAGCAGCATTTGCACCCACGGGAGGAGTGCTTGCATCTTTGCGAGGGGTTCCGAAGTATTTGACGCTGTGTGACCGGGGCACTGTTCAGGGACAGCGTGTTTCAGTTCTAGTCGATAATGGGACCACTCACAACTTTATTGATGCCTAGATGGTAGAGAGGGGCATACAGACAAAGAGCTTTGATGGCTTCTCAGTGCTGGTACTAGGTGCCAGAACTATGCAGTGTGCCAGATATGTTCCGACATTAGTCGTGACCATGGGGACTTATACGATGACAGATCATTTCTTTATGGTCGACATTCCTAACACTAACGTGGTGTTGGGAGTGCAGTGGTTGATCATGCTAGGGAAGGTCATCATAGACTGGGAGACCTTGGAGATGGAGTGGACGGACAAGAAGAGCAGTAAGCATGTGATGATCAGAGGCATGCAAACATATCCTCCACAGACAGTTTCAGCACACCGGATGGAGGCGGACTTTCGGAAGGGAGATATAGAGTGGGTAGTGGAGCTGCGTATTTCAGAGGCAAGGGCGACAGGGCATGCAATTAACCCAGATGTGCAGTTGATTTTGGAAAGGTATGCTACGATTTTTGGGGATATGCCTCCAGCACACCATTGAGCTTGAGCAAGTTATTTAGGCTGTGATCACCACACCCTATAGGCATCCCAAAGCCTACAGGGATGAGATTGAGAGAGCCATTCACGAGCTCTTAGCGTTGGGACACATCTGGCCCAGTACTAGCCCATTCGCTTCTTCTTTTATTTTGGTGAAGAAGGATGGCACACTGAGGATGTGCATTGACTACCGAGATCTCAACAAGAAAACGATGAAGAACAAATACCCCATCCTGCAGATTGACGAATTGATGGATGAGCTGAGGGGATCGAAATTCTTCTCCAAGATTGATCTGAGGTCGAGCTACCATCAGATCCGATTGAGGGACCAGGATGTCCCCAAGACTACTTCCAGATGTCATTACGTCCATTTTGAGTTTTTGGTGATGCCCTTTGGGCTAACCAATGCACCGGCCACTTTCCAGTCTTGTATGAACCACATTTTCCGTGGTCAGTTGAGGAAGTTCGTGCTGGTGTTCTTCGATGATATCCTTATATACAGCGGCACTTGGGAGGATCACTTAAAGTAAATTGAGGTTGTACTGCGTATCTTGGAGGAGCAACATTTCTACGCTAAGCTCTCCAAGTGCGAATTTGGGTTGACAGAGATGCTCTATTTGGGGCATATCATTGGTGTGGATGGAGTGAGGGTCCACAAGGAGAAGATCCGAGCCATCCGGGAATGGCCAGAGTCGAAGAATGTGACAGAACTTCGAGGATTTGTAGGCATTTTCACCTACTACCAAAAATTTGACAAGGGATTTTCACAGATTGCTACACCCCTCACAGACCTCACCAAAAAGGGGGCATTCATTTGGATAGGCACAACGTAGAGAGCCTTTGACAGGCTCAAGGAGGTGATGATTAGTTGCCCAGTATTGACTTTGCCGGATTTCACGCATCCTTTCATCTTGGAGTGTGATGCTTTAGGAGAGGGAGTGGACGCAATTTTTATGCAAGGAAGCCACCCCATAGCTTTCGAGAGTAGGAAGTTGTTGTCGCATGAGAGGTTGCATCCTATATACGACAACGAGATGTTGGCCATTATGCATGCACTGGCCAAGGTCCGGCAGTACCTAGTGGCCAACAGGTTTCGGGTGAGCATTGAACACAACAACCTCCGGTTTTTCCTAGAGCAGAAGCAGTTGCAGGAGAGGCAGCAGAAGTGGGTCAGAAAGATCCAGGCATATGACTTTGACATTGAGTATGTCAAAGGGAAGAAGAATGTGGTGGCCGATGCTCTATCACGCAGACCGGCAACGTTGTCTCTGATGAGCATAGACATGGACTGGAGGGCTCAGCGACTGGTGGAGTACTCCAAGCACTGTTTTTCCTGTGAGGTGTTGGATGGTCGGGTCACAGATGACAAGTACAAAGTGATGGACGAGATTATTTACTTTAGCGACAGGATCTTCTTGACTAGGGGTTCTCAGCTCAACGAGAAGATACTGCGTGCTTCCTATGACTCACCAATGTTGGGCCATCAGGGATTCACAAAGACCTACAAAGCTATCAGGGAGAGGTTCTCTTGCAGGGGCCTCAAGGAGGATGTACTCAGGCATGTCTGGGAGTGCGAGGTATGTCAGAGGAACAAGGGGGAGATGAGCCACCCAACCAGATAACTACAGCCGCATCCCATTCTAGAAGGAAAGTGGGAAAGCATTTCGATGGACTTCATCACTGGGTTGCCCACAGTGCAGGGCAAGGGCTGCATCTTTGTAGTTATTGATTGTAATATTCCTAATTAGAACTGCTAATTGGAATATTTCATTTTTGTATAGTTTTTCCGCCTTTAGTTAAATTAATAAATAAAGTGAGAAATAGCGGGTCAACTCACTTTAATAAAATAAAGTGCTTCCTAGTTGATGAACGTTGTGACTTAAAGGGGATGGCCTTGGGGGTCCACACACACATGAGGGGAGGCCTCACGCAGGCTCCTAAGGTAACTGCGCAGGTCAAGGAAGAGGTCAAGGACGCAGTTAGTGTTTTTGAGGGAGTTAGCACTATAAAAGGTGGGGTTTTCACTCCATTTGGATTATTGATATGTTGATGATATTGAGAGCTAGACTTCTGTCTACTTCAGCACGCCGGTTGTTTAGTCGGTCTGCAGCACTGTTTAGTGCGAACTGAGTGTCTCCGGTCGGAGATCTCGCCCTTGGCTCTGGGGGACTTCGAGTGCCTGCTCGAGCAAGGTATTTCCTTCAGTTTCTGTAGGTGATTTGCAGTGGATTTTGGGTGGACGTTGCAGAGGAGCTGGCCCCTTGGAGTGACTGCGCAGTCCAGGAGAGAGGACACAGTTTCAGCAGGGAGGACGCAGTCATTGTTGTGCAGCGTTGTTGTGCGGTGATTTGGTGGTGGTTCCAGCGTTTTTCAGCCTTGAGGAGATTGTTGTTTCAGCTGGAGGTTTTGCAGGAGGATTTAGGCCCTTTTCCCAGCGTGTTTCTTGAGCTTCTGCGCTGTTCCTGGGAGAGACAGCATTTTCATTGAGGAGGGTTTATTTGGTGGATTTTCGGAGGTGGAGCACTTGCTTCACGGTTTCTAGGTTTTGTCCGGAGGGTTGAGTACAGCTAGCCTTCCGATTTTCAACTCATTCCGGTGAGGGGATCAGCCCCTAGTTCCAGTACATTGCAGCAGCAGCTTTCTACGGCAGTTTTCTCCAGCAGTAGGACGCAGTCTCTGTTGTAGCCATTTCTCATTCTGAGAGGGTCTTCACTTGCCTAGAGCAAGGATAGGTGCACTCATTCTGAGTATCTTTGTACCCATATATATGTATTCTCAGATTAATAAAATGGCTTAGCGTTCTGGTATTTTATGTGTACTTGTTCCATATTCTAGTTCCGGCATTTTGTTCTATATAGTTGCTTGTGGTTTTGCTGTGTATTACTGTTTATTTCCCGTTGGGGATATTACAGTGGTATCAAAGCATAGTTCTGGCTCAGCCTGTGGTGCTAGCAGTCTATGACGCCCGGGGATAATCCCTACTTTGATTAGAGGAGACACAGAGACGTTGAGAGTAGGTGGGAGTTTCCCTTCGGAGGGAGGGATTCTGATCAGGAGCCACCTGAGACAGATTCAGAGCAGGAGCAGCCTGCAAGGGACACAGAGCAGCGGAACCCGATGGCAGACGAGGAGGGTTCGAGGAGATGGGATACGCTCCTCCATCACATGCGGGAGATGACACAGAGACTCACGGCCATAGAGATCAGACAGAGGGAACCTCCCAGGGTTTTCCAGATCGGTGAGGGATCGGGTATGTCTCACCACGTGCCAGTGCATGATGCTATCCCCATTGTGGCATCTCATGCACCCACACGATCCACTATGCCCACATTCTTGCCAGAGGACGCAGGGGCAGGAGTACAGAGGGGTGCACAGAGGGATATTCCAGCACCCACGCGATCCACCATGCCTACCTTCCTGGCAGAGGACGCAGGGACAGCGGTACAGCGAGAGATAGATCCGGGTTTGATGGGTGACCTTTTTACAGAGTACCAGGCGTACGGACCGGCATTCCGAGATTCTATCACCTTCAGAGACTTTATCCAGGTCCAGCATGACATTAGACCCCGTGATCATCACCGAGGGCACAGGCACCACCGTGATGACCACCGCGCAGCGAGTAGATTTCATTTGCCCACGTTTGATGGCTCATCAAACAGTTCGGCAAAGTCTTGGGTGGAGACGCTGGACATCTATTTCCAGCTTAACCCAATGTCGCAGTCAGAGGCCAATAAGGTGGCAACATTACATCTGGACGGTGAGGCCCAGGACTGGTGGTTCCATGGGATGACGACACTCGGACATTCTGCAGTGACGACATATGCCGAGTTTACCCGGAGGGTGATAGAGCGCTTTGACAGGAGGGATCCGGAGCATCACTTTGTTGAGCTGACAAAGCTCAAACAGTCTGGGAGCGCAGAGACATACATTTCAGACTTCTTGAGGATTTCAGTGATGGTACCTGATGTGTCTGCGGCTCGGATGGTTTACATGTTTGTGGAGGGATTGTCAGAGCCACTTCGTGGACTAGTCCGGTCGACCAGACCAGCTACCCTTCAGGATGCCATCAGCAGGACTCGGGACTTACAGGATGTCTTACCCAGGACTCGGACACCTTATCCCCAGAGACAGGCCTTCCAGCCTAAGGGGAAGGACACGAGGGTTCTGCCTCCCAAGGCGAATCCTGGGCGAGGGCAGTTTGATGACGAGGCTAGGAGAGAGTTGAGGAGGAAGCGATTGTGCTTCACTTGCCAGGAGCCATGGGCACCGGGACATAGGTGTGCTGCAGGGAAAGCACACTTCATTGAGGTCTTCTCCGAGAGCAGTGGGGAAGAGGATGAGGGGGATGACGTGGAGGCAAGAGATTGTTATGCAGCGCAGGGTACTTTACCACCTCCACCACCCGTAGCAGGTGGGGCATCGTTTGCACCCACTGGGGGAGCTCTAGCCGCATTGCGGGGAGTTCCCAAGTACTTGACACTGCGCGTACGAGGGACAGTGCACGGGCAGCGGGTTTCAGTCTTAGTTGATAGTGGGGCCACCCACAACTTTATTGATGCCCAGATGGTTGAGCGGAGAGGCATACAGACAAAGGGCTTTGATGGGTTTTCCGTCTTGGTCCCAGGAGATCAGACCATGGCATGTGCTCGATATGTTCCGGAGCTATCAGTGACGATGGGCACTTATACATTGACAGATCACTTCTTTGTGGTGGACATTCCGGACACCAACCTGATACTGGGTGTTCAGTGGCTTATTACTCTGGGGAAAGTCACGACAGATTGGAAGGCCCTAGAGATGGAGTGGGATGATCCGAAGACGGGGAGGCATGAGAAGATACGGGGACAGCACACATACCCACCTCAGACGGTGTCGGCACACAGGATGGAGGCGACCTTCTGCAAGGGAGACATAGAGTGGGCGGTAGAGTTGCGGCCTTCAGAGGCAGTGGATACAGGGCAGGCAGTGCATCCTGAGCTACAGTCTATTCTCGACAGGTATGCAGTGGTTTTCGGGGATATTCCACCAGGGCAGCCACCGGATCGGGGGTTTGAGCATACGATCGAGCTTGAGCAGGGGATACAGGCCGTGATTACCACACCGTATAGGCATCCCAAGGCCTATCGGGACGAGATAGAGCGGGCTATCCAGGAGTTGCTGGCCCTTGGTCACATTCGGCCCAGCACGAGTCCTTTCGTTTCTTCTGTAGTGTTGGTGAAGAAGAAGGACGGCACATTGCGCATGTGCATTGACTACAGGGCTCTGAATAAGAAGACCCTGAAGAACAGGTACCCCATCCCCAGGATCGATGAGCTGATGGATGAGTTGAGAGGAGCACGGTTCTTCTCGAAGATTGACTTGAGATCCGGGTACCATCAGATTCGCGTGAGGGAACAAGACATTCCCAAGACCGCTTTCAGGTGTCACTATGGGCACTTTGAGTTTCTGGTCATGCCATTCGGGCTGACCAATGCACCTGCTACCTTCCAGACATGCATGAACCACATTTTCAGGGGTCATCTGAGGAAGTTTGTGCTGGTCTTCTTTGATGACATACTTATATACAGCAGGACTTGGGAGGAGCATCTCCAGCATATTGAGACAGTTTTGCACATCTTGGAGGAGCAGCAGTTCTATGCCAAGCTCTCCAAGTGTGTGTTCGGGTTGACAGAGATGCTGTATCTGGGGCACATTATAGGAGTGGACGGGGTGAGAGTCCACGAGGAGAAGATCAGGGCCATCAGGGATTGGCCAGAGCCGCGGAATGTGACGGAACTTCGGGGATTTATTGGCATTTGCACATACTACAGGAAGTTCGTCAAGGGCTTCTCTCAGCTTGCTGCACCCCTCACAGATTTGACGAGAAAGGGGGCATTCAGTTGGTCGGACACAGCACAGCGAGCTTTTGACAAGCTCAAGGAGGTAATGAGCAGTTGCCCTGTGCTGGCATTGCCAGATTTTACACAGCATTTTGTCCTAGAGTGTGATGCATCAGGAGAGGGGATTGGTGCAGTTTTGATGCAGGGCGGTCACCCGATTGCTTTTGAGAGCCGGAAGCTCCTTCCACACGAGAGGTTGTATCCCATATACGACAAGGAGATGTTGGCCATCATGCATGCATTGGCCAAATACCGACAGTACCTAGTGGGTAGCAAATTCAGGGTGAGGACAGATCATAACAGCCTGAGGTACTTTCTGGAGCAGAAGCAGTTGCAGGAGAGGCAATAGAAGTGGATCAGCAAGATCCAAGCCTATGACTTTGACATAGAGTATGTCAAAGGAAAGAATAACGTGGTAGCTGATGCCCTTTCTCGTAGACCGGCCACGTTATCACTTATGAGCTTGGATGCTGATTGGAGGGCTCGACTGCTGGTTGAGTACTCCAAGAACAGGTTTGCATGCGAGGTCCTGGATGGGCAGGTAGCAGATGACAGGTACAGGGTGGTCGATGAGATCATCTATTACAGGGACAGGATCTTCTTGACTGAGGGATCTCAGCTCAAGAAGAAGATACTCCAGGCTTCACACGATTCTCCATTGGCGGGCCATCAGGGGTTCACCAAGACCTACCGGGCTATTCGGGAGAGGTTCTCGTGGAAGGGCCTCAAGGAGGACGTACTCCAGCATGTCAGGGAGTGCGATGTTTGCCAGCGAAACAAGGGAGAGATGAGCCATCCTGCAGGGTTGTTGCAGCCTCTTCCCATTCCGGAGGGGAAATGGGAGAGCATATCGATGGACTTCATCACAGGGTTGCCCATGGTGCAGGGCAAGGACTGCATTTTTGTCGTCGTTGACTGACTGACAAAGTATGCCCATTTTTTTGCCATATCCGCACATCACACAGCAGCACAGGTGGCTGAGCTGTTCTTCAGGGAGATTTTCAGATTACATGGTCTACCCAAGACCATTGTCAGTGACAGGGACAGCCGTTTCATGGGCGGGTTCTGGCAGGAGCTCTTCCGACTAGTGGGGACCGAGTTGACACCCAGCACTAGTTATCACCCCCAGACGGACGGGCAGACAGAGATAGTTAACAAGTGGCTGGAGGGCTACTTGCGTAACTACGTCAGTGGACAGCAGAGGGCATGGCTGAAGTGGCTGCATCTGGGCGAGTACTGCTACAACACGACGCATCATATGTCTACTGGTATGTCACCTTTCTATGCCTTGTATGGATATCATTCCTTATCTTTCGTGGACATGATGTTTGGTGTTAGCAGGGCTCCGAGAGCCAAGTTATGGATCCAAGAGAGCCAAGATATCCTCCGAGCTCTCAAGGACAACATAGCCACAGCACAGAATCAACAGAAGTTGTATGCTGATAAGGGTCGGGTGGAGAGGCACTTCGAGGTAGGGGACTTGGTCTACCTACGACTACAGCCATACCGACAGTCTTCGCTCAAGCAGAAGGGGGCGGAGAAGCTTAAGCCCCGCTTTTGTGGGCCATACAGGGTGATATGCAGGATCGGGCAGGTTGCGTATGAGTTGGAGCTGCCCCAAGGCAGCAAGATTCATAACATCTTTCATGTATCATGCCTGAAAAAGGCACTGGGCCAGCAGGTGACAGTCACGGAGGAGCTACCACCTACGGATGATGAGGGGCATCTGGTGTTGCAGCCGGAGGCTATTATTGACACTAGGGAGAGGCAGCTGCGGAGCAGGAAGATCAGGGAGTTCTTGGTGAGATGGAGGAACTTGCCGGATGAGGATGCCACTTGGGAGGATGAGAGGATCTTGCAGCATCCATCACTTCAGTTGCTTGAGGACAAGCAACGTTCTGCCGGGGGAGACTGTAATATTCCTAATTAGCATTGCTAATTGGAATATTTCATTTTTGTATAGTTTTGCCGCCTTTAGTTAAATTAATAAATAAAGTGAGAAATAGGGGGTCAACTCACTATAATAAAATAAAGTGCTTCCTAGTTGATGAACGTTGGTGACTTAAAGGGGATGGCCTTGGGGTCCACACACACATGAGGGGAGGCCTCACGTAGGCTCCTAAGGTAACTGCGCAGGTCAAGGAGGAGGTCAAGGACGCAGTTAGGGTTTTTGAGGGAGTTAGCATTATAAAAGGTGGGGTTTTCACTCCATTTGGCATTATTGATATGTTGATGATATTGAGAGCTAGACTTCTGTCTACTTCAGCACGCCGGTTGTTTAGTCGGTCTGCAACACTGTTTAGTGCGAACTGAGTGTCTCCGGTCGGAGATCTCGCCCTTGGCCCCGGGGGACTTCGAGTGCCTGCCGAAGGGGTGGCTTCCTTCGGCCAGAGGTGACGGCGCGGGATTTTGGGTGGACGCAGAGAGCTGCCTTGTGGAGGATCAAGCACCAGAGAGAAGCAAGAAGCAGGAGGACGCAAGCAAGGGTTGTGCACACAGCAGGGGTGGGATTTGATGGTTCCAAGGTTTTTCACTTTGAGGAGATTGTTATAATGAGGTTGGCAGAGGATTTAGGCCCTTTTCCCAATGCTTGAGCTCGCACGTCTTCGAGAGACAACGTTTTCATTAAGGAGGGTTTATTTGGTGATGGTGGATTTTCGAGGTGGGAGCACTCTGCTTCCACTGCTTCCGGTTTTGTCCTAGAGGGGCTGAGTGCACAAATTTAGCCTCTCTATTTTCTACTATTCCTGAGGTATGGCTAGATGGCTTCCAAAGACCTTGCAAGAACAGCCTTCTACAGGGCAGCTTTTCCTAAAGAACCAGGACTTACTGTTGTAGCCATTTCTCATTCTGAGAGGGTCTTCACTTGCCTAGAGCAAGGATAGGTGCACTCATTTTGATTATCTTTGTACCCATATATATGTATTCTCAGATTAATAAAATGGCTTAGCAATCTGGTATTTTATGTGTACTTGTTCCATATTCTAGTTCCGGCATTTTGTTCTATATAGTTGCTTGTGGTTTTGCTGTGTATTACTGTTTATTTCCCGTTGGGGATATTACATTGATCAACTGACAAAGTATGCTCACTTCTTTGCCATATCCGCATGGTACACAACTGCACAGGTGACAGAGCTGTTCTTCCGTGATATTTTCAGAATGTGTGGCCTTCCGAAGACAATTGTCAGTGACAGGGACAACCGTTTCATTGGCGGTTTTTGGTAGGAGCTCTTTCGTTTCGTGAGTACAGAGTTGACTCTGAGTACCAGCTATCACCCTTAGACGGACGGGCAGATAGAGATAGTGAACAAGTGGCTGGAAGGCGACTTGCGAAACTATATCACAGGGCAGCAGAAGGCATGGTTGCATTGGCTGCATTTGGGAGAATATTGCTACAACACCACTTTTCACATGTCTATCGGTATGTCTCCGTTTTATGCTTTGTATGGATATCATGCTCTGACTTTTGCTGATGTTATGTTTGGAGCTAGCAAGGCCCCAGTGCCAAGGATTGGATCCAAGAGAGTCAAGATATACTTTGGACTCTTACGAATAACTTAGCCATAGCACAAAACCAGCAAAAGTTGTATGTCGACAGAGGATGGGTAGAGAGGCAGTTTGAGGTAGGGGACTTGGTCTACCTACGACTTCAGCCTTACCGGCAGTCCACACTGAAACAGAAGGGGGACGAGAAGCTCAAGCCCCGCTTCTATGGGCTTTACAGGGCCATCCACGGGATAGGGGAGGTTTCATATGAGTTGGGAGCTGCCCACGATTAGCAGAATCCACAACATCTTCCATTTATCATTCCTGAAAAAGGTATTGGGGCAGCAGGTGACTGCAACAGAGGAGCTTCCACCTACAGATGATGAGCGGCATTTGGTGTTACAGCCAGAAGCCATCATAGACACCAGGGAGAGACAGTTACAGAGCAGGACAATCAGGGAGTACTTGGTGAGGTGGAGAAATTTGCCAGATGAGGATGCCACTTGGGAGAGTGAGAAGATTTTGCAGCATCCATCTTTGCAGTTGCTTGAGGACAAGCAACATTTTGGCGAGGAGGACTGTAATATTCCTAATTAGCAGCAGCTAATTGGTAATATTAATTTTGCTCAAATTTTTCCTACTAATGTTAGCCAGTCAATAAAGGGGGTGATGGGACCCATAACCCACACTTAGAATATAATAATTCCCTAAAGTCACTTAGGCAAATTCAGTTGGCAGCGTGGGGCCCAGGAGAGCCAAGTGACAGCGCTAGGAAAGGGACAACGTGGGCGGAGCAGCGCAGTGGCAACGTGGGCCAGGACAACGCAGTGGTAGGGACAGTGTGGCCAAGGAGGGACAACGCAGTTGAGTGGGGCCCAAGGGAAAGCTAGGCTCTCAAGCATAAAAGGGAAAGGAGGCTCACCATTCGGTCATTCTGTTATGCATCTTCTGATTTTGTCTTTCAGACATTAAGCACGCTTACGCTGTTTAGCAAAGACTACAAGTGTTGTTCAGCACGCGGGTGTCTCCGAGCAGAGATCCCAACCTCAACCTCATGGGACTTCGAGTGCCCGCTTAGGTGAGGAGATCCACCATTGTTTTTCAGAGCAGAGCACATAACACTCTTCAGCCAGGAGCACACAATCACTAAGGTAGCACAGTCACATTCAGGGATTACGCAGTCTTGGGAGGAGGCAGCACCAGGAGAGAAGGGAGATCAGGGATTTCAGCCCGGGAATATTGTGAAGGGATCAGCCCTTCACAAGTCATCTTTTGTAGTAGGAGGCCATCATTTGTAGTCTATCAGTTCAGGGCCAGCGTACTCACCTGGAGTGCGTGATTTTCCAAGGGAGAGTTTATATCCCGAGTTTCATATTTTTCTGAGCAAATAACAAACCCAAAGAGCAGCTCCATTCCAACAGTAGCAACAGTTCCGATAGTAGCAACAGTAGCAGCATTAGGAGTTAGCAGTCATAGAGAGAGCAACCATTCATTGGGAGATTCTGAGAGTATTTCTAGCTTGCCTTGAGCAAGCCAAGGTGCCATCATTCTGATCACCTTTGTACCCATTGTTATCTTTCAGATTATAATAAAATGGCTCAACGTTTCTCCATGTTTGCAGTGTTTTTATGATGTCTCTCTATTCGTTGTAGTTATTTGTTTATGTTGCTCTATATTGTTGTCTATTTCCTATTCGCAATATTACAAACCTCCTCTCTCCACAGGCACAAATCATAAAGGTTAGAGTGTAAAATGAGTGGAAAAATCATCCTTTTCCTAACTTATATGTGGCTTGACACCTCACTCATGAGTTTTTGGATGAACTCTGGATTTTGTTCAAAGTTTTACAATTAAATCTTGAGTTTTCATTTTTGAAAAAATCGTGAAAAACTCGGCCAATAAAATTGGCAAGTTGAAAAAATTGTGACTTTCTGAAGTTATCGTGATCTTATCAGGACGTTTTCCATAGAGCTTGTGATATATGTGTCTTATGATAGGTTTGAAGTGAGAAAAGACTACTCATTCAATGGAAAGGTTCAACAAAAGTATGAGCTTTGGGGGAAGCTAGTAAGACTTTCCACGAAAAACCCCTTTGAAAGATAGCTACACAAGACCTAGGGTTGAGATATATAACGAGATATGAGTGCATCCAAGGTCAATGTAGATAAGAGAAAAGCCAATGTGTGATCTAATTCAACAATTACTAAAGAAAATGCTTTCAAAGAATCCCCAAGTTGAAGGATTAGCTTCTATGGTTCCCTCTTGATGTGATAGCTAGGGCATCAAATTTACAGAGAATCCACTGTTGGAATTCCACCAAAACTTGAGGATCCCTAGACAAGACACTAACGAACAATTCTATCGAAACGAAATTCAAAATGTCCTCCAAAAGATTTCGCACCAAGCCCTAAGGAGCCTCCCTATCCTTAAAAGGATGTAAATATAAAGTCTAAACTCTAGAAAGAGAAATTATTTGAGTTTTGATGACCACCAAAGATTCAAAACTAGTGCCTCGCCCTTGGGAGGTTAGGAGTCATGAAAGATCACGATATAGGCAACTTGCTCTTCAAGGAGACCTCAAGGTTAAGGCTTTCACTACCCCTTTAGATATTTATACTTCTTTGACACTTGTTAGTAGAGTTACAAGGACAAAATACATTGATCCCCTAGGAACATTCATTCATTCACTATCTATAAGTAATACATGCAAAATTTCCCAATAGTTACAATTTTTAGACAATATTTCAACAATTAGGGCATATTAATAACCATGAGACAATATTCCATGCACTAGACATTAACAAAATCATAAATTTATCAATAGAGAGCACTTACAAGATAGTGAAGATGTAATGTTCCAAACAGAATATTTTGCTAATGTAATATTCCTTTTTTTGGTGTCACCTATGACAGGGTGAGGATGGACTTCCAGAGTTAGAAGCAGCCAAGTCACAGATACAGGATGGTGTCATCAGCGGGCCCAGGGGCTTTTTGGAGGAGTTTAGAGGAGTTTCTATGATGACCAGTGGATTCGCTTAATATATTCCATCATCTGCATCGTTTTCCTTTCGTTTCGATGCATTCCGACAATTTTCGGAAAACTGAGTTATTTTTGGGCTTAACTCAATTCATTACGCTCAAGGTGGTACTCTGGGAAGAATACGTGATAGAACACTTTAGTGTAATAGCTCGTTGGAACTGGAACAAGAATACCTACATGATGGGGTCGTTGGACATGAGTTCAGTGACCTGAGGAGACATGGTAGTCAATTTACTCTTTCTGGCATTAAAAAGGAATATTTTAATTGGGAAATAAGAGGGAAAAGTGCTCCATGATTAAAATAATAATAAAATAAGCCTCGAGAAGGATCCATGAGATATATAAAAGGAAAGGAGGAGGCCATTGAGGGATATCTCGGATTTTATATATTTTCTTGTATGTGAGGTTGAGAACCCGGTTCTCTACTCCATTGGTAGCCCCGGGACGGAAACCGTCGGGTGTATTGTCAAGTGTTGGGAAAAAACCCAACTCTCTTTGATGAGACTTCATTCAAAAGTTTCATAGAGCTTCAAGGATATTGGAGTGAGGATCATTCAGATCTTCAATTGGTGCTTCATTGTCTTTTAGTAGATTCAGCGGCAGCTGTTGTCAGAGGGAGAGTGCAGTTGTTCACTTTTGGAGGCCAGCGCAATGCAACAGTTTGGATTTGTGGCCAACTCTCCATCTCGGCTATTTTGGGTTAGATATGCATGTAACCTCGGTTTACCATCTATAGTAATGCCGAGATTCTTCCTGTTCATTGTGTAATGGATTGTCGTGCTTTATCTGTTTTTATTTTACATAGCAATCTTCTGTTTATTAATTCAGTAATTTTATGGTAAAATGTTGGGTTAGTAAAAGTTCTACAAAATTGGTAAAATATCCCATTTGGAATATTACAGTGGTATCGAAGCATAGTCTTGGCTCAGCCCGAGGGTTTGTACAGACAAGCATGTGGATTTACATTTTCCAGAATATTAATTATCCACACAATTTCTAGTGCCAAGGCTTATTAGCTTCATTTGCATGGGATCTTCCAGTACTGAAGCTATATTGATTGAATATTATTAAGGCAAGCACCAGATCTTTTCTCTAGTTGTCAATGCTCATCTCTGCTAGAGAGGCCAAGAGTTGATCTCTCCTGAAGGTCATTGGCATCCAAAGAAAAAATTGCAACCAAGTTGAGATTAATCTGTAGGTTTCGAAGGCTGAGGATTCCTCCCATTCATGCCAGGACGTGTGCAGTTGTTTAAGAGGAGCCCTAGATTATCAAATGAATGCACTCGTGAAATTCGTTGAGAGAACAGTTTGAGCTCTATAAAACGCCTGCGTGCATGGAAGAGAACACGTACATTTACTAGCGGACTGTGCTATGATGTGTGAACATTTGCTATCTGTTTGTGCTACAATGTGTGAGGAGGCCGCATGAAGTAAGTTGCAGGTAGAGGCGTATTGCTGCTGTCGACGTCATGATCCACGAGTTGAAAATCAAGCAGCAGTGAAAAACCATCCCACGGGGTCAAAAGCTATCTGAAGTATTACTCGAACTTTGGACGAAGGGACAGCTGGCTACAGAGGCACAATAGTTTGAGTCGTCAAGGTGCCATCTCCGAGTCAACAGTCGTTTGACTTTTATTACCCACACGACGAAGTCACACAGTACATGGTTGTATCTGAGTCGAGGATTGACCTGCGAAACGTGGGAGCGTGAATGACCGAATTCACTCGGGGATGATGGTGGTCATTAACTAAATCGACCATTCCACGGAAGCTCAGAATGCCCCAGACAAGTCGACATCTCGAAGAAGAAGCGGAGACGAAGTACGTCGTTGCAAGGGAACTAAAAATCGTGTGAGGCCACGAGAAGAGCTGAGTTCAGATTTCGGTTGCTGCCAAGCCACACGTGTGGAACCAGGGGCAACATTCCTCGGTATTGGGAAGCAGCGTTCAGAAAGGAATGATCAAGTCGGTGAAGAGCGTGATCGAAGACAGTGGCAAAGATAAATTCTTTGGGCCACTTCCATTGAATGGCAATCAAATTTATAGATCAGGAAGTCGTGAGTTCAGTTTGTGCCAAGTTTTGGCGTGATATTTCTCTAGTGGGATGGAGGGTTAGATCACGCAGTAATTTGAACTAGTCCACACATAGGGATAATAAATGTTGTAGTAGTGAACAAATCACATGGGACAGTCAATTGGTCATCATATTGCTGAAGCTAACGCTGGTGGTTGGCCAAATTTTCGAAGAGTTTATTGTTGCTCATGTGCCAAGTTCTTCTACTCCTATTAGTTACCACATGCCACTGTGTCTGATATTTGTTTATGTTTAAATCCTTTGATATGCAGACATGTGTTCATACTACATAAATTATGGGCATGGTATATATATTATTCAAGGTATTTACAGTACCAACATCAAAATACTATTACAACAGAAACCCTCCACTCTTATCGTTTAAGATTCCATTGAGAAACTCAGATTTGAAGGATGAATGTGTAGAATTTTTGTAGCCTTGTAATGGGGTTCTTAAAACACCTCATAAACTAGCAAAGCAATACGTTAATGGAAAACCATATAGACCCAAAAACAAAACTAAACAATAGACCTCTTTCAAAAGGGATCTGTGCCATTCTTCATAAAGAACCAAGAGATCTACAAAAAGAACCAGAAATAGGCCACAAATTGCTTGCACTTGGAACAGAATTGAAACACATGAGGGCCACATGGAGGATGCTTTACAAACTAGACGAGCTAGATACACTCCTCTTTGAAATGAAGCAATCAGCAGGGAGAAAACTAATTTGGGCATTAAAACCAGCTATGCTTTCTCTCATACAACCCAAGTTCTTGGAGGAACCTTGTGAAGGGGTTAGCCTTCTAGTTGCATCTAGTCTCAGTAATATCATGAGACTAACCGCACCTATAGCCCCATATAGTGATGATGTTATGAGGAGGATTTTGATATCGATAGAAGAGACTTTTCAGGACTTGGACAATAGTGCAGGCTCTACCTTTGGGAAGAAGCTTAAGGTTTTAAGAGGTATGGCCACATTCAAAACGTATGACATCATGTTTGATCTTGAGTGTGATGGCTTGATTCTGCAGATGTTCATATGCTTCTTCAGCATTAGGAGACATCAGCTTGACACAGTCATAGCACACATGCAGTCCATCCTGTCGTCATGTATGAGAGACCACGATGCCATTTCACGTGATTTGCAGACTAGGTTGCTGAGCATTTGGAGGAGAGAGCAGTTGGTCTCACCTGCTGCTTATGAGCTAGCCCAAGGGTTGGTTGAGCACAACGTTGGGCTATTCACGAGATAGTTGACCAGGGAGGAGTTGCTCTAGTTTGGAGGATCAGGCAACAAGAACGAGATAAGGAGAAAGGGACTTTTCTTCATCTGCAAAGAACCTTGGGGACCTAACCACTCATGCATGGGAGATGTAGATGAGGTGGCAGAGGTAGAGTAGGAGGACATTCCTTCTGTATGTCAGGATGAGGACTCTTCTTCGGATGAATCCATGGGGTCATATGAAGATGCTTCTGGGGAGCATGAGTAGTCATGTGGAGTTGATGACCGTAGGCCGGATTTGTCTTCCAGCATGTAAGCTAAGCAGTCAGGGGACTCGATGAGAGATATTCAAGATGATGAGTCACTTGTGATGATTCAGCCTGAGCAGCATATGGTGGAGCATGGGTCAGCTGTGGAGGAGGCTATGCACATCATGCATGATAGTCCTTTGGGGGAGAGCCAAATGGAGGCTCACAGTGAGTTAGTGGTGGATATGCAGCTAACTTTGGGGTCAGCCATTGAGGAGGAACACATGGACGTGCGACATCTAGCAGGGTGGCAGTAGTTGCAGATACTTATCCTCAAGAGATATTGGAGGTCGATAGGGTAGTTCTGCGGGAGGCCAGCAGACAATAGAAGTATGACACCCCTGAGAAGGAGAGGGAGGAGTTGTTCCAGATGGTGGAGCATCCATCTTTGGGCAGGCCCACTGATGAGGTGTAGATAGATGCACATGCAATTAGCAGAGTTGCAGTACTTTCAAGGAGCAGCGATCTCTAGGAGAACATCGATGGGGCTTGCAGCATATCTCACCCACTTTGGCCTTTTATAGAGAGAGGGGTCTTCCTCTGCAGGCAGATCTCGTCGGCAAATAGGACAGAGCAGCATGAGTTGATTATGGGCTGGCGACAACACTCCAGACATGTTCCGTATGCAAATGTCACTACATTGGATTCCTCTTCCAGGATATATTGGCGGGAAATCATGAGTTGGTACCCTATTGATGGTACGATCTTCTTCGTAGGGAGCATAGCGGAGTAGGGACCCTTAGACATGACAGATGCTATAGCTTCCAGTTGGCAGTGGGGCACAAGTCGATAGTTCAACAGTATTTCATCCCGACTTCAGGAATGCAGGGTTAGCATGAGATCGAGTTAGGAGTTGGATTGGAGAGAGGTGATGAGTTGATATGCATGGTGGGGCAGCTTACACAGCCAGAGCTATAGCACAGCAGGAGCCATGGGGCATCGATGCGTGTTGGTGGTCTTCACTTCATAGGGGCTCAGCTATAGCCAGAGGCAGTGCGCAGTCCGAGCCATGGCATTCGAGCGATGATTGGCCATGGTGGCATTGGGATCCGAGGGGATTGATTGATGATAGGTGCAGGGAGAGATAAGTTTGGGATCCCGACATTGAGGAGTCTATTGCGGGTGACTTGCCACAGGAGCATAGTAGCACCCAGGCGTTTGTATGGGATTCGGGCATTGGGTCTCAGTTACATCGGGCCAATAGGGTGGCTCACATATTTGGATTACTTTAGGGCAAGCAACCTTGGGGCGGAAGGTTTGTAATATTCCCTTTCTTGGTGTCATCTATGACAAGGTTAGGATGGACTTCCAGAGTTAGGAGCATTCAGGTCACAGATATAGGTTGGTGTCATCAGCGGGCCCAGGGGACTTTTGGAGGAGTTCTGAGGAGTTTCTATGAGGACCGGTGGCATTCGCTTGATATATTCCATCATCCGCACCGTTTGCCTTTTGTTTCGGTGCATTCTGACAACTTTCGGAAAATTGAGTTATTTTTGGGCTTAACTCAATTAATTACGCTCAAGGTGGCATTCCGGGTGGAATACGTGATAGAACACCTCAGTGTAATAGCTCGTTGGAACCGAGACGACAATACCTACATGATGGGGTGGTTAGACATGAGTTTCAGTGACCTGGGGAGACATGGTAGCCGATTTATTCTTTCCGGCATTAAAAAGGAATATTTTAATCGAAAAATAAGAGGGAAAAGTGCTCCATGATTAAAATAATAATAAAATAAGGCTCTAGAAGGATCCACGAGTTCTATAAAAGAAAAGGAGGAGGCCATTGAGCGATATCCTAGATTTTATATCTTTTCTTGTATGTGAGGTTGAGAACTTGGTTCTCTACTCCATTGGTAGCCCTAGGACAGAAACCCTCAGGTGTATTGTCGAGTGTTGGACGAAAACCCAACTCTCTTTGAGGAGACTTCATTCAGAAGTTTCGCAAAGCTTTAGGGATATTGGAGTGAGGATCATTCAGATCTTCAATTGGTGCTTCATTGACTTTCAGTAGATTCAGTGGCAACTGTTGTCGTAGGGAGAGTGCAGTTGTTCATTTTTGGAGGCCATCGAAGCGCATCAGTTTATATTAGTGGCCAACTCTCCATCTCAGTTATTTTGGGTCAGATATGCATGTAACCCCGATTTACCATTTATAATAATGTTGAGATTCTTCCTATTCATTCTGTAATGGATTGCAGTGCTTTATTTGTTTTTACTTTACATAGTAATCTTCTACTTATTAATTCAGTAATTTTATGGTAAAATGTTGGGTTAGTAAAATTTCTACAAATTTGGTAAAATATCCCATTTGGGATATTACAGCTAAATTTGCAGAAATCAAACTCAACCCAAATTTTACCATTAAATTTATCATTCATTCAATAGAAGATTTCCATGTTTAATAAATCAAATAGAGTGCATGCGATTCAATAACACAAATGAGCAGAAATAATCTCAGATGTGATTATAATAAATAACTGAAAGAGTGCACATGATGATATAGCTGAAATAACTGAGATAGACAATCTGGTCTCCAAAATCCACCGAGTTCTCAACCTCTCATACAAGAAGAAATATCAAATCCAAGGTGTCCTCTAATGGCCTCCTCCTCCTCTTTTTATAGATTTTATGGACCCCTCTAGAAGCTCCTATATTATTATTATTTTAATCATTGACCACATTTCCCTTAATTAAAATATTATTTTTAATGTGGGAAAATGGTAAATTGGTCACCATGCCTCCTCAGGCCATTAAAAACCACCTCTAACCATCCCATCGTGTAGATCTTCTTGTTCTGGTTCCAACGAGCTATTACACTAAGGTGTTCTACCAAGTATTCCTCCCGAAATGCCACCTTAAGCATAATTGATTAAGTCAGGCCCATTACGACATTGTTTTTTATTTAAGTTGTCGAAATTCAATAGAATGAAAGGCAAACTGTGTGAATGATGGAATATACCAAGCGAATTCCATTGGACCATATAAAAATTCTCAAAACCCCTCCAAAAGCCCCCAGGGCCCACCGATGACACCAACCTGCAACTATGTCTTGTCTGCCCCCAACTCTGAAAGTCCATCCTAACCATGCCATAAGGAACACCAGAAAAAGGAACATCACAAATCCTCTGCCCCAAGATTGCTTTTCCTCAAGCAATCCATATCTGTCGATAAATTTGGCAGTCCTGTGCAACTGAGAATCAATACCTGGATTCCATACAAAACACTGGGTGATACCATATCTCCGTGCCATCCAACCAAGAACAGATCCCTCAATGCCTGGATCCCAAACTAAACTCTGACTCAACCTGCCATCAACAGATCCTCCTAGATCCTGGTGCCACCAAGGAAAAGTATCAAGCCTCCATGGCTCATTTCATCCATTATTCCCTGATTCATTTCTTGAGTCTGCCACACCAGTGATCCCTACAAATAATTTAGAACTTTCTTCTACTGGTGTTGGTGGTAGCAATGAACACTAGGGTGATGTTTCAAAATCGCACTACAACGATGATGAATCTCTTACTCCTAATCTCTTCCATCCGCAGTCCTTAATCGGTCAAGAAAGAGATCTATGTCTCGGCAATCTCGAGATGTTTCTCTCACTGTTTCATCCTCATTTTCGATCCAAGAAGAGCCTAATGTACCGAATACCCAACCTGATTAAATTGGTTGCTACAATGCTTGTAATTTCTTCGAAAATTTATTCACTCACACCTCTACTAATTTTCACTCGTATCTATCTTTTTATCATACGAAGCCACCCAAATTCGATGATTCACCTTTCAAAGTTTCAAGGACTCATCAGGAATTTGAGGCACTTTAGGTTCCGCTGATGGTTATGTGTAGCAGCGGAATTCGTAGATTTGGTTACTGTAGCAGCAAGACTTGTATGCTTGTTGACTTTGATAGCAAAAATAGCTTTAATTATAAAAATACACAAGATGTATTTATAATAATAAATATTTATTGATATGATATATGACGATTGAATGATTACAATGAGGCTCTGCTTTTATACCCACGCAAGTGACCTTTCATGAATAGGCATGTCTTTTAGACATGCCTTTTCAGTTAACTAATGACTACTTAACATAATCTGAATTGATTGTTTAGCAATTACATTTATTCTATTTTATTCTATTAATGACTATATTTAATACTTAATTTATGAATTAGGTTCATAACATTGCCTCCTTCTTGAAAAGCTTTGTCCTCAAAGCTTAACCCTTCGACAATTTCCTTCACTCGAGATTATCTGCTAGGCATGTCTTTTCATCACTGGTACCTTCATTGTATGATTCTCTTGCACGCTGTCCTTAAATTTCCTTTTTTTTTTTAAAATAATACTAATATATATATATATATATATATATATATATATATATAATTTAACTTCTCTTTTTTTTTTATGATGAACCTTTTCCTTTTTTCTGAATTTGTACTTCTATATAGATATATTTATTTTAATATATATATATTAAATTTTTTTTTTGTAGGACAGCAAACTCTAAAAAAAAGTCGAGTAAATATTATCGGGGAGGCTTCTTATTATATTTGTCTGCTACGTAATCAAACTTTCTTTTATGAGATATTTCCTTAGCATCTTAAGTTTTTTCTGACTCCTCCCTCACATTTGAAGACGATGACGGCTTCAATGGCACTTTTAGAGAAGGATCTGCCTTGTTTCTAGGAGATGCAAACTCCTTCACATTTTCCTTACCATTCGCAGCAGTAACTGAGTGGGAAGGCTGATTATTTGTGTTCTCTGTAACTGCTGAAAACGACATATCAACTTCAGGCCATAATTGTGGGCAAACACCCCTTTGTCCATGGAAACTACTGACAAATGTAACGAACATACATATATATATTCGACGTATCACCGGGGAACACGTCGTATGACCCAGCGTTTGACCGGGGACACACCCCTTTTTACGGCGGCAAGAATCTTTGTACACCCTGCGTGATGACGACAACACACCTTTTTTTATAGCAACGGGGTTTGGCCGTCGTTTTTTAAAATGGTATTGAAAACCTACGACAACGACAGTGGCAATGATGCCGTGTCGACTTTCAAAAGCGGAGTTCCAGCATCCGTGCCATACGTTGTGTTGACGGTGTGTTTGACGGTGTGTCAGTATGATACAATACAGGGACACAAATACGCTGATGCCATAAGCCAGCCCAAGCAATTGTGAATTCGTGGCAGAGCTCAACAACGGAGGTTGATGACTCCACGGTCGCTCTGCTGACACCTGTGTCCAGCCACGTCCACTTTTCGTTAACCGTCTGCCCTTATGTTCAACGTTCTGCACAATGTCGTGATATTGTGGTATACCATGCATAGTAGTGTGGTATCTCAATCCTTCTCCAGCCGTTTTACCCTCGAACAGTTGTTGACTGGTTCCGTTCTTTTCCTCCATTACAGAATGGTTGAAATTTTCTTCCACGAAGTTAAAATAAGGCTCCAGATCGTAATGCGAGAGCCCTTCCTTCATATTCTTATAAACATGAACAACAATCAAGAGTAATATTGTAATCAAACTGGCTCATTCAGCGAAACTTTCTTGTTCGTTACCAAGAATTATGTTTGGATTTTCTCCACGTGTTCTCAGTGGGATCATACCTCGTGTTATTTCAACCTTATTTGCTCTTTTTTTCCAAAGTAGGTGCTCATCATTTTTTAATTCAACATGACAACCTATCACCAATGCCTCTTCCTCTGAAACATTGGCCTGGGAAGGAGAATATGGGATGCATTCTGCGTTCATGCGTACTGCATCTAGACGAATTATCCTGCGTACTGCATCTAGACGAATTATCCTTTGCCATGTACTGAAATCTTCCAACGCCTTAGGACCCCTTTCCTTCAGGCATTTCCCTGTTAGTAGACTGCTTATTTTAATGGAGTAACCCACAGCCAAATGGCAGTAGGAAATTATGCTATCTTCATCGGACGTAATATAGTTCAGAGAATTAATTTTGGTGGTCGGATTACTGGAATCCTGTTCCACAGCCACACTGTGATCATCCAAATTTCTAACAAGATTAAAGAAGCCCTTGAAATTTCCCATGCGATAACACCTTAATACATTCCTGGCAAATTCTATCTTTTTTGATTTCCACAGTGATGGTCTTATACTCCGAAACCATACAGCAAGTGTTTCTCCCTGCCATAGCTTATCAGATCCCAAATTCATAAGAACATAATAACAGCAGAATTCAGCTTGATTTTCAGAACTGGATTCACTTTTTCTGGTGACATGATACAGATCAAGAAGGGATTTGAGACATTTGGAAAGCTGTTCCAAATTCAGGTGAAACAATGACGTATCTTTATTGTTGCCAAGATGCTGAAGCTTGTGCTGTGACAAAATGTGAAACCTGACCATTTGTTCATGAATGACTATTGATTGGTGATTAACAATATTTTGGATGGTCAGATCCTGGCGGATTGCACGTGTGCGATCAAGGACAAACTCATGCACAACTTCAAATCCATGTTCTGAAGTGTCAAGTAGTTTCACTAAATATTTCAGTGTGTTCCATAACACTGTAAGAGGCCGTATATCTGATGGTTGAGAATATGAAATTGAAATAGTCCTGCAAAACCTTTTAACAGTAGTACTAGCAGAAGTCTTCCGTGGGTTTCTATTCAACCTTTCAAAAACTGCCAAGTCTCCCAGTCTCTCTCTCTGTGCCCTCTCCTTGGCAGGACACATATCGGGACAAGTGCCTGAGATGCATGGCATGAGATCATTCTCGACTGCAGGAATATAACTGATTGATACAGAAGTTGGGTTTCTCTCTATTTTGCTCTCCCTTGATGCCTGATTGAATTTTTCACCTCCTCCAACACTGTGGTCCTTTCTCTTGGTAACAACACCATTGTTTTTGGCAGCAGAAGTTCCCTGAAACCCACCAGAATTGTCAAGGTAAGCTGGAGATCTCTTAGCGTTAAAATTTCTTCTGAAACCAGGTTTCATTGATGTTGTCTCCATTGACTAGTAGCGAGCATTAGAGACAAATCCTTGTATCTTTGATGAACTATATGTATTGATGTTGTCTCGGCTTTTCTCATGAATCGGTTGCTCTGGTGTTACTGTCACCCTTCCTGCTTCACCTTGTTTTGTTCCTTCACAAGTTTCCTTCAAAACAGAAGATGAAACACTCTGTTGTTCATTACTTTTTCCAGCTTCTTCAATAGTTTTCCGACTAGCAGAATCATTTTTACATTTAACATCTACATCATCATTATAATCTGCTTCACAGTTATAAAGTTTTTGGATTGCACACTTATGTCCTGTGAAATATTTGTCTCCACACTTCCAACAATTCTCTTCCTTTTTACTTTCAATATTAGTTGGTTGTTTTCCTTTATTACGCATTGGTGGGGGAATGTATTTACTTGATTTTCCCTTGGCATAACTAACTGCTTTCTCATTATTACCGCATTTTTCTTCTCTATTATGGATTGCTGCAGAAATTTTCTTAAGACTTGCAGAAAATTCTCTAAGACCATTTGTGACTTTTGCACATGAATTCTCTAATTGCTGAAGCTTTTCTTGAATTTTTCTAATCTGCTCAATTTTTTTAGGATCTTCACGTATTGGCACGTTATACGGTAAACAATGTTCTCGGGCTTGTAAACTACGTTCGTAGGCTTGTAGAACGATGTTGTGTGCCATTGCTTCAACTTGGCTTCAATATGGCTTTGATACCACTGTAGCAGCAGAATTCGTAGATTTGGTCACTGTAGCAGCAAGACTTGTATGCTTGTTGACTTTGATAGCAAAAATAGCTTTAATTATAAAAATACACAAGATGTATTTATAATAATAAATATTTATTGATATGATATATGATGATTGAATGATTACAATGAGGCCCTGCTTTTATACCCACGCAGGTGACCTTTCATGAATAGGCATGTCTTTTAGACATGTCTTTTCAGTTAACTAATGACTACTTAACATAATCTTAATTGATTGTTTAGCAATTACATTTATTCTATTTTATTCTATTAATGACTATATTTAATACTTAATTTATGAATTAGGTTCATAACATTATGTTAGGTTCTTACGATCTTGATGAGACCCCTAAACCAAGTCAAATTAGGATTTTTGAAATTAGGGTTTCCATGCACCACAATCCTCCCGACATAATCTCGTCGAATGCTAGCTCATCTTGGAAAGACCCTGATTCGAGTGATGATCCCCTAAGCGCATATTTCCATCCCCTATCAGTTGATATGCATCAACCTCTATACCCTAATTTATTCGCTGGAGGGAGGACACCAGCCAGTGTCTCAAATCTATTTTATTGTTGCCCAACCGGTATAGATTGCAGTCAAGTACAAGCAAATGACGTCTTACAATCCAATCACCCGACCTCTCTGTCACCTGAGACGCTCCTGGAGAATTCATCTCATCCTTGGGAATCTAAAGAATCTGATATGTTGAACTATCAGTCTATTTGTGTGCAAACATCTAAACAAATTAATAATATGCTCATTGATAGTTATCCAGTTGCCGCAAACAATGATTCACCAGTTAATCTCACGAAACCTCTGAAGTTCGCTAGCTCCTTGTTTGAAGGTTCAGATTTTTTCCAGGGCAGTCAAGCACTACAACTCTTACTAAAGTTTACGTTCATTCCTCACGTCCTCGAAAAAACCAATGGACAACTTCAAACTAGGGTTTCCGAAATTATGGTTTCTGCACTTAAATTCTCTAGCATCTCAATTTCACCTAGAAAATGCATATTTCTTCCATGTCATCAAATTCATCATCTCCACTCTTGTGATAACGTTGATGCTCTGCTCGAAGGATTTTATCTGACAAATTTCTCTACAAGCAAACAATATCTTACCTCACTTGCACTAGATTTAGGGTTAAGAATGAATGGATGTGTGTCATGGCTAGATGATTATAGGTTTCAAGTACATCTTCGTGTCTATCAAGATGGGATTGTAGCTCGGCTTGAAAAAACTTTTCTAGCACGTTCCCTGGTAAGTAGCCATGACCTTCTTGCTAGTATACATCTTTTACAAGTAAGCTTTGTTGTTGGTGCACAATATTCTATGCTGGTCCTGATTGCGTACATACTTGTTCTTGCAGGTCGGGAACTGATGTGATGGTTGCACTGGAAATCTGATTTCACATGACCCGACTGCGTCTACGGTTAAATTAGGGTTTGAGGTTTAGGCTAGCTAGGGTTTTTTAATTAAATTTTACTTGTTCATGTTATTAATTAGGCTTTACTTGTCAGGATTTTCTTTATGGTTAAATTATGTCCCCTATATTTTCTTCACTGTAAGTAGTTTAGTTTTATGCATTATGGTTTTTGCGCTAATTTGCATTTTCTCATTGTTGCATGGCATTCACAAAATCACTACACATGCATTGCATTTTCCTTTATCTGCAATTATTTGATTTCTTTCACGCATACCATTGCATTGCATCATAATCCCTGCCCTTTGCACTACATCATACATCTTCCTTTTTGCATAGTATACACTTGTCGTTGGCCTAGACTTGCATTTTCCTCTTTGTTGCATACCACTGCATGAGCCTTCATTTAACCTAGAGCCTTCAAACCTTTGGTGCCATGGCTAGCTTTCTTACACCTTCTTACACATGCTCGAAGCCTTGAGGATTTCTTTAACCTCTTTGTGCACGCTGAAACCCTAGGGTAGTTTCCCTAGACACCTCGCCCTAATGTTGAAACCCCAACCCTAATGATTGTGTGAGGTTTTGATGGTTACTCCAAGAGGCAGCTTCTCTTAGAATCGGTCATTAGAGTCACATCCTGAGCATCTTTCCTACGAGTCTAATTCATTAGCCAGGGAAATGTGAACATGTTGCTTGTGGGGAACTCTAATTAGTTTGAGTGACCTATATCCATAACCTGAATTTTGTGCTCAACATGGTCTTGAATATATTAATGAATTGTTTTCATGTTTCAAGTGTTAACTAGAGATGGGGTGTGAAGGCTTGGCATGGGGGAAAACCTAAAAAAACATAATATCTTTCAGTTTCTGTCAAACAAGAAACAACCTCTCTTGCCCGTAAAATAAGTCGTGATCCCTCATTTGCCTTGGCGCAATGAACGCCGAGTAATACGTGCTAATGTGCACATAAAAGATAATGAAATTAAATGAAGGGTAAAAGATTGAGAAAGGCTTCCTGCGCAGAGAGGTAATGCAACAACTCCGCTGAGATACTGACCAGGCTCGCTGGCAGCGGAGCAATGTTTATGATTTCCTGAAGTGACTCCGTCGGGGTGCTATCCAGGCCTGCAGGCAGCGGAGCAACACCAGAAATGTATTTTAAAAATTCTGAATATAATAAGCCCTCCTCCTTTTTCTTTGCATCGTCGTCAACTACTAGCATGTGTGAATTTCTATTTGGCTGTTTACTAATCAACAAGACCTAGCTAACGCACAAACGACAGGCATATATGTAAAGGTAAAAGCAACACAAGAGGTACCCACAGTGCCTGTTCAATATTCCCTTGCATCACTATCCAAACTTAGACTATTGTAGGAATTTTGGCAGAGATGTTGGATTCTCCCAGTGGTTCGCCAATTGTTGTAGCTGCTACAATGCCACCCAAAGTTTTGGGCATATTCAAAATTTCGAGTCCCCCTCTGATCGCTTAGCCCATTAAGGTTTTGACCCGGCCTTCGGTCAGTTAATCTCCCCATGACCTATTCCTACCAAACCCTGTCGTTGTGCCCATTCATACGATGCACACCACACCCACTTGTCTTGTTGTCTCATGACTATAGCAGGGTTTGTTGCTGCAAAGAGCATTGAGAGTTCCTCCATGGAGTCGATGCTAGTTTTTCCATAGTAGTCATCACCAATCACTAGGGGCACCGAGCTTGGACATATAAGGCTTCAGTCTTGCTTGCATTATGCTGGTCGTGCTAGGGTTCGGGAGAAACCCTAATTTCTCAAGAAAGTCATCCCTTTCCCATTTTACCGAATTCATATTCCCCTGGGCACACATTCTGATATGCATTGCATAAAATCATGATAAAATCATCGAATATAATTTTACCTCTGGTTCATGATTGGCTTCTCTCATTTCAACATGTGCATTAAGGTTTTCAAGGTTTTAGTAAGGCGTTACAAGTCCTACGCACCTGCAAGCCCCTTTTCTCTGGCATGTGCATTGAAACGAAGTGGATACATCTTGTGTTGATGATTAGGGCAAGACTTGAGTTTCATTAGGGTATGGAAAAGGTTGGCTCTCCTCTGCACCTATAAAACCCTAAATTATTATGATCAAGAATCTGACCATGCCTTGAATTAACACTCACTATCTATAACTCTTTTCACATAGCGCTTCAAGCCACTTTCTCTAAAATCACATAATCACCATGGGAAACAAAGAATATTAAATTCACGATTGGTGGTTCCATTAAATGTCTAAATTTGAATTCGATTTCCAAAGTGAAGCATGAGATGATCCATCCATGCAATTTATAACAAATTAATTTGGATTATTTTCATGCTACTAGAGTGAATCAATGTTTGTCTTTTTATCTATTCATTGATCCCACATGAAAAGTATCACTTTGGTAAACTAATTTGTTTGTTTCATCTACTTTGCAGGACGCCAAGAAAATGTGGCTTGGATCCACATTCAGAAGGGGAACACTTGTACTCGAGGAAAGAAATGCATAGGTCGCAAAGTAGCATTGGTGGCAAGGTCGCAAAGTCGCATAGGTCGCAAGGTCACAAAGTCGCAAAGTCACATAGATCGCAAGGTCACAAGGTTGCAAAGTCGCATAGGTCGCAAAGTCACATAGGTCGCAAAATCACAAAGTCGCATAGTTCGCAAAGTCACAAGGTCGCAAGGTTGCATAGGTCGCAAAGTCGCAAAGTCGCATAGGTCGCAAAGTCGCAAGGTCGCAAGGTCGCATAGGTTGCAAGGTTGCAAAGTCATATACATCGTAAAGTCGTATACATCGCAAAGTCGCAAACTCACAAAGTCACAAAGTCGCAAGATCGCAAGGTCGCAAGGTAGCATAGGTCGCAAGGTCGCAAAGTCGGATAGGTCGCAAGGTTGCAAGGTCGCAAAATCAAATAGGTCGCAACATCGCAAAGTCGCATAGTTCGCAAAGTCGCATAGGTCACAAGGTCGCAAGGTAGCAAAGTCGCATAGGGCGCAAGGTAGCAAAGTCACATAGGTCGCAAAGTCGCATAGGTCGCAAAATAGCAAGGTCGCAAAGTCGCATGGGTCGCAAAGTCGCAAGTTCATAAGGTCGCAAAGTCACATAGGTTGCAAACTCGCGAAGTCGCATAGGGCGCAAGGTCATAAGGTTGCAAGGTCGCAAAGTCACATAGGTCGCAAAATCGCAAAGTCGCATAGTTCGCAAAGTCACAAAGTCGCAAGGTTGCATAGGTCGCAAAGTCGCAAAGTCGCATAGGTCGCAAAGTCGCAAGGTCATAAAGTCGCAAGGTCGCAAGGTCGCATAGGTCGCAATGTCGCAAGGTTGCAAAGTCACATACATCGCAAAGTCGTATACATCGCAAAGTCGCAAGATCGCAAGGTCGCATAGTCGCCAGATCGCAAGGTCGCATAGTTCGCAAAGTCGCAAGGTCGCAAGGTCGCAAAGTAGCATAGGTCGCAAGGTCGCAAAGTCCGATAGGTCGCAAAATCAAATAGGTCGCAACGTCGCAAAGTCGCATAGTTCGCAAAGTCGCATAGGTCACAAGGTCGCAAGGTCGCAAAGTCGCATAGGGCGCAAGGTAGCAAAGTCACATAGGTCGCAAACTCGCATAGGTCGCAAAATAGCAAGGTCGCAAAGTCCCATAGGTCGCAAAGTCGCAAGTTCATAAGGTCGCAAAGTCACATAGGTTGCAAACTTGCAAAGTCGCATAGTTTGCAAAGTCGTAAGGTCACAAGGTCGCATAGGTCACAAAGTCGGAAAGTCGCATAGGTTGCAAAGTTGCAAAGTCACATAGGTCGCAAGCTCGCATAGGTCGCATAGTAGGAAAGTCGCATATGTCACAAAGTCGCAAGGTCACAAAGTCGCTTAGGTCGCAAAGTCGCATAGTTCGCGTAGGTCACAAAGTCACAAGGTCGCATAGTAGTAAGGTCGCATAGGTCGCAAGGTCGCATAGGTCGCAAAGTCGCAAGGTCGCATAGGTCGCAAAGTCGTAAAGTCGCATAGTTCGCAAAGTCGCAAATTCGCATAGGTTGCATTGGTCACATAGGTTGCAAAGGTCGCATTCCGCCACTCAATCACTCCTATAAAAGGGAGAAATCATCCAATTTGAGAGAGGCTTCAACGGCAGTAGACAAAACCCTTGTCTTAACCAACAAATAGCTCGAAGCTCCAGATAGTCTTCCAAAGAAGGATTGGATTACGACAAAAACGATAAAGTACATCTACGCATGAGAATCCAATCTCGAGACAAGATGGCCAAGGATGTAGACAAGGTCATATATTCATATAATCATCTCCTCAGTGGGTTATATCGATGGTCGAAGTCCATCACACTCCTTCCATCAGGTCACTAGCAGCACCTAAGGAATGGGAGGAATTACTACATGAAATGAAAGGATTTCTCGACCCATTCAGACAAGCTTCCAACTCCAACAACTTGTAGGTGACAAGAGAGAGCATCACGCAGTATGTGATTGAGTCGGTCAGGGTTCACACCAAATTTTCTACCTTGTGAAACTAAGTCAACGCCCAGAAAATCACGTTGATTCCATATGCCCTTGAGTGCATACACGAACACGAGGAAAACATGCCTCAACTAGTCACGATAGATACAGACTACAAAACATTGCAGAACTATCTCAGGGAGCATCAACATATTGACACTTTGGCCTTATCAATCAACAGATCATTAACATATGGTCAATGCATGAGAAATACTATCTCATTTTTTGTTGCACAACATGGTAGCTTAGAGAAAATTGAATCAGAACCTAAGAGAAACATGAGGGAGTCCCTGGGTCGCAATCATCCCTAGGTCGCAATCCACCCTAGGTTGTAATCAACCCTGGGTCGCAATCTCCCTTAGGTCGGAACTTCCCTTAGGTTGCAATGTCTCTTAGGTCACAACCTCCCCCAAGTCGTAATCTCCCTTAAGTCGCAATCTCCCTGTGTCGCAACTTCCCCTGTGTTGCAATCTACCTTAGGTCTCGTAGGTCACAACCTCCCTAAGTCGCAATCTCCTTTAAGTTGCAATCTCCCTTAGGTCGCAACTTCCACTGGGTCGCAATCTCCCTCAGGTTGCAATCTCCCTCAGGTCGCAACTTCCCCTCAGTCGCAAGTAATCCCAAGAGTCAGGGAAGACTAAAGGTCACGGGAAACCCAAGAGTCACCTCGGCCTATATGTACATCTTCTAGCGATTTTGTAATGGAATTTTGGGTTGTGGACTTTTGAGAGAGACACATTGCTCTTTATTGAATGGGTGCCTCTAGATGAATACAAAGAAGTGTTATTGGATCTCACTATTGAATCCAATGGAAGTCTCCTGTGTGGTTATGCTATGAATATGGTCTCTTCAAATGAATGAATGCTTCTTTCAAATATTGGTGCACATTTCTACTCATGTATTCCCTTGTGTTATGAACTTCCTTGCAACACGTGGATGATATATGATGTTTTAACTTAAAGAAATGTTGATGAACTGCTTTGTCGATATTTGCTTTAAATCTTTATTAGGATGTGCATAGTTGATAAATGAAACACTTAACCATTGTGAACTTTTTCTAGTTTGTTAAGTGAATCTTGCAATAAGTATGATCTTCGTAAAGTTTTGCTAACAATCCTTTTCATAAGTTTCATGCTTTAAATTCTGCTTTGTTATTCATGGTATTATGTTTCACAGGGCATTCGTGAATCACTGACTTGTATTCGTTCAACATTCGTGCATTCTCCATCTCAGTGAGTCCCCTCTCTATCCGAAAAACATCTTCACCAATTTAATGGAAATCAGGCCTACATACTGGATGGGATCCCCAAACCAAACGATGTAGAGTCTAATTGGGATTCTGCACCGGGGAGATCCCCTTACTATTGGCGAGACATTTTCAACCGTCAACAGATTTGGTGCTAGGAGGGCCAAATGACAAGCTAAGCCCTTGGAGCCTACAGTTTAGTCTCATATCTGTAAATGGCTCGTCCTAAAATCATACTCCCGAGATGGTTATCGGGTTTATCTATTTGTAGATGCTTAATCCCCGACGAACCTCTCTATCACTTGTCTCAGGTGAAGTTTGATTGTGAAAATGGAATTTCCATAACCGACCACCTGTCTGATTTTCTTGAGTTTTGTGAATATTACGAAATTGATGATGAGGAGCTTGCTTGTGTGCTTTTCTACCTCACCCTTGAAGGACGCATCAAGAAATGGTGTCGCACGCTACCAGCAGCTTCCATCCATTCGTTTGAGAAACTCATCAGTGAGCTTCAACAAGCTTTTCACAGGTACGATTTTCAAGATGTATTAATAAGGATAAATGATATCAGAATGAAACCTCATGAATCTATAGAGGAATTTTCTATTAGATTTGTTCATACTTGTTTTGAGTTCCTTGAAAGAGATGTCGATTGGGCATATTTAATTGAACAGTTTCAACAGTTGGTTTTTGTTTTTCTGCAACACCTTCGATCTGAAATAAATCCTGATCCTTATGGATGTCATGATAATCCTCAAGTTACTAACTGTCCAAATTCAGTCCCGAATATTTTCTTTCCCATATCTCTGAGTCAGGAACAACTTCAAGCCTCCAAGGAGGAACTTACTATTTGTGACATTTCTCATCCTCCTCCTGATTTCCTACCTAATGGAGTTTTGTTCGCAAATGGTTTAAGTGATGAAATATGCTTGTAGGGAAATGAACCATGTTGTATCGCATCCGCATCTTTCATACACCCTGTCAAATCAAGACTCAAAAAACAAGTTGATTTAACATCTCTCCATGTTAATGAAACCAATTTCGATTCCATTGAACATAAGCTTGGGTCTAGTCCTAAATCTCATTCACCTATCGGCAATGACTTGGGATTTGTATCGAATGAAGTTGATTGTCCTGTAAAATCCATGCACCATGACATTCATGCAGGCTCATTGTTCCCTCTGGATGAACATAATGTGCGAGATGAAAGTCCTAGTATGATTGGTACTCCCTCATTTGAATCATTTCATCCATTATTCCCTGATTCATTTCTTGAGTCTGTCACACCAGCGATTTCTACAAATAATTCAGAGCTTTCTTCTACTGGTGTTGGTGGTAGTGATGAACAGGAGGGTGATGTTTTAAAATCGCACTACAAGGATGATGAATCTCTTACTCCTGATCTCTTCCATCCGCAGTCCTTAATCGGTCAAGAAAGAGACCTTATGTCTCGACAATCTCGAGATGTTTCTCTCATTGTTTCATCCTCATTTGTTATCCAAGAAGAGCCTAATGTACCAGATACCCAACCTGATTAAATTGGTTGCTTCAATGCTTGTAATTTCTCCGAAAATTTATTCACTCACACCTCTACTAATTGTCACTCGTATCTATCTTTTTATCATACGAAGCCACCCAAATTCGATGATTCACCTTTCTAAGATTCAAGGACTCATCGAGATTCACATTTCCACTCTTGTGATAACGTTGATGCTCTACTTGAAGGATTTTATCTGACAAATTTCTCTACAAGCAAACAATATCTTACCTCACTTGCACTAGATTTAGGGTTAAGCATGAACGGATGTGTGTCATGGCTAGATGATTATAGGCTTCAAGTACATCTTTGTGTCTATCAGGATGGGATTGTAGTTCGGCTTGAACAAACTTTTCTAGCACATTCTCTGGTAAGTAGCCATGACCTTCTTGCTGATATACATCTTTTACAAGTAAGCTTTGTTGTCGGTGCACAATTTTTTATGCCGGTTCTGATTGCATACATACTTGTTCTTGCAGCTTGGGAACTTATGCGATGGTTGCACTGGAAATCTGATTTCACATGACCCGACTGTGTCTACAGTTAAATTAGGGTTTGAAGTTTAGGCTAGCTAGGGTTTGTTAATTGAATTTTACTTGTTCATGTTGTTAATTAGGCTTTACTTGTCAGGATTTTCTTTATAGTTAAATTATGTCCCCTATATTTTCTTCACTGTAGGTAGTTTAGTTTTATGCATTATGGTTTTTGCGCTAATTTGCATTTTTTCACTGTTGCATGGCATTCATAAAATCACTACACATACGTTGCATTTTCCTTTATCTGCAATTATTTGATTTCCTTCACGCATAACATTGCATTGCATCATAATCCCTGCCCTCTGCACTACATCATACATCTTTCTTCTTGCATAGTATACACTTGCCGCTGGCCTAGACTTGCATTTTCCTCTTTGTTGCATACAACTACATGAGCCTTCATTTAACCTAAAGCCTTCAAACCTTTGGTGCCATGGCTAGCTTTCTTACACCTTCTTACACATGCTCGAAGCCTTGAGGATTTCTTTAACCTCTTTGCGCACGCTGAAACCCTAGAGTAGTTTCCCTAGACACCTCGCCCTAATGTTGAAACCCCAACCCTAATGATTGTGTGAGGTTTTGATGGTTACTCCAAGAGGCAGCTTCTCTTAGAACCGGTCATCAGAGTCACATCCTAAGCATCTTTCCTACGAATCTAATTCATTAGCCAGGGAAATGTGAACATGTTGCTTGTGGGGAACTCTAATTAGTTTGAGTGACCTATATCCATAACCTGAATTTTGTGCTCAACATGGTCTTGAATATATTAATGAATTTTTTTCATGTTTCACGTGTTAATTGGAGATGGGGTGTGAAGGCTTGGCATGGGGGAAAACCTAAAAAAATATAATATCTTTCAGTTTCTGTCAAACAAGAAACAACCTCTTTTGCCCGTAAAATAAGTCGGGATCCCTCATCCGCCCTAGCGTAATGAATGCCGAGTAATAAGTGCTAATGTGCACATAAAAGATAATGAAATTAAATGAAGGGTAAGGGATTGAGAAAGGCTTCTTGCGCAGAGAGGTAATGCAACGACTCCGTCAGGGTACTGACCAGGCTCGCTAGCAGTGGAGTAATGTTTATGATTTCTTGAAGTGCATCCGTCGAGGTGCTGTTCAGGCTTGCTGGCAGCGGAGCAACACCAAAAACGTATTTTAAAAATTCTGAATATAATAAGCCCTCTTCCTTTTTCTTTGCATCATCGTCAACTACTAGCATGTGTGAATTTCTATTTGGGTGTTTACTAATCAACAAGACCCAGATGACGCACAAACGAAAGGCATATATGTACAGGTAAAAGCAACACAAGATGTACCCACAGTGCCTATTCAATATTCCCTTGCATCACTATCCAGACTCAGACTATTGTAGGGATTTTGGCAGAGATGCTGGATTCTACCAGTGGTTCGCCAATTGTTGTAGCTGCTACAACGCCCCCAAAATTTTGGGCATATTCAAAATTTCGAGTCTGCCTCTGATTGCTTAGACCATTAAGGTTTTGACCCGACCTTCGGTCAGCTAATCTCCCCATGACCTATTCCTACCAAACCCTATCGTTGTGCCCATTCATGATGCACACCACACCCACTTGTCTTGTTGTCTCATGATTGTAGTAGGGTTTGCAGGGTTTGTTGTTGCAAAGAGCATTGAGAGTTCCTCCATGGATTCGATGCTAGTTTTCCCATAGTAGTCATCACCAATCACTAGGGGCACCAGCTCAGACATATAAGGCTTCAGTCTTGCTTGCATTATGGTGGTCGTGCTAGGGTTCGAGAGAAACCCTAATTTCCTCAGAAAGTCATCCCTTTCCCATTTTACCTAATTCATATTCCCCTGGGGCACATTTTGATATGCATTGCATGAAATCATGATAAAATCATCAAGTATAATTTTACCTCGAGGTTCATGATTGGTTTCCCTCATCTCAACATGTGCATTAAGGTTTTCAAGGTTTTAGTGAGGCGTTACAAGTCCTACGCACCTGCAAGCCCCTTTTCTCTAGCATGTGCATTGAAACGAAGTGGATACATCTTGTGTTGATGAGTAGGGCAAGACTTGAGTTTCATTAGGGTATGGAAAAGGTTGGCTCTCCTCTGCACCTCTAAAACCCTAAATTATTTTGATCAATAATTCGACCATGCCTTGAATAAACATTCACTATCTAGAACTCTTTTCACATAGCACTTCAAGCCACTTTCTCTAAACTCACATAATCACCTTGGGAAACAAAAAATATTAAATTCACGATTGGTGGTTCCATTAAATGTCTAAATTTGAATTCGATTTCCAAAGTGAAGCATGAGATGATCCATCCATGCAATTTATAACAAATTAATTTGGATTATTTTCATGCTACTAGAGTGAATCAATGTTTGTCTTTTTATCTATTCGTTGATCACACTTGAAAAGTATCGCTTTGGCAAACTAATTTGTTTGGTTCATCTTCTTTGCAGGACGCCAAGAAAATGTGGCTTGGATCCACATCCAAAAGGGGAACACTTGTACTCGAGGAAAGAAACGCATAGGTCACAGAGTCGCATAGGTCGCAAAGTCGCAAAGTCACATGGTCGCAAAGTCGCATAGGTTGCAAGGTCACAAAGTCGCATAGGTCGCAAGGTCGCAAAGTCGCATAAGTCAGAACGTCGCAAAATCATATAGGTCGCAACGTCGCAAAATCATATAGGTCGCAACGTCGCAAATTCGCATAGGTCACTAGGTCACAAGGTCGCGAGGTCGCAAGGTCGCAAAGTCGCATAGGTCGCAAAGTCGCAAGGTCGCAAAGTCGCATAGGTCGCAAAGTCGCAAGGTCGCAAGGTTGCATAGGTCACAAAGTCGCAAAGTCGCATAGTTCGCAAAGTCGCAAGGTTGCATAGGTCGCAAAGTTGCAAAGTCGCATAGGTCACAAAGACGCAAAGTCGCATAGGTCGCAAGGTTGCATAGGTCGCAAAGTTGCAAAGTCACATAGGTCGCAAAGTCACAAAGTCTGTAATATCCCGGAGGGAAATAAACAGTAATATAAAGTACACAAACAAGGTACACAGCAACTAGAGACAAACCACGAGACAAAATACACAATATGGAGAACGCTGAGCCATTTTATTAATACTGAGAAATAAGAAAAGTACAAAGCTGATCAGAATGATGGCACCTCGACTTTCTCAAGGCATGTGTAGAAATACTCTCAGAACAATGTGTGGAATGGTTGCTCGCTCTATCAACTGTGTAATCTCCAAGCTGCTGAAAAATGTTGCCGTGCTACTGCAACTGCTGGAATGAAATGAGTCTTTGGGGCTGCTCCCCAACTCGGAAAATGCTGAAACTCTAGGAATGGTCTCCTCTCCCAATACCTAGAAAACCCCAGAGAGCTTTTCGAGAATGGCTGACCCTGGAAAATACCTCCTTTGAGGCACTATGCTATCCCTCAAGGGAAAACGCTGCCCCTGAAGGAAACACTGCAAAATATGGCCTCTCCCTCTGCAAAATGTCTCCAATAAGTAAGGGTTGATCCCTTCCCTAATCCTCCAGTCTGAATCCACCCAAATCACCTCAATCCGAAACTCTCCCCAACTAGAACTGCGTCCTCCCTCTGCAAGACTGCGCTATCCCTCCAAGGAATGCTCCTTAATGACTGAAGCTCTGATCTCTCCCTGCAAAATATGGTAGGACTCCTCACCCGAGCAAGCACTCGAAGTGTCCCAGGGCTGAGGTTGGGATCTCCGCACGAAGATACCCGGTGTACTGAACAGTACATGCAGACTAGCTAAACAGCAAGCATGCTCAATGTCTAGAGACAATCTCCAAAATGCATAATCATCAATGAGAGAAATGAGGTAGCCTCCCCTCTATTTATCTTTGGTGAGCCTCCCTCTCTCCTTGGCCCCACCACCTTCACGCTGTCTCTGTTTGGCCCACGCTGCCAACTCATCTGCGCTGGCTGGGCCCACGCTGCCTAAGTGTGTCACCCCCTTCCACTTGGCCCACCTTGACCACAACGTTATGTCTCCTAGGTGACTTTAGGGAGTGTGTTTTGATTAATGTGTGGAATGGTTGCTCGCTCTATCAACTGTGTAATCTCCAAGCTGCTGAAAAATGTTGCCGTGCTACTGCAACTGATGGAATGAAATGAGTCTTTGGGGCTGCTCCCCAACTCGGAAAATGCTGAAACTCTAGGAATGGTCTCCTCTCCCAATACCTAGAAAACCCCAGAGAGCTTTTCGAGAATGGCTGACCCTGGAAAATACCTCCTTTGAGGCACTATGCTATCCCTCAAGGGAAATTTGAAAAGCACCCACAAGAAGACGAAGAGGCTCTTGCAAAATATGGCCTCTCCCTCTGCAAAATGTCTCCAATAGGTAAGGGCTGATCCCTTCCCTAATCCTCCGGTCTGAATCCACCCAAATCACCTCAATTTGGAACTCTCCCCAACTAGAACTGTGTCCTCCCTCTGCAAGACTGCACTGTCCCTCCAAGGAATGCTCCTCAATGAATGAAGCTCTGATCTCCCCCTGCAAAATACGGTAGGACTCCTCACTTGAGCAAGCACTCGAAGTCTCCCGGGGTTGAGGTTGGGATCTCCGCATAGAGACACCTGGTGTACTGAACAGTACGTGCAGACTAGCTAAACAGCAAGCGTGCTCAATGTCTAGAGACAATCTCCAAAATGCATAATCAACAATGAGATAAATGAGGTAGCCTCCCCTCTATTTATCTTTGGTGAGCCTCCCTCTCTCCTTGGCCCCACCACGTTCACGCTGTCTCTCTTTGGCCCACGCTGCCAACTCATCTGCGCTGGCTGGGCCCACGCTGTTTAAGTGTGTCACCCCCTCCGTTGTCACTTGGCCCCCTTGGCCCACCTTGACCACAACGTTATGTCTCCTAGGTGACTTTAGGGAGTGTGTTTTATTCTAAGTGAGTCACATTCTCCTTTTACCCACTTTATTTATATTTTAACTATATAAGGCAGAATTAATCAAAATTAATATTTCCAATTAGTTGCTGCTAATTGGAATATTACAAAGTCGCAGAGGTCGCAAGGTCGCAAAGTCGCAAGGTTGCATAGGTCACATAGGTCGCAAAGTCGCAAGGTCGCAAGGTCGCAAAATCACAAGTCGCAACGTTGCAAAGTCGCATAGTTCGCAAAGTCACATAGGTCGCAAGGTCGCGAGGTCGTAAAGTCGCAAGGTCGCAAAGTCGCATAGGTCGCAAGGTCGCAAAGTCACATAGGTTGCAAAGTCGCAAAGTCCCAAAGTCCCAAATTCGCATCGGTCGCAAAGTCGCATAGGTCGCAAAGTCGCAAAGTCGCAAGGTCACAAGGTCACATAGGTCACAAAGTCGGAAAGTTGCATAGGTCACAAAGTTGCAAAGTTGCATAGGTCGCAAGGTCGCAAAGTCGCATAGGTCGCCAAGTCGCATAGGTCGCATAGTTGCAAAGTCGCATAGGTCGCAAAGTCGCAAAGTCGCAAGGTCGCAAAGTCGCATAATTTGCAAAGTCGCATAGGTCGCAAGGTCGCAAAGTCGCAAATTCGCATGGGTCGAAAAGTCGCAAGGTCACAAAGTTGCAAATTCGCATAGGTCGCAAAGTCGCATAGGTTGCAAAGTCGCAAGGTCGCAATGTCGCAAGGTCGCAAAGTCACATAGGTCGCAAAATCGCAAAGTCGCATAGTTCGCAAAGTCGCATAGTTTGCAAAGTCACATAGGTCGCAAAGTCGCAAAGTCACAAATTCGCATAGGTTGCATTGGTCACATAGGTCGCATTCCGCCACTCAGTCACTCCTATGAAAGGGAGAAATCATCCAATTTGAGAGAGGCTTCAATGGCAGTAGACAACATCATTGTCTTAACCAACAAATAGCTCGAAGCTCCAGATAGTCTTCCGAAGAAGGATTGGATTACAACACAAAATGATAAAGTATATCTACGCATGAGAATCCAATCTCGAGAAAAGATGGCCAAGGATGTAGACAAGGTCATATATTCATATAATCATCTCCTCAGTGAGTTATATCGATGGTCGAAGTCCATCACACTCCTTCCATCAGGTCACTAGCAACACCTAAGGAATGGGAGGGATTACTACATGAAATGCAAGGATTTCTCGACCAAATCAGATAAACTTCCAACTCCAACGACTTGCAGGTGGCAAGAGAGAGCATCACGCAGTATGTGGTTGAGCCGGTCAGGGTTCACACCAAATTTTCTACCTTCTGAAACTAAGTCAACGCCCAGAAAAGCACGTTTATTCCATATGCCCTTGAGTGCATGCACGGACACGCGGAAGACATGCCTCAACTGGTCACGATAGATACAAACTACAAAGCATGGCAGACCTATCTCAGGGAGCATCAACATATTAACACTTTGGCCTTATCAATCAACAGATCATTAACACATGGTCAATGCATGAGAAATACTATCTCATTTTTTGTTGCACAACATGGTAGCTTAGGGAAAACTGAATCAAAACCTAAGAGAAACATGAGGGAGTTCCTGGGTCGCAATCATCCTTAGGTCGTAATCCACCCTAGTTTGTAATCAACCCTGGGTCGCAATCTCCCTTAGGTCACAACTTCCCTTAGGTCGCAACCTCCCCCAAGTCGCAATCTCCCTCAGGTCGCAACTTCCCCTGGGTCACAATCTACCTTAGGTCGCAATTTCTCTCAGGTCACAATCTCCCCTAAGTCGCAATCTCCCTTAAGTCGCAATCTTCCTCAGGTCGCAATCTCCCTTAGGTCACAACTTCCCCTCAGTCATAAGTAGTCCCAAGAGTCGAGGAAAACCAAAGGTCACGGGAAACCCAAGAGTCACCTCGGCCTATATGTACATCTTCTAGCGATTTTGTAATGGACTTTTGGGTTGTGGACTTTTGAGAGAGACACATTGCTTTTTATTGAATGGATGCCTCTAGATGAATACAAAGAAGTGTTATTGGATCTCATGATTGAATATGATGGAAGTCTCCCGTGTGGTTATGCTATGAATATGGTCTCTTCGAGTGAATGAATGCTTCATTCAAATATTGGTGCACATTTCTACTCATGTATTCCCTTGTGTTATGAGCTTCCTTGCAACATGTGGATGATATATGATGTTCTAACTTAAAGAAATGTTGATGAACTGCTTTGTCGATATTTACTTTAAATCTCTATTGAGATGTGCATAGTTGATAAATGAAACACTTAACCATTGTGAAATTTTTCTCGTTTGTTAAGTGAATCTTGCAATAAGTATGATCTTGGTAAAGTTTTGCTAACAATGCTTTTCATAAGTTTCATGCTTTAAATTCCGCTTTGCTATTCATGGTATTATGTTTCACAGGGCATTCGTCATTCACTAACTTGTATTCGCTCAACATTTGTGCATTCTCCATCTCAGCGAGTCTCCTCTCTATCCAAAAAACATTTTCACCAATTTAATGGCAACCGGGCCTACATACCAAATGGGATCCCCAAACCAAACAATGTAGAGTCTAATTGGGATTTTTCACTAGGGAGATCCCCTTATTGTTGGCGAGACATTTTCAACCGTCAACAGGTTCCTAAATGGAAAACTAAGTTAAAAGATGTGAATTTCTAGGAGAGTTGTTAGAGTTAAATAGATTACTTCTTAAGATCTATAAGCAAAAAGTGTTATGAGCAATAACCATCAATACATAATTTAAATAAGCATAAAGCATATGAAAACCAGTGCCTTCAAAGTATTGCTCTTTAAAATGAAAATGTATTTGCTTAAATGAAATAAAATGCTTTCAAATGGAAAGCAAAAGTAATCTTGAAAAGTGAAACAAGAAAACGTTAGCACAAGATTTTGTAAATTCTTTCAAGATAAATAGATTTATGAATCAAAACATGAGAAACTATCTTGCTCAAAAGGAAAAAGCTAGTGTTTTACTTCGAAGAATGTAAATGAGATGATAGAAAAACTCAAATGTTAAACCAAGATAGCAACATGCCATTAAATTTGCAACACCAAATAAGGGTACTTGCAAGATATAGAAATCATCCATAAGCATAATGACCATTAAAATGACAACATAAAATGAAGTTCCAAAAGTAAGCAAATTTCCAAGTACCATAGAATTAAACTTGTTGCAAAATTTAAGAAATTAAAATTTTTGCATCCAAAATGCTTCTTGAGATAAGATTTGCATGTGAAACTTTAAACCATCAAGATGGAAAAAAAATTGAAAAAATTGCAAGTAAATGTGATGAGATAGTGCTCTTGGTTTATTTTATTAGCTTGCTCTAAAGCAAGATTACAATTGAACTCTAATCCTCAGACCTCACTGTCACCCAAAGGTTTAGATCTCACAGTGAGGAGTCCATAGAGGTAGAGGGTCCATAAAATGTCTATTCAACCAACTTAAGTTGAGGTACATTTTAGTGATGCTTGGGGCATGTGAGATCTAAAAGTAAAATAACAAGAAAATGAAAATTCAACTTCAACTTGAAATATATTTGCTTGTCATGAAATAAAATGTAGCTTTACTTAATGCATCAAACTTAAGATTGTAGAGCGCGCTCAATGGTGAAGCATAAGCGAATTTGAAGTATGATTTCAAGCTAAATAAACTCAAGTAAAGATGTTTGCATATAAAAAATATGAATTTTCTATGAAAGTAAATCATCTTAAAACTTGTAGCAAATCAAAATAAATAGCTAGTGAAATGAATGAAATGCATGGTTGTGTTAATTGACCAATTAAATGAGATGCATGCAATTTAAAGAGATCAACAAATCACACCACAAGTTCTCTCAAAAAATGGAGAGATTGGGATGTCAATGGGTAAAAGCCACGCTCCCAAAATCAGAGATTTTATTGGTTGTTAGAGGTAAGAGACTATGAAGCCTCCTACAAGCTCAAGAAAAACCTTTACAAATGAAACTTGAGGTCTTAGACTTATCTTTAATGATAAATTTCTGCAATATAAAGACTCAATAGAAATTAGATTTTTACAAGTAAAGAAGAGATGCTAAGCCTCCTCTATGCTCACGGCCAAGAGAGAGAGAAGAAGCCACAAAAGGAACTCGGCTTTCCTCAAGGAAGCTCCTTAATTGCCCACGACCAAAGGAAAAAGAGAGAGTCCTAGTTTGACATTAGAGCTCAAAGGCCCTGCAATAATTTGTTAGTAGTTTCTTGAAAGTGAATCCCACAAATTGCTATAAGGAAACAAGTTAGAAAAATAATGCTACAAAAAAAAACCAATCAAGTGTTAGACAAAGAAAATCACAAAATATTGCACAATAATCTACAAAGGCCTAAGCCAAATAGGATGAGTAAACTCTCTTCTTTGTCTAGCCATGCTTAAGCTCTTTAAATAGCAAAATATGATCCAATGAAACACAATGAAAAGTAAAATATTTTTAAATGATTGCATGCATACAAACTATGTCCAAACGAATCCTTGCAAGACACTTTTTCGTAAGATAAACTATGAAAATCCAAAAAACAAATGAGCGTTCCTTTGAAGGTGCTTCAAGAGTGGGTTGGTCTCCCAAAGACTTCCCCTCACACTTGATCCAAAAAGAATTCTTCTACAATACTCAAGTCACAGATTAGTTCATGTATATTTAAATAAGCAAACAAGGAATTGAAACTTCTAGAAATTTATTTGAAAATTAACTAGAACTTTCAACCTCTAGAGCCTACCTTCGCATCAAATGCTAATACAAGATCGTTGTGCACTAGCAAGTTCACAAGAATACATGGAAAATGAAATAACTCAAAGCATAGGAAAAATTATACCAATGGCTCACAATGCACCATGCTTCAAAGGAAGAACACCCATGAATGGACCCCCAAAGTCTTTTTATTGATATTCTTGAAAAATGTACAAAGTAGCAGCACTTTCGCAAGTACAATAGCTCATATCCAATATCTCCAATATGAGAGCTCATGGCTCCATTATATAGAAAGTTGGAAGAAAATCCTATTGAAGAACCAAATGCCAAGTGGTGAGAGGGAGGAGATCTCAAGGCAAATTCGAATTTGATAAGTGGAGCTCCATTGCCAAGTGTAAAAATCGGATTCTGGCAAGTGGACATCATTTTCTTCTTCCCTTATGTGCCAAATTCGAATTTTATGATGGAATGACAAGTGTATATGGGTGGTGTTGTCGCACAGATTGTCTAGGCACCACGACAACGGCTCAGATCGGGGGTTGTCACCCTGATCCCCAATCTCTCTATCTAAGCTGTCTCCTTGCAAGCTAAGGGAGGTAGACCCTAACAGAAATGAAGGACAAGAATTGGTTGCAAATCAACCAATCTAGGAGACAGCTAAAACACCAAATACTTGATAATATTAACGAGATTTCCAAGATCAATTGTATTAAAACCAATGCCTTATGGAGTTAAAAGATCCCGTTATGTGATTAGAGTTAAGTATTAGATATATAACTGCTACTAAATGACCACAATGATATTCAATAGAAAGTGCCACGATCATTCATTAAGATACTGAAGCAAAGCTATCATGAAACGATCATTAAGTGTAAATGCCAGATGCTTGAAATATTTTCGAAATTATGATATTCCAATATAACCCAGTTCGAAAATTAAAATGCTCCATTGTCAAACTTCAGATAGAAAAATTTAGGTTTATTTGACTATAGGAGTTTTAAAAAAAAAATTAGAATTTTTTAAATTTTTAAATTTTTTATTATTTTTTAAATCCTAAAGCAAATTAAAACAAAAAATTAAAACTAACACTAAAAAAAAAAAACTAAAACTAAGTAACCATTAAAAATGAAACTTCCTAAAATCTAACATTAACCAAAATCTAAAACTAAACAAATTAAAATAAAGGCTAAAATAAATTAAAAAATCTAAATATCAAAATCTAAAATTAAAAAAAAAATCGAATAAACAACACTAATGAAGTCCTAACCAAACTTAAGCTATCAGTTAAATCTAAACTAAAATTTTCAAAATAAAATCGAATCCTAACAAAATTTAAAACCTAACGCTATCAAATAAACTCTAACAAAAATCGAACTAAATTAAAATTAGAATTAAACAAACGAAAATCTAAAAACTAAACTATTAAAAAATGAAATCGATCAAATCAAACGCATATACATTCAACGTTTATATGTGTGCGTTCGTTTGTATGTTCTGCAGGTAGGACGAAGCTGATCTGGACGGCGTTGACGAAAGAATGAAGATGGAGGGCAGAGAGATAGGTGCAGGTCGAGGCAGCAGACGAAGGCACGACGTGAGGAGACAAGAGCTCGACGGCGGCACGATGGATAGCAAGGTTCGGAAGTCGATGATGGTGTGGAGAGGGTTTCGCTTGCAGAGAAGGGATCACGTGAGAAGCTAAAGGATGACGGCTGCGGCAGAGATGAAAAGGGTCGATGAGGGATGCAGATGACAGCGTTTAAGGAGCTGGCCACAGAGGGAAGGAGAAACGCAGGAGATAATAAAGCAAGGGAGCTCGACGATAATGAAGGCTTGGATAGGCAAAGATCAATGGCAACATTTAATGCAATACAGAGAAATGAGAGCAGCGTAGAGCTGAAGGATGGATGGGCAAATAAAAAGTGATTTACTGATGGAGAGAAGACATCGGACAGCAAGGAAAAATGAAGTGCATGCTAGAGGCAGAATTATGCAGTAATCAAACCCAATACTTTTAAATTTTTCCCTTCAAATTAAACTCAGATTTTCAATGTTCTCTGAATACAATGACATCCAGATTTGTCCAAAGAGGTGATTTGAGGCCAGATCTGGCCCTTGGGGGGCTGGATCTGGCTCAGATCTTTAAAAAATTTCTGAGTGAAACCTACAACCTGCAAGAAACCAGTCAGATCCTGAAGATATACACACTAAGAAAATTATTAAACCCTTACAGCCCTAAAATTTAAAAATTTACAAACTAATTTACAGATCTGATGCCCTCATGGCCAAATTTGAATCCATTTTAGCACAATTTTTTAGAGATTTAAAATTTTAAAGAGAGGCACAAGCCCTAGAAAACCCTGCAAAACCACCAATTTCGTAAGATAGATTTGGAGTTTAACAAATAATGAGCTTTTCAGATTTATGTCATTTGAGAGTCGGCTAGTCCAACCGAAGATTTCCTAGACGCTCAAACCCTTAAAGAAAATATTTCCCTGCACACTTAGATCTAGACCTTAGATCAATAGAGATTCAAGAAAATAACATGAGATCCTTAAGAAAAATAGGAACTACTCTTTCCGTTAAATCAAAGATGCTATCTTATGAATCCAGAAAACTGCACAAGATACATGTATGCAGATTAATCCATGAAGGCCATTAACCATAAAATGCCAAATTAAGTAGCAGAGTTCAGAGACAAATCACCACATAGATCCGAGAAGGAACATCAAAATTTGTAACCCCAAAGTCTTTATGCTTTATTACTCAAAATTTACAAGAGCTTCTAAGAAAAAGTGCACGATCCTGAGATCGAATGACTCAAGACTGATAAAGACCTCTAAATTTATAGGACAAAATCTCCAACGACTAGTTCAGTTGATCCACGTCAAAATAATCTCGACCGTCGATCAGATTTGATCATCTTTTAATCTGGACGGTCGAAATTATAGTTTTGAGGAAAAAACGAATTTATGATTTAAATCCATTTTAATTAACTCAAAAATACTATTTTTGAGTTAATTACCCCAAAATTTTGACTTTGACTTAACCACCTAGGCCCAAGGGTCCAAAATTTCTTAAAATTCTCAAAATTCCCTTGACCCGGGGGCCTTTAAAAAATCATTTTTTAAGGACCAACAAATTTTTCCTTTAAAGAATTTTATCCTAACTTGGGACCTTATATTAATTAAATTTCTGGCTTTTGATTTTTTAATTAATTGACCAGAAAATTTAATTAATTCACTGAAAGAGGATTTTAATTATTTTTCCAACCCTCTTTACATAAGATAATACATTTAGACACATGAAGGGGGAATACCCATTCATATAGACCCTCAAATAGATACACAATTCTGCGACTCAAAACATGATCTAGTAGACCAATTAGCTCAAACTACTTTTACAAGGACTCGATAGAAAACACTAAGACTCACTTAGCATGCTGATGACAAAATCCACCCTAGCTTTGGGGTGAGGCTGGAGGGAAAAACTTTGCCGATCACTTACGTGAATCAGTGAGACAAAAAACCTCCTAGGATAGAAATCATCACCAACATACTAGGCTTACCTAGGTTGTTACATACATTAACGGTCTTACTTAGATCATTTACATCATAACATGCAGAATGGGTTTACATCATTTATAAAACTGTCGTCAGATGATGGAATCTGAATGGCGCGACCATGTCGAACATGATGAAACTCATTTGAAAAAATGGGGTTGTACTGCTATGGGGTCATTGACAAAGTGTGGTCAACAGGTGGTAACCCATGTGGGGACAATTTTCCACAAAAATCTCCACCAAATATTCTCCCAAATCCTCCCAAATGTGCATTAACTTTACAAATTCGAATTTCCAAGTAAGCAACTCTCATTTAATGCCAGAAATTCGATTTTATTTGAGCAAATGTCATTTCTTTGATTTTAGGAGTCCACATCACCTTGGGACCTTACTTTAGCTCCTCCATAATTTTCCACCTCATTTCCACCTCATTTAGAATGTGTAGATATTTAATTTTCTCCATTTATTTAATTTTTGGCTTAATTAATTGCCAGATTTCCCACTAAACTTAGGAGAAGTGGGTTTTGAGGGTTTAAAACACAATTTTAACCCCTCAATGTGTGTCATAGTAGAAAGTTGAGGGTAAGAGGTGTAATTTTGATTACTCATACCCCATACAACTTCTCTAGGAAACACTTATTACAATTCAATTACAATTTTTATTGCAATTTCCGACTTGTGGGAAATCTAAAAAATTAAAAATCACTACCTAGACCTAACCAAATTCCACGAAATTTTTGGTGTGATCTAGTATGGTAATATACATTGACTCTAGACACTAGGACTCACCGAAGGCCTCACCATCAAGCCGTACTCCGGCTTTGGGGTAAAATTTGGAGGAAAAAACTCAATTAATTATTAACTTATGGTAGGGTGATCATAATTAACCAAGTGAAAAAAAGTTACCTAGGCCTATTACAGACTCAATACTGACTCAAATTCATCATTACTAGCATCACTTATTACAATTCGCCGTAGGGCATGGAATCTGGGTACAAGAGAAATTGATAAGAAGTAGAAGTAGAGTTTAAAAACTTTGTTGAACTGATGATATATGATGGTCCAAGTGTCTTCACATTATCATCAGGTGCCACTCCAGTGGTCAACAAGTTCTTCAACCATGATCAACCAACTACATATTCACTGCGTACACCAGAATATGCCTGTCCTTGGGATCACTGACAATAGACCAGAACTGCTCAACCAAGAGATCTTTTGCAATATAGGACCTCGTCACTAATCTTCGAACCTCTCAAGCATATATTGGGTCATATGCTTCACTAATTAACAACAACATCCTCCACTACAGGTACATGATGCAAAATAAACGCCCAGTTCATATTTCAGCTACACATGCACTACTTCGTGTGCACTGATCTTCCATTTCATCAGTTACATGTGTGCTCAATTCAGCTTTGCACAGGCGTGTCAACACCCTACTCTACGACTCCACACTCCAGGCTTCTACAACCACACTCTGTTTCTGGCGATAAAAAAAATAAAAAAGTATTTTTATTTTTTCCTCAGCACGAACTCGCACCCACGTCCAATTTCCTCAGATTTTCTTCGTGAAGGTGAGTTTGCTAGAACGACCGACCCATGGATGACAATGTCTCTTAGCAATCGATTGGTCCATTCTCCCTCTCTGACTCGTTTTGTGTGGGGAGACCAAATTTGTTGTAGCTAAAGTTGGCCCCAATCTTTGGTAGATCTGGCCTTGACATAATTGTGATTAAAATTGACTTCGAGACATGGAAAAGACTGTCAAACTAGGAGTTGACTGCAGCCCGCAAATGTAACACTTGGTCTGAGAGTCGTCCTATTGGTTGGCTCAGTCTGATACCGAGTTTATAGATACATACTGGTGCACCCTGTCACAGGCGACCCATGCAAACAAATGAATTTTATGTCGAAAATGTCGAATGCGACTCCAGTCAACTATGAATCAATTCCCTGGCCGAGTGGCAATTCGGTTTGACTATTCCACTTAGCCGACAGGCCTATCAGGGTTATTCCCTTGTGGGTCGCACCACAAATCGCTTATATTCTAGGTCAAACTTTACTGTGTGGATCGATCCTATCCGTAGATTGGGAACTCGACCCCGGAAAAAGAAAAGCGGTCCTTTTCAGTGGCTCACTTCCTGTAATTTTACGAACCAATAACTTAACTTTCACCACTGTACATCTCTATTGGTTGTCGCTCCTCCATTGCCTACGTCAACCCCCCACAACGATTAGTATGCCTCCCAATATCCGTTTGTTACCCGATCACCATTATGCTCCATAGAAATTCCCTTTTAATCATATGATGACTCTTGCGTAAAATTCACGTCCCCTACACTATAATAATCTTGCCAAATATCCCCAAAATAGATGATGCTCAGAAAATCAACCCTTGGGATAAGGGTTCCACCCCCAGATAAGATAAGATAAGAAACGATAATTTTATTAATGTCCAACGAATGACCACAAAAAGGTCAACGGGACTGTCAGTTACAATGATTACAACATGCCTAGCCAGTGGAACAAACGGTCCCCTTCCTTTATAAAAGCAGGAAATACAAACTACAAAGAGTGTAAATGCAAAGTAAAGGCTAGATGACTAAATCATCTTGACAATGAGCTGCGATGAAGAAGTCCCGGAGGAGAAAGAGGAGCCTCCTGAAGGAGGGGAGACTCCTACTCCTAGCATCTGAGGCCGATAGAAGAGGACTGAAGGAAACTTGTCAATGTCTATTGACCCGAGGAGGAACTGGACTGCTGTTGCTGTCGTCTAGAGGATTTGGGGCGTCTCCTAGGGGAGGGTCTGGTCCTGAAGCACTGATGGGGTCCAGTGGGACGAGACCCCCAGATCAGCACTGATTTGGAATCATGGTCTACGGATCGATCGGTGGTTCTCTTGGTGCCCCACGATGTCGGGAGCACCCTGAAGAAAGTTGTGATCCTATGTGTGGTGTCTGAAACAGTGGGAGGCTGGAGAAGAAGCGAATGATGCCAGAAGGTCTCCTGAAGGTAAAGTGCCAAGCATCTCTGGTCAGTGTATCTAAGGACGCTGGCCAGGCTCTGGGGGCCCCTGAATAAGCAATGAAAACGTCCTCGGATCTCATAGTAGACTGGGCATCTGAAGATGAAATGTAACTCAGTCTCCACCTCCTGTAAATGACAAAGCTAACAGATCCTATCCATCCTGTCAATGTGATGGTCTGTCTCCACTCGAAGCTTGTGCGATCCAAACCTAAGCTGCCTGAGAGGGATCCTAATAGCATGCATTTAATGTTGGAGGGTATACTCGGGTCGACCAATGAGTCCATTTCTGATCTCCAGAAGGTGCTCAGCGTAGAAGGTCATCTTTGGGCGCAGCCCGCCCAGAGGATTGATCCATGTAGTTTGAATGTACTGCCTGTAGATGTCCTCCTTGATGATTTTGTTGAGTTCTTGCTGGGTTGGGAGAAGGTTCCCTTGGGCGTTTAGTGAATACTGGAACAGGGGGAGATGATCCATCTGGATACCTGTAAGACCTAGGAGTTCTGTCACACCAGTGAACCAATATTTGGTTCGGTCTGTATGCATATGAGCGATGCTCTCCGAGGAGCAATAGGCCAAGTATGGGTACCTGTCTCTACCCTCTCTCGTGTATGCCAGCCCACGGATCCGATGAAGAAATGAGACTATCCTGAAGATCGCCTCCAAGAAGAAGGGCTTAGCCCTGAACTCTGCTAGGATGATGTTCTGAGGAACTGTCTGCTTGCACCGAATGAAGCGGTGCAAGAGAAGGGTCTGGACTCGCTCTGCTGAGGCCCAATGAGGGGCCCCAAACCTCTGATCCATAAACAACGGTGGGGCAGATCAAGGTATCCATGATGTTCATCTTAGATGAAATATCCTAGAAGCGGTGACGGAAGCATTGTCTCTCAAGAAGGGTCAGGGAACCATATCCCTTGTTTATCCTGGGTTGAAGAGCCGACCATAGGCTGAAACGGGGACCTGTAAACTGCACTCCTAAGTAAGTGTAGTTGCTAACGACTTCGATTTCTTCTCCGTTGAATAGGAAGCGGAAACTTGAGGTCTTCTCACCCCATTGAAAATTATGACTTTGGTTTTGCTCGGGTTCACCGTCAGGTGTTGAAGATCCCAAAAGGCTGCTAGGGCATCCAGCTGTCTCTGTAAGCCTTCCGGGGAGGAGGCTAGGAGGGCAATATCATCGGCAAAGAGTAGGATGGAGATCATGACATGGTGGAGAAGGCACCCATCAGATTCCTGGATATGCTCTCATAGGAAAGGTTTCAACTCATTAATGTAGATCCCAAAAAGATTGGGGGAAAGCAGGCACCCCTGCTTGACTCCAATAGTGCTCCGGATGAACTCCGACATCCATCCAACCTTGCGGAGACAGCCAAGGATAGATTTGTAGAGGCGCATAATAGCAGTCAGAAGAGTAGACGAGATGCCAATCTCTCTCAGCATCTGAAAAAGGTCCTCCCTCGGGACCAAATTGAAGGCCTTCCTGAAATCCACAAAGCAACAGTACACCTTGGACGACCGATGCCGGGCCTCCTTGATCGTCGCTCGAAGGGTGAAGATATGGTCAATTGTCTGATGATCCGATCTGAAACTAGCTTGTCCCCTAGCCCTAAGATGTCTCTGCTCTAGGAAGTTGGAGAGTTCCCTGTGGAGGGCAGTAGCATAAAGCTTGGAGAATGTGTGACCGACCATGATCGTTCTGTAATTGTTCGAATCGGATGTAGGTCCTGCCTTATGGATGGGGTAGATAATGTGGTGGGACCATCCATCAGGGAAGCCTTCTCAAATGACATGGTTGAAAAGATCCACTAGGTAACTAACCAAAGGACGAAGCCCAAGTTTGAAGAATTCTACCTTGAAGCCTTCTTCGTCTGCGGCTTTGCTGCTGTTCATCGCCCAGATTGCCTCTCTGATATTTTTGTCGGAGAAGAAGTGACAGGTGGCTGGGGGGGTTATAACCTGAATGAGAGGTTTCCCGGGGATGTCATACAACTTGGAAGTGTGGGAGAACATGGAGGTGGGATCAAGGTCAATAGGGGTGGGGGATCGCCTGGAAAGGATGGTGCCCCAGAATTCTTTACGGGAGCAAAGAAGGAGAGTAGAAAGAACCTGTCTTTTGTGGGAAATAAAATGACGTTTCTTGCAGCGAAGGAGGTAGCGGTAGGCAGAACGGATGTTGGGGTACGACGATAGGGAATGTCTGAAGGCATACCGAAGATCTTGGTGCAAAGATTTGCACTCTTGGTCATACCACTTATTCATAGGACATCCTCCCGGTTTGGGGGGGACGGTGGTGGAGCGGGTGGAGGAAGGGAAGTACTGGAGCGCGGCCTCCCAGATTGCAAATGAGAGGCATTGGTATTTGTCATTGACGGATTCAAGAGAGGTGAACTGGATTTCAAGTGGAAGTTCTTGCTTTAGGATAGAAGAGAAGACGTCAGGGTCGCCTTCCTCGAAACGGAAGAAGGTACGAGGCGAAATGTGCGGAATAGGGGGGGATGTGCGAGGGATGTCAAACTAAAGTGAAAGTGAGAGAAGTGCATGATCAGCCAGGGGGATAGGTGTGATAGAAAAGTTTTTGATGTGTGGGAGGAGATCCGGGCTGGCAAGGGTGTAATCTACTACACTCGCTCCCTCCCCATGGGGTCGACAAGTAAAGAAATGGGAGGATGGAAAGCAAGGGAGGCCATTCAGGATTATCAACTCGTGAGACTCCCCCAGCTGCAGAAGGTGTTTCCCATAGACTATGGTGGGGTCCAAGCTATCCTCTGATGTCCGGTGCATGCTTACCGAAGTCGGATCGACCCCTCGAGTGCAGAACACATCCTCTATAGGATCATGAATGGGTATCTGGAGATCTCTGGTGCGGGCATTAATGTCCCCCATTTGAATGATGTCTCCCACTGCTGAGTACTTGGTAATGTCAAAGTACAAGTCTGTGAAGGGGTCTCCGTCACTGCTATGGATAGCAATGTAAATGTCTCTCGGAGGGGAGACTCTGGCTCTGATCTGAATCCACATGAATCTGGCGTGATCGTCGATCGCCACAACAGAGATTTTGTTTCTAAGATCATCTCGGGCGAGGCATGCTACTCCTCCTGAACTCCGTGTCTCCTATCTGCAAGCTGAGGTCCACTGGTATCCTGTGATATCAAGGAAAGGGCGGACTGGGCTCGCGTGTGTTTTGGTAACAAGTAGGATGTCTGCTGAAGTAAGGGCGTCATGAAGTAGGCCCGGTGATTACCAGAAAGAGCCATTTCCATTCCAACAGTGGACCGAAACACTCGTACCCTGTCTCCTCTCCGCTCGGGCCTGTCATTTAGAGCTACCGGTTCGAGGTACCCATCTCGGGGGGAAGGAATCTCGAACAACCGCTCAAAGATTTCTGATGACTGCCCACTTTCCTGCCTGTCTTGCTTCTGCAACCTGTTCTCTGGCCTGTTTAAGTTCGACCACCTGTGTTCTTGTGAGGTCCTCATCCAAGAATACCTTGTCTAGAAGGGAGAACAATTTCCGCTTTGCCCGAAGTGCTCGAAGCATATCTGTGGAGTTGTGGAATCTGAGGAAAAGAGTAGAGTCCTGCCCCAACCATGCCCTATCCAGCGTTATATCGGGTATGTCAAGCGTGTCACGAAGGAACCTGTTGCCTGTCCGATGAAGGAGTGGGTGGGGGAAGTCCCCTTACCTTGAGGTTTAGTTCTCTTGCTCGCCAGGGCCTTTCCTCCACTAGTTTAGCCTGCACAACCTCTTCCACCGCTGTAAGGGGTGGGGCCTTCTCCTTTCCTCTGACCACCTGTACCCATGAACTTATATGTGATTTCGTTTCTTGTTTGAAAGATACCTGTTGTGATCTGATTTCTTCTTGTTTATCCTTGAGAACCTGAATTTCCTCCTGTAAAACCTCATCCGGCGGGCGTACCGCGATAAGTTCTCTGCACTCCTACAGCTTATTCTTTAGGGACGAGTTATCTTCCTCAACCACCCCGACTCTGTTGGACAAAGTGCCAATCTCAGAACGAAGCTTGCAGTTTTCCGCTTCAAGGAATTCCATTTTCCTCAGTAATTGTTTGATTTGGGAAGTCCAGAATATGAAGTCGGTTTCCAACGCGATGTCAGTGGGGCTATACACAGTCCCGGTCACGTTGTGGCACTGCTGGAGATACTTAAGTGGCCCCCTATCAATGAAATTCGGGGAAGGAGGAAATTTCCCCCCCCCTGGGTCCTTGTTTTCCTTCCTCTCTGTCATCCCAGTCAACGGAAGTTGAAGCGTCGGAGGAGGATTCCGGGAGACTGCGGGAGACTACAAGAGGAGTTGCGAGAAGAGCTGTCGGGAGGAGCTGCAGGAGGGTTGCAGGAGGGCTGCGGGAGGAGCTGCGGCTGCAGGAGGGCTACGAGAGAAGCTACAGCTGCAGGAGTTGCGACTGCGTGGAGCTGCAGGGAGCTGCAGGAGGAGCTGCGGCTGTGAGAGGAGCTACGGGAGGGCTGCGGGGGGTGTTGCGATTGCGAGAGGGCTGCGAGAGGAGCTGCGGCTGCGGAGCTGCAGGAGAAGCTGCGGCTACGGGAGGAGTTGCGGGAGGAGTTGCGGGAGGGCTGCGGGAGGGCTGCGGGAGGGCTGCAGGGAGCTGCGGAGAAGTGTGAGAGCTAGTGAAGAGCAAGAGCAAGGGAAGACATTTTGCTATTAAACACCTCTATTAATGGTAATGGAAAACTTGGAGCGATCCACTCAGAACTTTGGCTCAACCGAATAAATCTTCCAAAACCCTCAGGCTGGCAAATACACAGCTCTGATACCACTATAATGTCCCTAAATTTACCATTAAATTTATCATTCATTCAAAAGAAGATTGCCATGTAAAATAAAACAAATAGAGTGCATGCAATTCAATAACACAAATGTGCAAAAATTATCTCAGTTGCCATTATATTAAATAATTGAAAGAGTGTACATGATGATATAGCTGAAATAACTGAGATAGACAATCTGGTCTCCAAAACTGATCTGCTCTGATGTTGAAGCCAACCCTCCCAAAACTGAACTAAAATCAATTACTGCACTTGTGAATTTTGGCTAAATTCACCAAGGCGATGAGGTGGGCTTGTGTCCACTCTCACCAAGATCACCCGAGGGTTTTCGTCCTGAGGCTACTGTTGAAGTAGAGAACCGGGTTCTCAACCTCTCATACAAGAAGAAGTATCAAATCCAAGGCCTCCTCTAATGGCCTCCTCTTTTTATAGATTTGATGGACCCCTCTAGAAGCTCCTACTTTATTATTATTTTAATCATTTAGCACATTTCCCTGAATTAAAATATTCTTTTTAATGTGGGAAAATGGTAAATTGGCCACCATGCCTCCTCATGCCACTGAAAATCACCTCTAACCATCCCATTGTGTAGATCTTCTCATTATGGTTCCAACGAGGTATTACGCTAAGGTGTTTTGCCAAGTATTCCTCCCGAAATGCCACCTTAAGCATAATTGATTGAGTCGGGCCCATTAATGACTGTATTTTTTAAGTTGTTGGAAGGCGACGGAACGAAAGACAAACTGTGCGGATGATGGAATATACCAAGCAAATGCCATCGAGCCCTATAAAAACTCCTCAAAAATCCTCCAAAAGCTCCCAGGTCCCGTCGATGACGCCAACTTGCACCTGTGTACTGCCTACCCCCAACTCTAAAATTCCATCCTAACCATGCCATAAGGAACACCAGAAAAAGGAACATCACAGAAGAACATATCCATCCATAACAATGCCAATTAGAAGCTTCAAAAATAAGACAAAGTTATCCAAACATCAAAGTTCATTCATAGATCTCCAAAACCATCCACAAATCACAGATATGAATTCTCTAACAAGGCCGAAAATCCTAGAGATAATGTTTTGAAATGGGAGAGAGTCTCTCCAATTTATACAAGACTAGGTACTTTGAATAGAAAATGAAAGAAGCCTCCTTTTCATGCCTAATGTGCTAAATAACCCACCCATGGTTACAATCCAACCATGATAGCTTTAAAAATTACTTTATCTCTCCTCCTAGCCCACGCTAGGGTGACGTCGTGCATGTGTGGAGGCATAGAGAGGAAGCGTTGAGGCCTCTTGTGCTAAAAACATGGGAGAGCCTCAAAAATCATGATGACGATGTGACAATTTCTTGACATGCAACAACTGGAAATTATTCTTCTAACTAGTTAATTATTAAGCAACTTATCTGCTACGACAAACAACGAATAATTCACACTGCAATTCTTGAAATATAAAAATTACGTTGTGGAAATAAAATATGTGGAACTAAGAAAATATAGAGCAATCACGCACACAAATTGACACTGTTATTTTTGCATAATTGTCCCCAGAAATACCCAACACGGGGAAACCAGTGCAACTGATAAGGGTTTTATTATTATGCAACGGCAGAAATTCTGAGTAAAATAAAATGGATGTAATATCCCCAAAGGGAGATAACCAGTAATAAACAGAAATATGCCAGACAGATATAGAAAACACAATGCTGAACCAGATCATGGAACCAATACACATAGAATGCCAGAAAACTGAGCCATTTTATTAATCTGAAAGTACATAGAGAGGAGTACAGGAAAATCAGAATAAATGCACCTAACCTTGCCCTAGGCAAGTGGAGGCCCTCTCAGACAAATGATGGCTGCAACAAGGACAGCGTCCTAGCTGGCTGAAGACTGCTCTGAAGACTGAAGCTGGACTACACTGGAACTATGAGCTGAAGACCAAAAGATAGCTGATATCAATACTCCAAACCCTCACCAATGAAAACGCTGTCTCTGCTAGTGACAGCGCTGGAACAGATGTGGTGCTGGTCACCAAAACCCTCCAGATGAAAAGCTCAGCTCCTCAAGGCCAAAAACGCTGTCAAGCCCTGCTCACATGACCCTGCTCACCAGATCAGCGTCCTCCCAGATGGATCAGCGTCCTATATGCTCAGATCTGCTGGATCTGAAGCCTACAATCCAGATCTGCGTCCTGTCCCTCCAGATCTGCGTCCTCCTATATCAGATCTACTGCTCTCTCCTCAGATCTATGCTAGATCTAACAATATCTCTTCAGATCTGCAACCTGCAAGGCTGGATCTGATGTTATCTCTTCAGATCTAGGCTGGATCTGCCAATATCTCCTCAGATCTGTAATCTCCCAAGCTGGATCTAATGCTATCTCCCCAGATTTGCCACCTACAGAACCAGATCTGCAAATATCTGCTCAGATCTACAATCTCCAAGGCTGGATCTATCAATGTGCCTTCAGATCTGCGTCCTCCTCTTCCTGCTGGAACAACGTCCTCACTCCCAGACTGATCTGCGTCCTTCCTCCTCCTGGTACAGCGTTTTCCCTGCTCAGATCTGGACTACGTCCTCCCTGGAACAGCGTCCTCACTCTCCAAGGCTGATCAGCGTCCTTCTTCTCCTGGAACAACGTCCTCTTCTTCTCAGATCTGCGCAGCCACAAGAGGCTTCTTCCTCTCCAATTCTCTTGCTGAAGATGCTACCAAGTCCCACTGAAACTGAAGGGTGTTACTCAGAAAATAACCTTACTAGGGCGGGCACTCGAAGTCCCCCGAAGCTAAGGGTGAAACCAGAAATAACCTTACCAGGGCAGGCACTCGAAGTCCCCCGAGGCTAAGGGTGAGATCTCCGATCAGAGACACTTGGTTGCACTAAACAGTGCTGCAGACCGACTAAACAACCGGCGTGCTGAAGCAGACAGAAGTCTAGCTCTCAATATCAATATAAAATCATGCATACCAAATGAAGTGGAAACCCCTCCTTTTATAATGCTAAACTCCCTCCAAAATCTTAACTGCGTCCTTCACCTTGCAGTTACCCTTGGGTCAGCGTGAGGCCTCCCCTCATATATGTGTGGACCCCCAAGGCCCCCTCTTTAAGTTATAACGTTAATCGACTAGGAAAACACTTTATTTTATAAAGTGAGGTGACTAAAGTGAGGTGACCCCTCTTATTTCTCACTTTATTTATTATTTCTAACTAAAGCGGCAAAATTAAACAAAAATGAAATATTCCAATTAGCAAGGCTAATTGGGAATATTACAATGGACGCCGAACTAGCGGCCTTTTCTGAAAGAAATACTAGCAAAAATATCTGAGGGAATTTAGTTTTTGTAGCATTGAATGTGTTCTAGCCACGAAATTTGGTGGAGAGGCTAAAATAGATGTATTCTCCAATACCCAGAAATCGTTTTTGGAAATTCCAACTAGAGACGACTTAATTAAATTTATTAATCAGTTTTTAATATTTCCTAAGTATAAACTTCGGAAATATGATTAATTAATCATAATTAATTAAGTCATGGTGTGAATGTTCTAGAAACTCAAACGGATCGACAAGGAAATAATATGGGCCATCGATTATATTTTAATCTTGGTCGTTGGTGCTCCAACAAAATATTATAAGAAGTCGATGGGTAGATGGAGAACACACGTGTAGTTACTCAGTTGCCCAGACAGATTGATTTTCTCAATGGCTAAGATTCAATAGAGGAGATAGAGCCAGAGGATGAGTAGCAGGTGAGAGAGAGAGGGTACCAGAAAAAGTGCAGAAGGTACATATCGAATTTAGGAGGCAGCGTGAGGAAATAGGCAGTAGAGAGTGACGCAAAGGCACCAACGTATGGGCAGAGGGTCCATTTCGGGGTCAGGGAGTCGCTGTGGAGAGAGAAATTTATCACAAAATTTCTCTCAATTTTTTCCTTTGTTTAAATTGTCAGAATTCTTGTACTCAGATTTGTTGTTGAAAATTAATAAGAAAACCCTCATCTGCTACACCAGTTTTCCCAAGTTGGGCTTTTCTGGGGACAAATGTCCAAAAATAACTGTGTTAATGTTTTTTATGTGTGTGCTAGAATTCTCTATTTCCAACATTTTATTTCCGCAATAATTTATTGTGAAAATTGCAATAGTAAATTCATTCGATATTTTCCGTCGCAAATAAGCTGCATAATTAAATTGACAGATAGGAGAATATTTTTCAGTTATTGCACTAGATGAAATTTTCACATGGTATCAGAGCTTATATGATCAGCCAGAGAGCTTAGTAGCAAAGAAGAGAAGGAGGATCGCTGCTCTGCCTGAGCAGCAGTTTGATTCCCCAAAGGAAGCGTAGTTCCTTGGCAAACAGGGTCAAAATTCTTTAGGAAAATCGATTTCTCTGAGAGAGCGACAGAGAAATCTGATTTCTCCTGATCAAGGATTACCAAAGGCAAAGGGAGCAACCTTATTTTTCCTTGCAGAGTAGATCTCTAACTAGACGCAGCAATTTTGCAGCAGCAAAATCAGCATCAGGAGGAAAGAGAAATAGCACAGAAAATCATGGACAAAATTAACAATCAGGATGCTTCAGATTCAACATCACCTGGTGTCTGGTATATTAGTGGAGCTTCAGCTCATATGACAGGAGTTAGAGAATATTTCTCTAGCTACCAAGAGGAGCAAATGGACTTCCAGATCACAATGGGCAATAAAACCAAATGTACTCTTGTAGGGAGAGGCACCATAGAGTTTCAGACGGAGTCAAGAACCAGCACCAAAGCTACTAATGTATTGCATGTGCCAGGATTGGGTGTGAACCTAATTTTAGTGTCCCAGTTATAGGACAAGAGGTACGATGTACACTTCGTAGGGAAGGAAGTGTATGTCAAACACTCCAGCTGGAAGAAGGTGAAACAAAATGGAACTTGGAGCAACAGGTTATACAGGCTGTGTGAAATTTTCAATCTGAAATACTACTGCAGTGATTGATTTATTTCACCTACTTATTTATGATAGTTATTTACAGATGCTTTAGTAAATTCTGAAATAAACAGAGCTGCTCCATTCATTTAACCAAACGAACAAGAACAAATAAAACACATATAACACAATAGAAAGAATCACATGAAAACAGTTATTTTTGGACAATTGTCCCCGGAAAAACCCAATGTGGGAAAACCAGTGTAGCAGATGAGGGTTTATATTATTCTTCAGTAGTGGCAAAATCTTTACAGAAAATATGATGAGTAGATGTCTGTAATACCCCTGAGATAATTTTTTCGAACACTTCGGAAGAATTTATGACACACTAGAGGCACCCTTCCTCCCTCTGTGTCACTCTGCATGGCCTTCTGCGCAGTCACTGCATTGGACTGCATCACTCTGCGTGGAGGGTCAGTGTTGTTGCTCAACGCTGCTCCCTCTGCGTCCTCCTTCTGCCTCCTCCTTGCTCTGCTGACTTCTCCTTCCTCCTTCTACGTCTGCAACCCCGCCTCTACAACCTCACCCTCTGAAATCGAATTCTCTTACTTCAGAATCAATTTCCTTCGGGTACTGAGAGTGTACCCGGCTTACTTTCCAAATGACCCTCAAGCCTTATCTTATAGTCTTCTCGCTGACGAATCAATGACCTAGATTGGATCGCTAATCAATGGCTTAGATTAAAAGATGACTTGATCCTCATTTTCTAGAAGATTCGCACTCTACTTTATTAATACCCTTTAATTATTTAATTTCACTAAGTTTAGACTTAGGGATAACTTTAAAATAATTAATTATTTTAATAAGCATGATCCGAGTGGAATTTCCACAAACAATTTTTGGGTTCTCTAGAATACTGATGTCCAAGCCTCTTCCCAAAATATGAGACTTGGAACACTTTCCAATGCTACAAAATCAAGAGGTTGTAGCTCGATTCTCAAATGGCACTAATAATCAGTGACAGTAGCAATGGGAAGGAGCTGAACGAATTGTGACATAGGAGGACGGGACATTTACACCATGGAGCACTCAAGAAGCTCAGAGAAACTGTAATACGAGTTCCAGTTCTCAATACAGAGCATGATGGTGTATGCAGAGGATGCGTACTTGGGAAGTACGCGAAGGTAGCATTCTCGAGAAGTGACAGCAGAGCAAACAGTGTGTTAGGACTGATACACTCAGATATTTGTGGCCCTACGTCCATGAGAGATCTTAGTGGTGGTGAATACTTCATCACCTTTATTGATGACCATTCCAGAAAAACCTAGATCTATTTCTCAAAGACAAAGGATGAGGGCTTTAATCGGTTCAAAGAGTTCAAGGCACTCGCAAAGAACACGATAGGGAAGAAGATCAAGGTGCTTTGCTCAAATAATGGTGGAGAATACATTGATAAAGATTTCACATATTTCTGCACGAAGGAAGGCATCAAAAGAGAATGGATAGCTCCATATAACCCTCGGCAGAATGGAGTAGCGGAGCAAAAAAACAGAACGATAGTTGGGGTTGCAAAGGCTATGTTGTATGATCAGGATCTACCCAAATTTTTATGGGCAAAGGCATGTAACACAACGGTGTATTCAGAACGGAACTCCTCGTAGAGCATTCGAGAAGAAAATGCTAGAGGGAGTCTTCACAGGAAAGAAGCCTAAAGTGAGTCACTTGAGGATTTTCGGGAGTGTGTCTTACTGCCACATGCCAGATGAAAATGGCAGCAAATTAGATCAGACTGCAAAGAAGGGGTTCCTCGTAGGGTATAGCGAGACCTTAAAGGCATACAGGATCTACATTCCTAGCAGTATGAAGATTGTAGTGAGACGAAACGTAAAGTTCATGAAAGAAAGAGCTTTTAGGAGGTCTCGAGAGATGCCTGTAGATGATCAAAATCAGTCAGCAGAAGTTTCGTTAGTCCAGCAACAGGGACAACAAGTGGGACCAGTAGGAGGACAGTCACAAGAATCAAGTACAGTGAGTAGTACCAGGATTGTCTCAGGTGTTTTCTGATATATATCTGCCAATGTATTCCTTGTAAAGATTCATTTACTGAAGAATAATAATAAAAACGTCATTTGCTGCACCGGTTTTCCCACATTGGGTTTTTCCGGGAACAATTGTCCAAAAATAAGTGTGTACATGTGATTGTTTCTTATGCTTATGTTCCTTATTGCTTCTTTCTATACATATGTAATTGTGAATGTCGCAGTAGTATTTATTTCGAAATTTACTGATAGATTTTTGTAAATAACTTATCGGAGTAATAAGTAGGAGAAATAAATCTATCACTGCAACTGTATATTTCTTTGACCTCAAATCGTATTTTTTATGTAATTCTGATTGCATGAAGTCCGTAAACTGTTTGCAATAATCATCCATCTCTTCTTGATCGAATGAAAGGTCAGTTTCTTCATTTTCTTCCACTCTTTCTTCCTCAGTTTCTTCTTTTGTTTCATCATCTTCCATGTAGAAAGCAGAAATTCGAGCATCATCTTCTTTTTCATCATCATCATCTGCTGAGCGGGATGGAGCTGCCTCTATATACAAAGGTGCTTGAACCTGATCTTGATCTTTCCTTTCTCTTTGTAGAATTTGCAAGGGCTATTTTTTAAATTGGAGATTAAAAACCCCTCTACTTCGTCTTGCAGGCTTATTATTATCTATTTCCAACTTCACCAGTTTATTAGACAATTTTTTTATGACTTTAGTCATATCGTCAATTCTCTGATCTTGAGATGAGGCTTCTTCTTTAGCTTTTCCTTTATCTTGGACTTTACCAGCAGCGGACATATTGGCCTCAATCTCCAGAGCATCAGTTTGAATCTGATCCAAAGTGGGGGACCTTCTTTCTCTCAATGTGAAACTGAAATATGGTTCGAATGCACCAGCAAAAACGACCCTTGCTCCAATAGGAGGAGGTTTCATTTCCAAAGGCAAACTATTATACAATTTGTTAAATCTTTTCACAAAATCATTCATATTTTCATCAGATTTCTTTTTTATTGCATTGAATTCTGTCAAAGAATAACCATGGTCCCTTTTTTCACCCCATCTCTCGGTGAAACGTCTTTCTAGTCCATCCCAATCATTTATTGAACCATTAGGCAATCATTTAAACCATTTCCTTGCCTCTCCACTTAGAGATTGAACAAAAAGTCTCATTACAACATCTAAATGCTCAACATTTAAATTCTCAGCAAATGTGCAAAACAAGGGTAAGTGTTGTTCTGCAGTTATTTCATCTTCACCAGTAAATCTAGGGAGTAACTTGAGATACTCCTGAGGCATTGCATTCAGTGGTTGGGGTAGATTTAATGGTGCATATCTATTCATCAAGAAAGAAGGGGCCGCCATGTTTATGCCCTGGTTAACTGCTCCTTGAGTGGGGGTAAAATGAATACCAACTGCAGGCGGGGGTGAATGAGGTGGAACAACTGATATAGGGATTGGTGTGTGAACGATTGCAGAAGAGCTGGAAACTATATGAGGTTGAGTTTCTGTAAGAGGGAAAAACACAAACTCAAGAGATTGCTCTTCTAATGTAGGTTCTTGAAAATGAATGGGTGATGGTGAGGATTCTTTTTCCGAGAAAATGAGTTTCCTGGAAATATCCTTGGATGAGAAAGTGCGAGAACTGCTGCCTGGTGCAAGCAGTGTAACATCTGGTGTATCAAATATTTTTGGTTTCTGGCCCTTCTTTGAAACAAGCTTCTCAGGATCAGACAAAACAGGAACTTTTTGCTGAGAGGTATCCGACCTCGTGTGAGGTTTCTTAGGAGCCAGAGCTATTTTAAAACAAACACAGCTTATTATTTCCTCCTCTCTGAACAACCAGAGGAAATGTAAAATAAAACCCAGGGAAAACCTTCGAATCTTTGTCCCCGGCAACGGCGCCAATTAATGTTGTACCTTAAGAGACAATTCCTTAGCTGTGATAAGGAATCAGTGCTTAAGACATTATCTGATTATGTCACAAATGAATATATTTCTGTCTCTGTCTTATAAACCCTTAAACATTGATTATGTAACCCTTAAATATCAAATCCATGCATGTTCTGCAATGCTATATTCCACTTATGCTGAAATGAATGAACGGAAGAAAAAGAGAAGAGGATTTCAATCTGATATGTTGTTTCAAACAGAATCTATCATTTTAAAACCCTGAAGAAATAAGTAAAGATAAAGTTAAAACAGAGGAGCGCACATTAAGGTTTGTTTAACTCTTAAATACACATGTATAAAGAGACCCGCTGCTCAAATTACTCTATTTTATTCACAGATACGAAAACATTGTGTAAACTAGATAACTTTTCAGCATAAACAGAATGATAGAAACTTGCATACTCTTTCATTGATTTTCCATTCTTGAGTACAAAAATTTGGCTTCAAGGTTCAAAACTCGGAACCTTTTCCGTTCTTGGAATCTTCTTTAAATACAAAATAACAAAACAGTTTCCAGCGATGAAACTAATTCTAACTGCTTTAAATACTTACAGTTACGGAGGTACATGCCTCAAAAAGGTCCTATTACAATTTACATGATTTTGAGAAAATAACATAACGTGAAATTGAAAATTCCTAATCTATAAGAACAGCCGCTTCTGATACGGTTGCTGAGTCAACGGCTACTTTTTGTTGAGATGCTGGGATTCCTTTTGCTGAGTCCATTGAGAATGTTTTGCACTTTTTCCATATCTCACTTTGGGTTGTTGATGAATTCTTGAAACTATGATATTCCAACCTGAATTTAACAATCTGACTGTGTGTAGGTATTTCTGTGAAGAGAGTCTTCACCATCCATAACAAATTGAAATGCCTTTGCAAGAAATTAAACATTGTTTCTCCTTTTAAAATCTGTGTCTTTTCATGCCTGTTATCCATCTTGCTTTTTGCCAATATTAATAAATCTTCATAAAATTTCCATGACAGAATGTTTCCTTTCTCTGTCCAACATGAAGGTAAACCTATTCATGTCAATTTATCAAATGATATATCAAACTTTTTCACTGTCTCTTTGTTCCCAGTAGTCTCTTTTCTGTAACTTTCCGGAGATCATTCCTAATTATCATCTTATTAACCTCCACGGCATAAAAATATCTATCATGTATTCCAATGTCTTCTAATTCCTCATCTGACTTGGAATTAATAGAGTATATGAACTTCCTAGCCCAATTGGCTCTTTTAATTGTTGTTTGCTTATCAGATAAGATCTCTTCTTCATGTTCTGAGATAAGGCTTTTCTCCTTTGCAACTATATTCAAGAAGTTCCAATTGGACTTCATTTCTGAGATAATTTCACCCCAAATGATATCTTTAGCCTTTACAAGTGAGATATTTCCTTTTAATTTCTCTTTGAGATCTTTAATCTCAGCTTCAGCCTTTTGTAAATTCTGTTTATTCTGATCAGCTTCATTTTCTAGTGACCGTATGATCTTTGTGGCCGTTTCTAATTCTGCTTGAGCTTGCTTGCGATCTCTTTCTGCCATCTTCATTTCTGTGTCGAGTTGAGCAATCTGTGCTTGGGGATCTGTATCACCTGTAGGAAAAGCAAAGGTACAAGTATGATTTTCAATGTGATTTTGTAAAGAGATGGCAGTCTGCTTTATTTTAGACAATTCTTCATCTTTGTGCAACAATTGCTGACGGAGTTCCTCTTTCTCTTTCTCCGCCTCTGCCACTTCTGCAGCCATTGAATGCTCTGCAGCAGGTAACTTCAGCTTTTTCCTCAGGGTGGATATCTCTATTTCAGCATTCTTCATGAGCTTCTGTATTGTAGCTTTGTCACTAGGATCTACACCAACCTTTATGATAATCTTTTTCAACTCCTCATTTTGAACTGATAAGGTCCTTGAATTGGCCTTCTCCAACTTGAACTGCTTGATAACTTTTGCTAGCATATTTTCAGCTTTAACAGCCGTGGCATTGGTCTTAGTTAGATCATTGACAATTAATTGTCCAGTCTGCATATGTAGATTCATCTTATCCAACAGTGGGATCTTCTTAACATCCATAGTTATATTTACAGCATTAAAACTGCTTGAAGATCCAAGAGACATCCCTGTTGGATGTGTTAAAGCCATTCTGAACTGATCCTTCTCGAGATCCATCACAGTTAGCAACCTAGTCTGATTAGTAGCTATGTGATGCTCTTCCTGAGCCTCCACATCAGCTTTTATTCTTTGATTCTTCTCTTCAATCTGTGTAAACACCTGTTTGACTGAGGGCACCTTTTCTTGGTAAAGCTCATGACCTCCAGGAGAAGAGGGAGCATTTTGCTCTTCATTTATATGGAAGGTAAAACCTGGTGAATTTGAAGAATGATCTTCAGCCAACTTAGTTCTTTTCTCCTCTCTTGGCTCTTCATCATCTATCTCAACAGCAGAATCCTTACTTCTTTTATTTATCTTTTTAGTTATAATAGGTGTCTGAACGCTTGTTTTCGCTGAATTTACTTCTGTTGAGTTTGCCAGCTTTTCTTGCTCAGGACAGCTTTCATGAGTAAAAGCAGAATATCCATTTTCAACTCTCCTTTGGGAAATCACTCCATGAGGATCATATGACCATTTTTCACCTAGTAACAGATGTGTCTCTTCCAACAACTTAGACACTTCACCAAATGCTTGTCTCGTATTTACCACAAAGGGTCCCACACTCATGGGCAACTTATACATGAGACCTTTCTTCATGGAAACAAAATGTACCTGATCTACATTGAGACTCTGTCTGATGAATTCAAGGGCAAAAAGCCTCATAGGCACAAAAGTTGGGAGTCTGTAAGGCTCAATATTAGTTCCATACAGTCTTATCTCAGAATATTCCTCAAACACAAACCAATCCCCAAACCTGCAACTAGGTCCCAACTGTAAAAACTCCCTGGCTTTTGGTAGAAAACAAGGGGGAGAAACCCCATTCAATACTCTATAAGCAATTGACATATACTAACTGGCAAACTCAAACAACCCTGCTTCATTTCCCTCTCTTCTAATTATGTCAGTCCAAAATATAACTGACTGCTTCTGTTTGTTGACATCCACTATATTTAACTCCAAACTCATAAATTCCTCAACATTTTGATATAAGAATAAATAAACAATCAACGAGGGGAATTTAAAGGAACCTATGAGAGAAAAGCTCATCAACTGAGAGTTGACAATCTCTTGCCAGAAAGATGGAATATCCAGAACTGTCCCTGGTTTCATCATCATTGCGTACATTCCTAATACTGATTTATCAACTATAAGGTCATTATCTTTGCCCAGAATTTCTCCAATACAACTCAGAACTGGTCTATTCTCAGCATCAAAAATCTTCAAATTGAATTCTTCACCTTCTAGTTGAAATTCTTTTAAATTTGGTCTCAAATGAAACATACACTGATTAAATTCTTCTCCTGAAAGGTTTTCAAAATAACTTGCCAATGAGGCTTCTGAGAATTGAAGTGGTGACTCGTCTTCGGAGAAGCAAAACGCTTGGCGAATCAACTGTGTCGACAACTGTAGAACATTCTCCCCCTGCGAATTCATTATAAAGCACTTACCAAGATACATTGAAGAAATCAGCCAACAAATAAATTCGGGAAAGAAATGAGCTTTTGGGATACATGCAGACAGGACACCGGATTTCTTCATGGCAAAAAAACCTGGGGAATTCTCGGCATTTAGGGTTACTCGATGATAAAAGAGGGGATGGTTTACGGAAGACACGGTATCTTGGATGTCTCTCTCACTGTCCATGAGAGAAATGTGGCTAGTCGAACCAGGTAGTGAAAATCGTTTCGCCATGGTTGTACAGACAACAAAAGCAATCCGTAAAGTAGTGGAGAATGAAAAGGTGGCGACGACACGGCTTAAAGGGGAAAACAATTGCAAATGATTTGAAAATGTGATAAAGATCAATTTAAAAGCCGCGCAAACCCTTAATAAATGCCTGAAATGACGTGTAAAAGCCGTTGACAAGGTTTATCGTGGATTACAGTTGTCTTCCACTCTGCCTCATGACGTCATTGCGGGGGCTCCTGGAGTACGGCGGCAAACTTTGGCTAGTCCCCCCCGCAATGAATCTACACCGTTGATCGTTGTTTATCCCGCAATCAAACAGGTCAACTGCGGGGGCACTTGATTTGATAACTCACGAGCTCTTTGCGCCTCCGCATTTAATCACTCTGTTATAATCTTCAATACTTGCTACTTCCGCTCGGAGACTTGCTCGACGTTTAAACATGAAACCATAATATACACTCAAATAAAGTTTAACAATAAACTTAATTTGCATCGAGCTTTAGAAACATTTCTTTTGTATGTTACAGTATAGAAAACATTATACTATAGCATACACTTTTTCTGAATTTCGAATTTTTCTTTTTTTTCTTTTTTTTTCTTTTTTATTTTCAAAATAAAATAGAAAAGGATATGCAGATGATCCACAATAGGCCACATGATGTAGCATTTGAGAGGGAGCAGCAGTACAGATGAGGCAGTGATTGTAGCAGAGTCATGGACAACATTACAGAGACCAGCAGCGCATTGGATGAGGGGCAGCAGCCGAGCATCAGCAGCGCAGAGGACCAATGCCATGGATCAAAGTAACGCTTCTGAAGTGAAGTTTTGCTAGAGCACATTTCTTGCTAAGAGGGAGTGTTGATATTTTGGGTAGCATCGGATGTGCTCTAGCTCCGTGTAATATTCCTTTTTTTTGGTATCACCCATGACAGGGCTAGGAGGGACTTCCAGAGTTAGGAGCAGACAAGTCACATGTACAGATTGATGCTACCAATGGGCTCAGGAGCTCTTTGGAGGAGTTTTGAGGAGTTTTCATGGTTTCCGGAGGTATTCGCTTGATATAATCCATCATCCGAGCGGTTTGGCTTTCGTTCTGGTGCATTCTGATAACTTTCGGAAATTTGAGTTATTTATGAGCTTAACTCCGCTGATTACACTCAAGGTGGCATTCCGGGAGGAATACATGATGGAACACCTTAGTGTAATAGCTCATTGGAATCGGGACGAGGATACCTACATGGTGGGACAGTTAGACACGGATTTCAATGACTGGAGGAGGCGTGGTAGCCGATTTACCCTTTTCTGCATTAAAAAGGAATATTTTAATAAAAGGGAAAAGTGCTCCATGAATAAAATAATAATAAAATAATGCTCTAGAAGGCTCCAAGAGATCTATAAAAGAAATGGAGGAGGCCATTGGGAGATATGGTTGGATCAAATCATTTTCTTGTGTATGAGAGGTTTGAGGACGTGGTACTCAACTTCAGCCGAAGCCCCAGGACGGAAACCCTCGGGTGATTTGTGAGTGTTGGACGGAAACCCAACTCTCTTGAGGAAACTTCATTCAGAAGTTTCAAAGAGCTTCAATGATATTGGAGTGAGGATCATTCAGATCTTCAACAGGAGCTTCAGTGGATTCAGTGGTAGCTATTGTCGGAGGGAGAGTGCAACAGTTCATTTTTGGAGGCCAACACAGTGCAGTAGTTGCAGCAGATTTTCTTGAGGCCAGTTGTATTTCATTTATCTCAGCTATCTTTCATTTCAGCTTGTAACCCCAGTGATAATATAATAAAGCTGAGCTATATTTCTGCATTATGGTGTTATGGATTTGCATGTACTTGTGTGTTTAATTTTACATGGCAATCTTCTGTTAAATAATTGTTGAATTCATGCCATATTTTGAGATATAAGTAAATTTAGGCAAATTCAGTGAAATATCCCATTTCGAGATATTACAGTGGTATCAGAGCCACGAACTTGGCTCAACCTGCGGGATTCGGGTTTTCAGTTTCAAATTTAAGTATTGAAGGGTTGATTTTGAAATTGCCAAATTCAACGTGCGGGTTCCAGTTTTCCAGTCGCTGATTGTTCGAGGGTTTTATTTTCGAAGAGAATTTCCTTTAGTAAAGGTTGGGTAAAAATCGTGTAGTGATGGCCCAAACATATCGATTACACCTGAGCAATGTTTAAATCGTTTGGTGCATTATAATGATCTCCTGCGTTTGCAAAGGATTGGGGACATTCGACAATCGGGATATTGTTAAGGAAGGCCGAATATTTGAGCAACCGCCATAGGGCAAATCAACTCATTTTAAATATCTGCAAAAGGCCAAATTGACAAGATACAAATCTCAATTCGTGGAAAGCCCAAGTCACTCAACCGCCGAATTGAAGACCGAGAGCACTGTTAAGGAAGGCCGAGTATCATTTGCGTAAAAGCAAAATTATTCGAGCAGCCACCATTGAGCAAATCAAATTATTTTAAAATATCTTCAGGAGGCCGAATTGATAAGATGCGAATCTCAATTCATGGAAAGCCCAATTTATTCAGCCGCCAAATTGCTTCGCTTACGGGATTTTGCTAACGTCAAACTTAAGCAATTTCCTTGCTGAAAGGAGACACGCTGCGGCTCACTGCTAGATATCTACACGAAGTGAGAAAGTCGTGGCACCAATTATAAGGTTTATATTTCGGAGGCTGAGCATCGAAATTGCCAGGTCGATTTGCAGAAGCATAGAGGTAGTCCATTCCTCCCTGACGACAACACCAATGTGAAAGATACGGGGCCAAACCTCACCTTTGTGAAAGCGTGTAATTCAACACTGAAGAGTGGCAAGATTAAATAGTCGATTATTCTGCAGAGTCGCCATTTCGATTATCATGCTTACAGCAAGACCTAGTGCTATCGGCACTGGGGCAAGATTACGACTCTTTGAAGGGAAAAATTTATCAGCCAAATTATACACAGGACCAAATCTTTAGCATTCTCTGAGGAAATTATTAAGGAGGTCGTGTTCACTGCAAAACCGATTTTACAATGAAATAGTGGTCGTATCTGCTTATAACAGCAGAGACAACGGTAAGCGATTTTAGAGGCTCGTTTTATCATTCGAGAGGTTGAATCTTCAGCGGCAGAGTTAAATTAAGACAAAGAACCAATTGTGGTATTTTATTGGGCAATTATAATTCAAATGTCAAGGTTGTGCTCGCTGTATGCGAATAATAAAATTACAGAGGCTGCATTTCTTCTCCAAAGGGTCGAGGGTTCGACATGCATTTTCCACAGATTTCTAAAAAAAAGGGAATCCAGGGTACAAGGTTTTGAAGTCATCTTGTCACTCATTCTCCAGGTTCATCACTCTTTCCTATACGCTTTATATTTTCAAATTGTTGGTATGATGTTGTGACGAGATCAGGCTGTCTACAAACTGTTTGACAGAAATCCTAAATGTCAACTCATTATTTTTTTTTAGCTAGGAGGATGTCATAAAATGAATTTATCAGTCTTGATTACATTGGTAACATGCATACTAAATGGGGTTGTGAGCCCTGACAAGACAACAAGATTGCTGAATTCTGTCATAGCAGTGTTAGGCATATGTAATGTTGTTGAATCATGATGTTATGAACCTTGTATTGAGTCACAGTTGAGGAAGTGTTTGCAATTTTAGTGCATGGATAGTCACAAGCATTGTACTATTCAGTCTTCATATTTATGATGCTGCTAGGATCTAACAGTTCAGCAGAGAGTTGGTTGGAGTGGAATGTCCATTACATATGCAATACTGAATCACAACAGCTTAGAAGTGCAATACTGGGTTGAAACAACTCAGAATTGCACGTGCAACATTGTGCAAGCAATCTGTTTGCTAAAACACTTCACTGGGAAATATAGAAGACTCAGAAAAACAGTGATATTTTCATTGGTTGAATCATGGAGGGATTCCTAAACAGATTGATGAAAATAAAAATAGAAGTTGGTTCCTTAAACCACCATGCATCAGAAGACCAGAAAACAAAACCAAACAGTAGACCCTTTTCAAGACGAATTTATGCCATCCTTCAAAAAGGACAGCCAAAAGATTTGCAGGAAGAATTGGGGGTTGGTCACAAAAATTTTGCACTTGGGACAGATTTGAAACACATGAAGATGACATGGAGAGTTTTGTCCAAACTTGATGAACTTAATGAACTTCTGTCCAAAATAAGCCAAGAAGAAGGGAAGAAATTGATTTGGGCTCTAAAACCAGCTATGCTTGCTCTTATATAGCCCAAATTCTTGGAGGAACCTTGCGAAGGGGTCACACTTCCAGTTGCAGCTTGTCTCTGTAACATCATGAAGTTGACCGCACCTATAACTCCATACAATGATGATGTTATGAGTAATATTATGAGATTGATTGTAGAGGCTTTTCAGGATTTGGACAACAGTGCAGGCTCTACCTTCGGGAAGAAGCTTGAGATTCTATGGAGTATGGCCACATTCAAGACTTATGTCATAATGTTTGACCTTGAGTGTGATGACTTGATCCTGTAGATGTTCCAACGCTTCTTCAGCATTAGGAGACATCATCCTGATACTGTCATAGCACACATACAGTCCATCTTGTCGTCATGTATGAGAGACCATGAGACCATTGGTCGAGAGTTGCAGACCCGATTGTTGAGCATTTGGAGGAGAGAGCAGTTAGTCTCACCTGCTACTTATAAACTAGCCCAAGGGCTGGTTGAGCAGAATATTGGGCTATTCAGGAGATAGTTGACCAGGGAGGAGCTGCTCCAGTTTGGTAGATCTGGCAGCAGAAATGCGCTGAGGAGGAAGGGACTTTGCTTCATCTGCAAAGAACCTTGGGGACCTGATCACTCATGCTTGAGTGATGCAGAGGATGTGGCGGAGACAGGACAGGAGGGCATTCCTTCCGTATGCCAGAGTGAGGACTCTTCTTCAGGTGAGTCCATGGGATCAGATGATGATGCTTCTGGGGAGCGAGAGCAGTCATGCAGAGATGATGATAGTAGAACGGAGCTGTGTTCCAGTGTGCAGGGTGAGTAGTCACGGGACTCTACAGGAGATACTCTAGGTGAAGAGTCACTTGTGACGATTCAGCCAGAGCAGCATATGATGGAGCCTGAGTCGACAAGGGAGGATACTATGCACACGTGAGCATGACCGAAGTGGCTGGGGAGAAGCCGGACGAGCATTGGCCTATGAGGTCCCGGCGGCTGGGAGTACGACGAGTGAGGGTGGAACGATTGGATGCTGCTTGGAAAAGCATCGAGTACGGTGACAACAGTTGCAGATCCATATCCTCTGGAGGTGTTTGAGGTTGATGGGATTGTTCTGCAGGGGGCCAGTAGACAACGGGAGCATGACATTCCTGATCAGGAGTGGGAGGAGTTGTTGGATATGGTGGAGCATCCATCTGTGGGTCGACACAGGGATGAGGCGCAGATAGATGTACACGCGATCGGCGAGCTGAGCCCCGTTTTCGATCGTGCTTGCTACTCGAGTACATCGATGGGGCTTGCGGCTGTATCTTGCCCGCCCCAGCCCCATTACAGATAGAGAGCTTCCTTCTACGAGTAGCTTTGAGCTGACGGTGAGGCGAAACAATGGGGTCGTTGCAGAGCTGACACTGACGATCCTACAGGCATGTTCCATGTGTAGTTGTTGCTACATTGGATTCTTCTTCCAGGATGGACTGGCGGGAGATCATGAGTTGGTACCCTCTTGATGGTACGGTATTCTTCGTAGGGAGCACAGCGGAGCAGGGGCCCTTAGACATAGTAGATGTTACAAATTCCAGTTGGCAAGAGGGCACAGGTCGTCGTTTCTTCAGCACTCCATCCCGATTTCAGAAGAGCAAGATCAGCGTGGGATTGAGTCGGGACTTGGATTGGAGAGAGGTGATGAGTTGGTACACAGTTGATGGGACAGCTTACACAGTCACAGATACCGCTCAATAGGAGTCATGATCTTCACCTCTTAGAGCATTAGTCATAGCCAGAGGCAGTGCGCAGTCCGAGCCATGGGACTTGGGCTATGATTGGCCATGGTGGCGATGGGATCCGGGAGGATTGCTTGTTGACTGGTACAGTGAGAGATCAGTTTGGGATCCCAGCATTGAGGAGTCTATTCCGAGTGGTTTGACACAGGTGCATAGCAACACCCAAAGGTTTGTATGGGATCCGAGCATTCGGTCTCAGTTGCGGCGGGCCAACAGAGTGGCCCACATATTTCGATTGCTTGAGGGCAAGCAATCTTAGGGCGGAAGGTCTGTAATATTCCTTTTTTTTGGTATCACCCATGACAGGGCTAGGAGGGACTTCCAGAGATAGGAGCAGACAGGTCACATGTACAGATTGGTGCTACCAGTGGGCTCAGGAGCTCTTTGGAGGAGTTTTGAGGAGTTTTCATGGTTTCCGGAGGCATTCGCTTGATACTCCATCATCCGAGCGGTTTGGCATTCGTTCTGGTGCATTTCGATAACTTTCGGAAATTTGAGTTATTTCTGGGCTTAACTCAGCTGATTACACTCAAGGTGGCATTCCGGGAGGAATACATGATCAGGTTTTCTGTCGATGTAATAGCTCATTGGAGACTCGGAGACGAGGACTACCTACATGGTGGGACGGTCCAAGGGCTTTCGCATAACAAGCTGTGAGCGTGTTAATGGAGGTTAAGAGTTGCATTAAAAAGGAATATTTTAATAAAAGGGAAAAGTGCTCCATGAATAAAATAATAATAAAATAATGCTCTAGAAGGCTCCAAGAGATCTATAAAAGAAAGGGAGGAGGCCATTGGGAGATATGGTTGGATCAGATCATTTTCTTGCGTATGAGAGGTCTGAGGACGTGGTTCTCTACTTCAGCTGTAGCCCCACGACAGAAACCCTCGGGTGATTTGTGAGAGTTGGACGGAAACCCAACTCTCTTGAGGAAACTTCATTCAGAAGTTTCACAGAGCTTCAGTGATATTGGAGTGAGGATCATTCAGATCTTCAATGGGAGCTTCAGTGGATTCAGTGGTAGCTGTTGCCGGAGGGAGAGTGCAACAGTTCAGTTTTGGAGGCCAGCGCAGTGTAGCAGTTATCTTTCATTTATCTCAGCTATCTTTCATTTCAGCTTGTAACCCTAGTGATAATAAAATAAAGCTGAGCTATATTTCTGCATTATGGTGTGATGGATTTGCATGTACTTGTGTGTTTAATTTTACATGGCAATCTTCTGTTAAATAATTATTGAATTCATGCCATATTTTGAGATATAAGTAAATTTAGGCAAATTCAGTGAAATATCCCATTTGGGGATATTACACTCCGAAACATTGTGGAGGGGCTAGAACACGTGAGATCTCCAAGACACAGAAACTGTTTGGAGAAATTCCACCTGAAAACTAAGTTATTCAAATTATTTTAATGGAGACCATAAGCCTAGCTTAAGAAAATTAAATAATTAAAGTGAACTAATTTAGACATGTGGGTGAGAATGTTCTAAGTGATGTGGATCAACTCTTTTCTAATCTTAGCCATAGATTAAAGATTAGATCAAGGTCGTTGAATGTTCAACGAGAAAAGTATCAAAGGCTTGGGGTCAGTTGGAGGACAAGAGCGGTAGCACTTGAGCTAAGTCGAAATTTTGGGGTGCGGTTTGCTGAGAATATTTGAGTGAGCTTGCAGTGCTGGTGAGGGTCAGATCAGCGAGGGATATTTAGATCCGAGGCCGAGAATACATAGGCAGAGAGGCAGATTCGTACCAGGCAGCACAGAGACCCAGCCAGGCTCACGCATAAGCAATGTCGAGGCGGACGTAGGCCCTTCAAGGTGACGCAGAGGCAAAGCAAAGCCCAAAGGGGTGATGCAGGAGCAGCCTATGTTGTGCAGAGGCTCTAGCAGCTACGCAGAGCTGACGCAGTGCCGGTAAAGGCAGCACTGGGATTTCTAGTGGGCCAGAAAGGGCTCGTATTCAACATTATTCAGAAGGTGTGAAGCTTCATCTAAATCAGCCATATTTTCTGTCTCCGAATGATAGAGGTAAATTTGCCGTGATTTCTCTGTTGGGAAAACCACTGTTGGCGCCCTTGATTGTATTCAAATACTTTTCTTAATAAACAAACCCTTTAAGAGCCGCTACATCAGTTTTCCCGCATTGGGTTTTTGTGGGGATGTTGTCCAAAAAACACTGTGTCCTTTGTCATGTGTGCGTTACGCTTCAGTAAATGATTTGTATGTATGTGTAAGCTGCAGTAATATTTACTTTGATGTTTTTGCCGAATAATTCAGAAAAATAATTTGTTAATTTAACAGAACAAATAGGAGAAGTAAATCTAAAAACTGCAGGAGGGTTTCTGTAAATTAGGTTCAGAAATTTTCACACTGACATCACTCCCTTTATTTTCTGTTTATGCATATCTAACAGCCATAAAACAATTTACCCTAGTCTAACCCTAACCTCTATTTGAAGGTCTTGTCCCATTCTTGTTGAATATCATTTTAAGGCATTTTCTAAGGATGCTATATGACATTGAATGCCATATTATTGAATATCATCCAAACCCCAGCTTATAGCAGCCCATTTAGTGATCTAGGTTTAGAGTAATTGAACCATAGCATAGGAAACCTAGGTCATCTTTGGCCTTGCTAGTGCTCAATTGTATTCTATCCAACTTCAAACCTTCAAAAACTTATCACCCTGAGCCCTAGAATTAGAGTGTCCTTATAGGTGATTTAGGGAAGCCTCCCTTGGGATTTAAACCCCACTAAAGAGCAAGAGGAAGTTGCTGAGGTGACAGTGGCAACCCTTCCTATTTGTTGCCATAAAGTCTGGCCCCTCACCTAGTGAGGCCTTGGCTAGATTTTTTGGCAACAGGGACTTTCATAAAGGTGCTAATTTGTGTAGCAACAAGTCTTATTTTCAATTTAAAACATATATAGTGTTTTCCTTTTTTGTCTTCTAATTTGATAATCTTATGTTCCTGCGTCATTTAAAAGATCTCATGGAATATAGATTCCAAATGCCATTTAGAGTTTGGTTCTCTGATACCCTTTTGCATACAATTGGGGCTAGTCATGTTTTGTGCTTCATCCATAGTAAGAGTATGTGAATATTGCGACAAAAAACTCATGATTTCCACGTATAATCATTAATCTCTAGTTGTGTGTTGACATTACTTTTATGGGCACAGTGTTTATGCCATATGGTTATTGTGTAAACATGTTCTATTGTTACCTACATGTTTGGAAGCCACCTTTAAGAGTATGCTCGAGTTAGTTTCCATATTCTACAAAAATACATTTTAATTGATACTATGAACTAAGCTAATCTGGACATGTACTTTCTAATATTTGGATAGTTAAGGCATGGAAGTTTTTACCTCTGATATTAGTGCCTTGCAGCTCCATATGTATGCACCCTGCAAAATATCACATTAAAGGGATAGATGATAAATCACAATGCTACATAAAATATATTTTGTATGAAGTTCCTAGATGGCTATAGTACAGCCATAATCACCATCTCAAAATAAACGGAAAAAAAAAACAAATCAGTTGAATTGAAGAGTAGCACATAAATGATGGAGCTGGTAGATAAAATGGTTTTAGCAATTCATAACGTTCAGCTCACTTACAAAACTGTAATTTTTTATGAAGTTCCTAGATGGCTATGCTCGAGCCATCATCACAATCTTGAAAAATAAACAAAAAAAAATCAATTGAATTGAAGATTAATACATAAATCACAGACCTGGTAGATAAGAAAACATGCTTTTAGTGATTCATAACTATTGAGCTCACTTACGAAATTGTAATTCTTACAACATAAATACACCAAAAGTTTACAGAATAAATACAACAAAGCTTAAGAAAACAATAAATTTCGAAGTCTGATACATGACTGATGTGTCAAATAACATATACTTCTTGGTGCACTATGTCACTTCACAAACTCTTGCCTACGAGGAAAATTCCTAACCTCAATGGGAAAGCCTAGAGGCAACTCTGAAGAAAACTATCCATTGTCACCTCTGTGGCCTTGCCCCACACTTCAAACTACAAAAGGAGGTATCCCAGTCTACAGGAGAATTCCTGAGGGTCAATCAAAGATTCTAATCTAAAACGTTATAGATGGGGTGTGAGTGTTTATTAGAACAGATTGATTTGTAAAAGATTGTAACAAAGTAACCGAAATGCATTTAAATCCGAGAAAGCAATTGAGCATGCAAATTTTCTGTTTGATCGCCTCGAGTAACACAAGTTTTCAAGTAATGCCAGATATGATTTAAAGGATTTACGATAAACACCACAAAACATTTATTTATGCCTCTATTGTTGATTTCTGGTAGCATCGGATGTGCGCTAAGCCTAAAAACTTGTAGGGAGGCTAGGACACATGTATTCCATAATACCCAAAAATCGTTTTGGAAAATTCCACACAGAGCAGGTTTAATTAAAATTATTAGTTATTTTTAATGGATGCCTAAGTCCTGTTTGTTAATCAAGGTTGTCATTGATGTCAATATGGCATTGACTGAGATGTCAATATTCTTGAGATACCTGGTTCCTGATGATGATGCCATGACTCTTGGTTGATACCATCAATGAAGATGTCAATGATCTAGATGTCAAGTCACGAAAAAGTCAAACCACTAATGAAGGAAGCCCTAAGAAGTACTTGATCTAATGTTGCATGCACTTGATGATCGAAACCTTAATCTATGATGACATGGAAGATCTCATTTGATGGTTGGAAGACTATCTTACTATCTTGGAACTTTCCTAATGATGAAGTTGCCTATGTCATATCACTGCACTATGTCATGAATACATGATGACACTATGATGAATCACTTGGTGACATAAGATGACAGGGAGGACCTCATGATGACGTGGAAATATAATATAAAGACATAGTTGGAGTCATAACAATGAAGAAGGCCTAATGACCTCTTGCTGTCCCAATCACTTTCTGCACATAAAAATTCAAAGACAGTTATAAATAAAAATAAATTTTGTCACCTTGGAGGCAGCATATCACAATGAGTCCTAGACCATCTGAAAGAGGACTTTTTCCTCTTTCCAACAAGTCTTTACTTGCCCCGAAACTCCCAACAGTTGATGAGATATGGAATTTTTTAAGTCAAGAAAAATTAACCTTAGCAGTGAGCCGACCTATACTTGTCCTTCATGTCGGCCTACCTCCAGAAAGACATGTCCATTCATTCTAACGTCAAACCAGTATTAATATGAGTTCGGACACCTCATTTTAGCACAAAAATTTCTGTGAAGAACATCAGAAAAAAACAGAACGGCGAGGAGAGGAGGACTTAAGAGCTATTTGTTTGGGTTAAAATCTGAAATTTAACTTCTATAATCTCGGAACTGTTGCAGCACTATATTGACAGCCCTGTGGTGGATACCTTTAGCCCAGACAAGACCTGTAACAACTCCTTTGGACAGTTTATATTGCTGTGAACCAGACCTCAGATTTAGTAACAGCTTGAAGGTGAAAGCCCAGTCACAGCAGCAGAATCTTGGACCTGTGTTGTGGAAGATTGGAGTATATTACAGTCACATCTAAAAGGTCAGATTTGTTGTTTAAAGCGTGTAAATGCTCAACATTATCACCTCAGTCCAAACCTCCAGCAGAAGACCGAAGTTACAGTGTTTCAAGCTCAGACAGTCATCCTTCAAGTTCAGAATAGTGTTGCAAGTCTCGGTGATAATACATCTCTGGAAGGCTCAGGTTTACATCTGTGGTGGTTCCACACCTCTGATAGTGACAGTCTTCTGTATTATTTTAGACCAGTAATAAGGAGCATACTTGGAGGATTGGACAAAGAACTTGAAGCTCGGTTTGCTGACCTATAAGGGCTCAACACTTGTGCATCAAACCTTTAGCAAAGAACCTGTGGCATAGCTCTCTATTGCAGGAATTAAGGAGCACTCATTGAAGGATTATTGAAGTACTATTTGAGGGCAGCCTTGAAAAGCACTATTGGAGTCAATACTGGAAAACATCTTGAAGTACTATCAAAGGGTGTCTTGAAAGCATCTTAGTCAGTTATCTTGTGAAGCAAATCTATAGACGCATCCAAGCAATCATCATTTAAGAAAAATCCTTGGAGCCTTGCCAGCCTATTTGGAGTAAGACCTTGGCATGAGATTATTGAAGACAATTGGAAGCATAATAGAAGCTCACCTTAGAGTCTTGTAGAGAAGTTGGAGCTGATCTTGAGCATACCTTGGAGAGTCATCTAGTAGCCTATTGGAGACATTATTGGAGACCATGATGCATTATTGATGTGATCATGAGGTAACTTGGAGAAATTGTTTGGGTATGATGAAGAGCAGTGGTGACACCTTCTAAGAAGAAAAGGTTGTCATTGATGATGTGACGTGAAGACTAAGTGTGGCAAGTCTCGTTGAAGAAGACTTCGAGAGCCGTGAAGAATAACCAAACATATTTTGATGAAGTGAAGTTGAGGGTTGGAGCCTCATAGAGACAAGGTCGATGCCTTGGAAGATAGGGTTGGAGCCCTAGAGGATTGGAGTCCTCAAGAAACTAGGTCGGAGCCTATACTAGAAATAGGGTTGGAGCCCTAGAGGTTGGTGCCTCAAATTGACAACGTTGGAGCCTTTGGAAAGACCAAGTCGGTGCTTGGCACAATATATGTTGGAGCCTGGGAGATTGAAGTCTTCATCTAGGGTTGGAGCCATATATCATTATTGTACTTTACTTATTGTAAAGAAGAAATTAATAAAAGTATCTATTCCATCATTGTTCATTTTGTGTTGTAAATATAAGTGATCTAACTGGTAAAATTAACAATTGAAAAGAAATACTGATTCACCCTCCTCTCAGTATTTCCAACAATTGGTATCAGAGCCAATACCTTCACTCAAAGCCTAACAGCTTGAAGGTTGATCATTAGAACACAAATGGCAAAGCCAAGGAAGAAAGTCTCCAATCCTCCTAAAGATGTGTCTTCCTCAACCATCGAAATTGAAGTCAATCAATTTGCGAAGGCTCCATTGTTCAATGGAAATTTTGATATATGGGAGGAAAGAATGAGGAATTTCTTGAATACTCAAGGAATTGAAGTTTGGAAATCAGTGATTACTAATGACACGATGGACGAAGAATCCAAGGAGTACAATACAAGAGCAATGAAATCAATTTTGAATGGGTTACCAAATTCTGTTAAGGCCAATTTTGAAAAATGTTCGTCAGCAAAATTCATATGGGACAAACTTCATGATCTTCACTCAAAAGGAGTGTTGACAATGATCGGTAGTCAAGAAGATGATGGAAAACAAAGAAGTCCAGAAGCCATCAAGGACGCTGAAGATAAGAGAGATGACAACAAGGCTAAAAAAGACCTAGAAGATGAAGAGAAAAAATAAGACTTTGAAGAAGATCTCCTAAATAAACGTATGGCTTCCATGGAAGAGATTAACAGTTTAAAAAAGGAAAATGAGGAGCTTAAGAAGAAAGCGCAAGATAGTAACCAAGACAAGCCAAGGAAGGAAGTTGACTTTGTCAAGCTTCAAGTACAAGAAAGAGATGAGGAGCTCGCCAAACTTAAAGAGGAATTTCATCAAAACAAAAGAAAGCATCATGAAGAAGTCATATCTATGACAAATCAATTGGATAAGGCAAAGAAAAGGGAAGAAACTTTGTCAAGCCACCTTGAACAAATACTTAAGAGCTTGAACAATCTTGAAGCAGAGATTGGTCAATACAAGGAAGAGGTCTCCTCTCTTAGATCTCAACTAGAAGAAGCAAGGAAACAAGCGCAAGGAGCTGAGAAGGTGATGGAAACTTTGGCATTCATAGAATGACAAGTTAATGAAGCAAAAAAGGAGAGAAACACCATGATATGCCAACTAGACGAAAAGGATGAAGAAATCTTGAAACTAAAATTAGACAGCAATCTTGTCAAGGCCGAAACATGTGAAGCTACAAGAATAAAAGAAGAAATGGAGAGCAGTCTAGCAAAGGAGAATGAAGAAGTCTTCATAATGAAATCAAATATCATCTCCCTTAAAATCGAAGCACATGAAACAACAAGGATGATGGAAGAAATGAAGAAGCAACTACTTATGAAAGATGAAAATTGTGAAAAGTCGAAAGGAGAAATTGTCTTTCTTGAAAAGGAAGTTGACTTGCTGAATAAAAACTTGAAAAGCTCTCAAACCCTAGATGACATCCTAAGTCAGCAAAGGTCTCCCCTTGATAAATCAAGTCTTGGTTATGCAGATGAATCCTCAAGCAAGAATGATAATGCTTCAAACAACAAAGATGTGAGGAACCTAGAAAGAAATATTGATGCTCCCAGTTCCAGCAAAGGCAAGGAGAAGAATCAAGACAACAACGGAAGAAATTCTACTCCAAGGAGACTTGCATATGGTGTCAAGAATACAAAAGGCAATGAATATCATCAAAGAATCCCAAGGCAAAAAGACTTCAAAAGTACTTCAAGGAACTCTTCATCTCCCAGGTACCAAAGTATATTTCTTGGATATTGCTATTCTTGTACAAACTTTGGACATGTGGCAAAAGATTGTAGGGCATATCACAAAGACAAATATAATGGTCCCCATCAATCTCCTCGAAGCAATTTTGCAAGAAGAAGTCATGATTTCTTATTCATGAACAAGATAGAGTGCTTCAATTTCCATAACATTGGACATATGGCACATGATTGTAACTTGACTTGGGCCCCTGCACAAGCTAGAACCATGCCAGAGAAGAAAGTTACACAAGTTTGATGAAGGAAACAAGTTGAATATGGAAGTCTCTTGAACACTCCAACGAACAACACATGTTGTTGACTAGATGAAGTCAACCTTGATATTCCAAGTATTTGATGGTGAAACCCTGCCAAAAAGAGACCATGCATACAATTAGGGGGAGTTTGTGATTCTTGAGTATTCTTGCAGAAAGTGATCCATGAGTGGGCCCTATGAAATCCTTGATGAGTTACACATGGACAATCTTGATAAATCATCTCTCACAGGGGGAGATGGTACATCACATGAAGAAATACAAACACATCTATGATGGACCATATTGCCAGAAGAAAGAGCACCATGTCAAGGGGAGTAACATACCTATGAAGGACTACAATTCATGAAAAAAAGAAGCAGCTTGATAGGGGGAGTATTTGGGCACCCCGTTTACCACTGATGTCAAAGGGGGAGAGAAATTAGAAGGGCAAGAATATTGCCATCAATGACAAAGGGGGAGATTGTTAATCAAGGTTGTCATTGATGTCAATATCACATTGACTAAGATGTCAATTTTCTTGAGATGCCTGGTTCCAGATGATGATGCCATGACTCTTGGTTGATACCATCAATGAAGATGTCAATGATCTAAATGTCAAGTCATGAAGAAGTCATACCACTAATGAAGGAACCCCTAAGAAGTACTTGATCTAATGTTGCATGCACTTGATGATCTAGACCTTAATCTATGATGACATGGAAGATCTCATTTGATGGTTGGAAGACTATCTTACTATCTTGGAACTTTCCTAATGATGAAGTTGCCTTATGTCATATCAACATGCTATGACATGAATATATTGACACTACGATGAATCACTTGGTGACATAAGATGACATGGAGACCTCATGATAGCGTGGAAATATAATATAAAGACATAGTTGGAGTCGTAACAATGAAGAAAGCTAATGACCTCTTGCTACATCCCAATCACTTTGCGAACATAAAATTCAAACACGATTCTGGGCAAAGCAAATTTTGTCACCTTGGAGGCGGGCCTATCACGCTGGGTCTAGACCATGCGAAAGAGGACTTTTTGCTCTTTCCAACGAGCCTTCACTTGCCCCAAAACTCCCAACAGGTTGATGAGATATGGAATTTTTTAAGTCAAGAAAAATTAACCTTGGCAGGTGAGCCGACCTATTCAAACACGGTTATAAATAAAAACAATTTTGTCTGCCTTGGGCGGCATATCACAATGAGTCCTAGACCATCGAAAGAAGGACTTTTGCTCTTTCAACGAAACCTTCACTTGCCCCAAAACTCCCAGCAGGTTGATGAGATGTGATTTTTTTAAGTCAAGAAAAATTAACCTTGGGTGAGCCGACCTATACTTGTCCTTCATGTCGGCCTGCCTCCCGGTGTGTCCATTTTTTCTAGTCAGAACGTTATTAATATGAGTTTGTACACTCATTTTAGCGCAAAAATTTCGGTGAACATCTGAAAAAAACAAACAGTGAGGAGAGGAGGACTTAAGAGCTATTTGTTTGGGTTAAAATCTGAAATTTAACTTCTATAATCTCGGACCTGTTGCAGCACTATATTGATAGCCCTGTGGTGGATACCTTTAGTTCAGACAAGACTTGCAACAACTCCTTTGGACAGTTTACATTGCTGTGAACCAGTCCTCAGATTTAGTAACAGCTTGAAGGTGAAAGCCCAGACACAGCAGCAGAATCTTGGACCTATGTTGTGGAAGATTGGAGTATATTATAGTCACATCTAAAAGGTCAGATTTGTTGTTAAAAGCGTGTAAGTGCTCAACATTATCACCTCAGTCCAAACCTCTAGTAGAAGACCAAAGTTATAGTGTTTCAAGCTCAGACAATCATCCTTCAAGTTCAGAATAGTGTTGCAAGTCTCGATGATAATACATCTCTGGAAGGCTCAGGTATACATCTGTGGTGGTTCCACACCTCTGATAGTGACAGTCTTCTATATTATTTCAGACCAGTGATAAGGAGCATACTTGGAGGACTAGACAAAGAACTTGAAGCTCGGTTTGCTGACCTATAGGGGCTCAACACTTGTGCATCAAACCTTTAGCAAAGAACCTGTGGCATAGCTCTCTATTGCAGGAATTAAGGAGCACCCATTGAAGGATTATTGAAGTACTATTTGAGGGCAGCCTTGAAAAGCACTATTGGGGTCAATACTGGAAAACATCTTGAAGTATTGTTAAAGGGTGTCTTGAAAGCATCTTAGTCAGATACCTTGTGAAGAAAATCTATAGACGCCTCCAAGCAAGCATAATTGAAGAAAAATCCTTGGAGCCTTGCCAACCTATTTGGAGTAAGACCTTGGCGTGAGATTATTGAAGACAATTGGAAGCATAATAGAAGCTCACCTTAGAGTCTTGTAGAGAAGTTGGAGTTGATCTTGAACATAACTTGGAGAGTCATCTAGTAGCCTACTGGAGACATTATTGCAGACCATGATGCATTATTGATGTGATCATGAGGTAACTCGGAGAAATTGTTTGGGTACGATGGAGAGCAGCAGTGACACCTTCTAAGAAGAAAAGGTTGTCATTGATGATGTGACGTGGAGACTAAGTGTGGCAAGTCTCGTTGAAGAAGACTTTGAGAGCCGTGAAGAATAACCAAACATATTTTGATGAAGTGAAGTTGAGGGTTGGAGCCTTATAGAGACAAGGTCGATGCCTTGGAAGATAGGGTTGGAGCCCTAGAGGATTGGAGTCATCAAGAAACCAAGTCGGAGCCTGTACCAGAAATAGCGTTAGAGCCTGTTGTCGCACAGATTGTCTAGGCACCGCAACAATGGCTCGGATCGGGGGTTGTCACCTTTATCCCCAATCTCTCTATCTAAGCTGTCTCCTTGCAAGCTAAGGGGAGGTAGACCCTAACAGAAATGAAGGATAAGAATTGGTTGCAAATCAACCAATCTAGGAGACACAGCTAAAACACCAAATACTTGATAAGATTAACGAGATTTCCAAGATTAATTACATTAAAACCAATTCCTTATGGAGTTAAAACATCTCGTTATGCAATTAAAGTTAAGTATTAGATGTATAACTGCTGCTATGAAAACAAATGACCACAACGATATTCAGCAAAAAGCATCACAACCATTCATTCAAATACTGAAGCCAACAACAAAGCTTATCATGAAACGATCATTAAGATAAATGCCAGATGCTTGAAATATTTCCGAAATTATGATGTTCCAATATAACCCAATCCAGAAATTTAAAATGCTCCACAGTCAAATCTTAGATAAAAATTTTAAGTTCATTTGACTATAAGACTTAGAAATTTTATTTTTTTTATTTTGATATATATATATATATATATATATATATATATATATATATATATTAAATCTAAAACAAATTAAAAAATCTAAATCTAAATTAAAACTTTAATCTAAGAAAAATTAGAATTAAAATCTAAATCTAAAATCTAAACAAAAACTAAACTTAAACTTAAACTTAAACTAAATTAAATCTAAAAAATTAAATAACAAAAATTAAAATTAAACTAAGACTAAAAATTAAAATCTAAAAGCTAAACTAACTAACGTCTAAACTAAACTAAATTCTAAAAAAAATAAATCCTAATCTAAAACTAACGCTATCAAATAAAATTGAAAATAAATAAAATCGAACTAAAAAATAAATGAAATCTAAAGTCTAAATTAAATTAGAACCTAAAAACAAAATCGACAAAATTTAAAATCTAACTAAAACTACATTAAACGAATTCAAATTAAAAAAATAAAATTAAAACCTAACACCTAACTAAACTTACCAAAATCGAATTTTAACTCAACTAAACTGAAACAATAAAAAAAATCGAATTTAAAAAAAAAAATAAAACCTAACACCTAACTTACGCTATACAAAAAATCGAAACCAAAATCTAACAATGAAAATCCAAAACGAATCTGAGCCAAAGTTTTTTCTTTTAACGCATATGCATGAGTTTCATTTTTAATGTGTGTGTTTATTCGTTTTGCAGCTGCAGGTCGGATAGAGGGACGGCAGCACGATGGCGTGAACCTCAAACATGATAAGTCCCATTTGAAAAAATGGGGGTGTACTGCTATCGGGTCATTGACAAAGTGTGGTCAACATCTGGCTCTACTTGGGGACACGTTGCTTCATTGAAGGAATGTGAGAATCCAAAATCTGCATCCAAGAAACACACAAAATTACATTAATAGTGTCCATCCAAATATCATCATATAACATTAAGCACATGAAAAATAGAAGCTCTTTTTTTTTATTTATTATTCTACTTAACATGAAAAGTAAATCTAATATAACTGCAAAATGAAATGCTGAAATAACCAGGAGTAGGGTTAGAAATACAATACAAAGGATGCCCTTTGGCATCAGATCTGCTCAATATAGTGCATGTTGAGCATTTGCCTGCTTTCAGGCAAGTCTGTTGGCTGTTTTTCAGATGTGCCATGTCCAATCTTGCATAATGTAGGACTTTGTCTTATCTGAATGTCGAGCTTCTCGCGGCCATCAGATGTATCGAAGCGCTTCCTTATTCTTTTTCGTTTTCGCTTCAAGCTCTTCTTCGTGGAAGATTGTATTGTTGATGATATGGAACATTCTGCTTGTGAACTTTCAGACGAAGTAAACAATATATGTGTGACATGTCTTTCTTCATTCTGCATCTGCTCTGTCAAGGGTGATGTATTAACCTGATTCCCTTCGGTTTTCCTTTTATCCGGGTCGCCTTCAATCAACCACTTTTCAATGGAAGAAATGGTCTCCTCATAATAGGATAGAGCTTGCTTCAGCAAACTGGGAGGCCTATGATCTATTGACAATTCTGACCTGGGTTGGACATTCTATATATGTGATCTTTCCATTTTTTCCAGATTAGAATGCTTAACCTTTATAGTACTGATTTCCTTCGCATGAATCTTTTCAACAGTTAATAACCTGTGATGAAGAGACATTTGACCGGTTTCCATGTCCTTTATAATTTTATCATTACTAGCTTTCATGGCCATGAAGCAATTATGAATATAATTCATTTCTTTCTCATAATTTGCTTCCATGGTAATCAAATGATTTTGCATGGTGGCCATTTGATTAGAGTGACTAAATTCCATGATCGTCATTTCTTCAATATGCTTTTCTTCCATGGCAATTATTTGATTGAAGTGATTGAATTCCATGATCGTCATCTTTTCCTCTAAGGCTAACAACATGTTTTGTATAGCATCGATTTCCCTGGTATGATCAGCTGTTAATCTTGCTTGGTTAAATTCCATATTCTTAATGATTTGAGCCTCGTTGGCCTCCATCTTCTTGATTACCTGAGCTTGATTTCGCTGTATATCCTTAACCATCTGAATCAATTCGTTAACAAGATGCTTATCGTTGTCAACACTGGTTTGACAACTTGTTTCTGCTTCACCACTATAATGGATTTGTGCTATCATGGTACAAGTGGATTCATCCTAAGAATTGTCTGGAAATCTCATGCTGATAGTTGAGTTCTCTACACGATCAATTTCATTATTTTGCACAATACTGGGAGTACAAGGCGAATCATCTTCTGCCATATATTTTTCTATAAAGGCTTTGACGATACTTCGCCAAGAAGTAATATAACCCCCAGGCCAATTATCCAACCCTTTCAGAATATCACCATCTAAGGAACAGCAAAAGAGACGTATATTGATATCTTCTCGATTATATTGTGAAGGAAGACAATATTTATTTATTATACGAGCAATCGTTAAGAGATGATTTTGAGCAGCAGCTAAATTACCACCTGAGAACACAGGCATTTCTCGAATGGTTTCCATTGGCATGTCATAAAAAGGATCATCCATGATGACTTACTTAAATGGAAAAACCAAATGGATGTTAGAGAAAGAGATCCTTGTTCAAGAAAAATCAAGAGATCCACAAGAAGCGAGCTTCTTAGAAGAAATTCTCGTAAGAAATGAAAGAATTGGAGTCGCCACTTGAACATGAAACTAATTCTGAAAATAGAAGAAATAATCGAGAATAATAGATGGATATAAGGGGGGGATTCTTGTCTGGGAGTAAATAGATGGATAAGTGGAGTCGCCACCCAAACAAGAAGCCAACCGAAATGTCCAAGTGCTAAAGATACGATGATGAAATGATTAGTGATATGACGAAAGATAGGATGATGAAAAGATGAAGAGATGAAATGACGCCAGAAAATGTGATCCCTTGTGACAGGCTAATGAATGGCGAGAAAATATTAGAAGATTAGAAAATTTCGTTAAGACCAAGGACAGAAAAACTCTATCCTCGGCAACGGCACCAAAAAATGTTGTCGCACAAATTGTCTAGGCACCGCGACAACGGCTCAAATCGGGGGCTGTCACCTTTATCCCCAATCTCTCTATCTAAGCTGTCTCCTTGCAAGCTAAGAGAGGTAGACCCTAACAGAAATGAAGGATAACAATTGGTTGCAAATCAACCAATCTAGGAAACACAGCTAAAACACCAAATACTTGATAAGATTAACAAGATTTCCAAGATCAATTACATTAAAACCAGTGCCTTATGGAGTTAAAAGATCTCGTTATGCAATTAAAGTTAAGTATTAGATGTATAACTGCTGCTATGAAAACAAATGACCACAATGATATTCAGCAAAAAGCATCACAACCATTCATTCAAATACTGAAGCCAACAGCAAAGCTTATCATGAAACGATCATTAAGATAAATGCCAGATTCTTGAAATATTTCCGAAATTATGATGTTCCAATATAACCCAATCCAGAAATTTAAAATGCTCCACAGTCAAATCTTAGATAAAAATTTTAAGTTCATTTGACTATAAGACTTAGAATTTTTTTTTTTTTTTTTGAAATATATATATATATATATATATATATATTTTAAATCTAAAACAAATTAAAAAATTTAAATCTAAATTAAAACTTTAACCTAAGAAAAATTAGAATTAAAATCTAAATCTAAAATCTAAACAAAAACTAAAGTTAAACTTAAACTAAATTAAATCTAAAAATATAAATAACAAAAATTAAAATTAAACTAAGACTAAAAATTAAAATCTAAAAGACAAACTAACTAACGTCTAAACTAAACTAAATTCTAAAAAAAAAAAATCATAATCTAAAACTAACGCTATTAAATAAAATTGAAAATAAATAAAATCGAACTAAAAAATAAATGAAATCTAAAGTCTAAATTAAATTAGAACCTAAAAACAAAACCGACAAAATTTAAAATCTAACTAAAACTACATTAAACGAATTCAAATAAAAAAAATATTAAAACCTAACACCTAACTAAACTTACCAAAATCGAATTTTAACTCAACTAAACTGAAACAATAAAAAAAATCGAATTTAAAAAGAAAATTAAAACCTAACACCTAACTTACGCTATACAAAAAATCGAAACCAAAATCTAACAATGAAAATCCAAAACGAATCTGAGCCAAAGTTTTTTTTTTAACGCATATGCATGAGTTTCATTTTTAATGTGTGTGTTTATTCGTTTTGAAGCTGCAGGTCAGACGGAGGGACGGCAGCACGATGGCGTGAACCTCGAACATGATAAGTCCCATTTGAAAAAATGGGGGTGTACTGCTATGGGGTCGTTGACAAAGTGTGGTCAACAGAGCCCTAGAGGTTGGTGCCTCAAATTGACAAGGTTGGAGCCTTTGGAAAGACCAAGTCGGTGCTTGGCACAATATAGGTTGGAGCTTGGAAGATTGGAGTCTTCATCTAGGGTTGGAGTCCTATATCATTATTGTACTTTACTTATTGTAAAGAAGAAATTAATAAAAGTATCTATTCCATCACTGTTCATTTTGTGTTGTAAATATAAGTGATCTAACTGGTAAAATTAATAATTGAAAATAAATACTGATTCACCCCCCTCTCAGTATTTCCAACACTGTTGACCACTGGAGAGGCACCTAATGATAATGAGAAGACTCCATGCCCAAGGATGAACCAGAAGACATTTGTACTATCAAATATTATCAATTCAACAGATTTTTTGAACTCTATTTCTATTTCTCATCATCTTTCTCTTGTACCCAGATTCCACGCCCTACAGGGAATTGTAATAAGTGATGCTAGTAATAATGAATTTGAGTCAATATTGAGTCTGTAATAGGCCTAGGTAGCTTGGGACCTTGCCAACAAGTGAATATTAATCTAGGAGGTTTTTTTTACTCGGTTAATTATCATCTCCCTACCAGGACTTAATAATTAATTGAGTTTTTTCCTCCAATTTTACCCCAAAGTTGGAGTACGGCTTGATGGTGAGGCCTTGGGTGAGTCCTAGTGTCTAGAGTCAATGTATATTACCATACTAGATCACACAAAAAATTTCGTGGAATTTGGTTACGTCTAGGTAGTGATTTTTAATGTTTTAGATTTCCGCAAGTCGAAAATTGCCATAAAAGTTGTAATTGAATTGTAATAAGTGTTGCCTAGAGAAGTTGTATGGGATATGAGTAATCAAAATTACACTTTTCATCCTCAACTTTCTACTATAACACACTTTGATGGGTTTTGAACCCTCAAAACTGACTTTTTCTAAGTTTAGTGGGAAATCTAGCAATTAATTAAGCCATAAATTAAATACATGGAGAAATAAAAATATCCACACATGCTAAATGAGGTGGAAATGAGGTGGAAAATTATGGAGGAGTTAAAGTGAAGTCCCAAGGTGATGTGGACTCCTAAAATCAAGGAAAAGACATGTGCTCAAATAAAATTTAATTTTTGGCATTAAATGAGAATTACTTACTTGGAAATTCGAATTTGTGAAGTTAGTGCATATTTTGGAGGATTTGGGAGAATATTTAGTGGATTTTTGTAGAAAATTGTCCCCACATGGGTTACCACTCATATACACTTGTCATTCCATCATAAAATTCGAATTTGGCAAATAAGGGAAGAAGAAAATGATGTCCACTTGCCAGAATCCGATTTTTACACTTGGCAATGGAGCTTCACATATCAAATTGGAATTTGCCTTGTGATTTCCCCCCTCTCACCACATGGCATTTGGTTCTTCATTGGGATTTGCTCCCAAATTTCTATATAATGGAGCCATGGGCTCTCATATTGTATCATGCAATACGTGCTCCTGTGTTTGGATAGGTTCTGCCACTTTGTATACTCATCTTTCAATGAAATAACAAAACTTTGGGGTTCAACTATGAGGTGTTATTCTTCGATAGCTGTAGTATAATTCTTAATCGCGATCTTCATTTTCTATTGGTAGTATTGTGTTTATTATTTCCATATGCTCGCAAAAGACTTGTTAGTGTATAGCTATCTTGCACTAATATTTGGTTTTAGAGATTTATTCTAGATAAGGAGTGTTTTAGTAGATTTTCATATAAATCTCTAAGACTTATTTCTCATTATATTTTTCTAACCCATGTGGATCTAATGAGTTTATTTGAGGTTGTGTAAAAAGATATCTTTGGATCAAGCCACAAAAGTGAGGGGCCATTCTCAAAGGAATCAACCCACTCTTGAGCATGATCATGGAGGTGTTAAGATTTTGTATAGTTGGTGTAGCATTGGGTGTGCTCGAGACCTGAAATTTTGTGGAGGGGCTAGGACACACTTGATCTCCAAAATCCAAAAAGTGTTTTGAGAAATTTCAGTTGGTGTTAAAGTTATTAAAATAATTAATTATATTAATGGATTTCCTAAGTCTAAACTTAGGAAAATTAAATAATTAAAGTGAATTAATTAACACATGTGTTGAAATTGTCTTAAGTCACATATATCAAGCAATCTTTTAATCTCAGTCGTTGATGAATGATTTAATCTCGGCCGTTGAAGGGTTCAACGAAAAGTATAAGAGAAAGGCTTCAGAGTCAGTTGGAAGACACACAATTGCAGCGCTGAGGAATAGATCTGGAATTCTAGGGCGGGTTTGCTAAGAATTTATGGAGGAATTTTTCCTGCAGCGAGTGGTAGTATTGGCTAAGGAGATGATCTAATCCCGAGGCCAAGAGTCAGTAAGAGGCAGAGGAGTAGCAACAAGGACAGCGTAGAGAAGTAGATCAGCAGCTACGCAGGTGTTGCGCAGCCACTACGCAAGACAACGCAGAGGCATCAGGGGGCTTCAAATGTTACGCAAAGGGCTTCTAGGCCAGCGTAAGGCCTGCATCACCCTTCCAGGGGTTACACAATCCCACTCTAGGCAGCGCAGTGGCATTTTGAGGCTAGCAGGGCTGACGCTAGGGTTTCCGGGGCAGCGCTGAGGGATTCTAGGGCCAGATCCGGGCTCAGTTCTGTAAATCCCATTTGAGGGTGTGGATCAGTCAAATATTTGACACTAGAACTTCAGTTTAGCTGCAGATTTGATTTCTTTTATTCTCTGTCGACTTTTCCCGATCTGGAACCCAAATTTACTGTACTCGGAACTACTTAATAATAAACCCTCATATCTGCTGCACCAGTTTTCCCGCTTTGGGTTTTTCTGGGGACTTATGTCCAAAAATCCATGTGTCACTTTGTTGCATGAGCGTGTTATTCAGTAAATGATCTGCATGTGTAGGCTATAGTTGTTTTTATTTCGGTATTTTCTGAATCTAATTTCTGAAAATAACTTGTATTAATTTTGTTGACACCTAATCCTATGGGTTGGGTGTGCATATGTAATATTGTATAATAAATTACATTAGGAAATAAGGAAGGCCAAGAGTCATTGGGAGATGAATCCCAATAGCCTCACCTCCATGTATAAATCCATGTTCATTCTTCATTCAATAAACATTATGATTTGAGGAGTTACCTCCTAGTTTGACATGGTATCAGAGCCAATCCCACTATTGGCATTTTTGCCTATGGTGTAACTCCCTCATTCCTTTGCTCAATCAGTTTTTTGTGTATAGTTTTGCTGCTCCATTAAATTGATGCTATATACTGTTATTCTGCATTTTTTTAATCTCTGCACAGCTCTGACATTTGCAGCTCCTGAAGATTCTGCAATTCTGCAGTTCCTGAAATACTGCAAATTGCAGCCGCTGCACACACCTGCAAATTCGGTTATTAAAGTCCTGCAATTTCAAAATCTCACCTACCCAACCCAGTGCGTTCGCCCTCACTTCTCCCTCACCTACCCAACACACCTCACATTTCCCTCACCCGCCATCTGCTATCTCTCCCTGCCCCTCACATCTCCCCTCTTCCCCAACGACTTCCCCATCGCCGACCTCCCCTCCCTACCTGCGCTGGCTCGACTCCTGGTTTGATACCACCACTCCATTTCATCGCCTCACCATACCTCTTGGCCCTCCACGGCTGTTACACGCATACGCTATTCTCCCTGCACAATTCGATTTTTATAATTCGTTCACCTCACCATATACGTTGCTCTGTCTGGCGGTATTTTTAATAGTTTATACAGTTCTATTGGTGTCAAAGCGTCCCTTTCACCATATATCGCCCATATATAAGACATCCCTCATGATAACACCCTCCATGCTGTATATACTCAATATCGCCTCACATAACACGTTGTTTAACGCTTACTCCACGCGGGCTTCAGCCCTCCATACACAATCGCTCACACCCATCTTTCATCACTGCGCTGCGGAATAAAGTCGGACTTCTCCCCACTTTAAATGTCCTCCCCACAACGTTCTCTCTTCCGCCTCCACGCTGTTTACAATACCACATCATAATACTCAATACCATTATCGTTCAATACTACTTTTAATATGCTGTCATACCTCTTTCTGTTCATTAACACCACCCTTTGTCCACTATTTTCGTCCCCATTCATTTAAAGAAGCCGCCCTCTGTCCACTATTTCATACCACCGCCTGTCATTCACTCCATAGTTCGTTCAAATCTGTCATATATATACACCACTTCACTCATATATATACACCGCCCGCTGTCTCTGCATATAATACCACTGTGGTGTCATACGCCCCTCCCACCATACCGTTTACGCCCTCATAAAACGTTGTTATTGTTGTCTGTCGATATATTTCCGCCCCTCCCATCTTTTAATACCACTCCACCTTTTAATACTGCCCCCTCCACTCTTATTTAATACCACTCCACCTTATTTCAATACCGCCCCCTCCACTTTATATTATACCCCCCCACCATATTATACTCCATCTCCTTCATATTATACCGCCCCCTCCCCAACCATATAATACAATTTTTTTTCTCCAAACAAAAAAAAAAATTTTTTTTTTTTTGGTGCAGAATTCAGTGTATTTTTAGCAAGAGTTTTTGTCCCCTTTAATTGAGCAAATTTCCAGAATTGAAAGTTTTCTAGCAGAAATTTTTCCTCTTCAAAAGAATTTTTTCCAGCAAACTAATGCATTCTCTCATCTCTATTGTTGGGGTGGTTCTCTCCGGCAAAGAGAACTATCTTGAATGGTCTCGAAAGATTAAACACACACTCATTTTTAATGAGTTGTGGAGAGGAATCTGTGAAGGACAAGAAGGAAATCCACCAGCAAAGCCCACTTCAGACAAAGAGCTCGTCATTTGGGAAAACAAGAATTGCAAGGCCTATGCCTTGATTGCAGCTTCCGTAAATGAAGAGGTGAGTAGCCACATTTCATCATTCTCAAATGCCTATGATGCCTTGAGCAAGCTAAAAGAACTCTATGACTCACATTCAGAATTAGAAAATGTTCAATTGATGATTAAGCTGTTCAGTCTTGAAATGAATAATGATGATCCCCTTGCTTTAGCTTCAGAAGTTAGATCTATCATGCATGATATTGATAGCACTGGTGTAAAAATGGACATACCTCTCATAGCATATGTTAAGGCATTATATCCGACTTACTCACATTATCTTGAGTCTTTGCAAGCAAGTGGGAACCTTGAGCATATCACCTTTGATACACTTGAGAAAAAGTTTGCAGAAAGAGAGAAAGCTTTCGAGAAGATGACAGTCCCTTCGTCTTCCGAAGAGGCTGCATACTTGGCATATAGAGAAAAGAGTCATGCTCTAGATTCATCCAGAGGAAGAGGTGGCAGAAGAGGAAGAGGACGAAGAAACTTCACAGAAAGGGGGGGCAAACAATCTGACAAATCCAATCTTCATTGCACACGTTGCAATAAAGATGGACATGATGCATCCAAATGCAGAACACCTTGGGAGAAAATTGAGCAACAAAGAAATCAAGACAAAGGTAAAACTAATGACAAAGACAAAGGTAAAGCACCTGAATCCGCTCATTATGTTCTAGCACATTGTAACAATGGAGTAACTGAAGACTTATTTGATGTTTCATTTACTTCATGGAGAGATGATTGGTTGCTAGATTCACGAGCAACATGTCACATGACATTTACAAAAGATTTTTTTGAAGAATTCACTGACAAAGTTGATGGAGCAGTGTATTTCGCAGATCAATCCAAACTCAAGCCATCAGGGCTTGGCACAGTCAGGCTTAAACTGCCTGGTCTTCCAGATCATATCCTACATGAGGTTCTATACCTCCCTGAGTTGAGGAGAAACTTGCTGTCCCTGGTCCAAATCCGCCAACAAGGACACTTCATTCACTTGTTTGATGGCAAGGCAGAGGTCAGAAAAGCATCAGATCACTCACTTGTCATGGAGGGAATAGAAGAAGGGAGACTCTTGAAGCTGAAAGGTTCATCTGCTCATGCTCAAAACTTTGCATTCAGTTCACATCATGATGAAGGTACATTCCCATCAAGTCTTTTATGGCGTGCTAGATTTGGACACTTAAACTATGAAAGCCTTCATTTGTTGAAGAAAAATGGTGTTAATGGACTACCTACAATTCCTAGAAAACCTAAGGAATGTGATGCTTGTATTCTAGGAAAGCATAGCAAACAGTCATTTCATGATTCACACTCCAGAGCACATAGAAAACTTGAGCTTGTTCATTCAGATTTATGTGGCCCTATGCTTGTTGCTTCTGCAAATGGAAACAAATACATGATGACATTTATTGATGACTACACCAGAATGTGTTGGATTTACTTATTGAAGAACAAGTCTTATGCTTTTCAAACATTCAAGAATTTTCATGCATGGATTGAAAATGATGCACAAACTAATATTGGCTCTCTACGTACTGATAATGGAAAAGAATACACTTCAAACAAATTTGAAAATTATCTTCGTCAACATGGAATCAAACATCAAACAACAGTGCCATATAATCCACAACAGAACGGTGTAGCTGAAAGAATGAACAGAACCATTTTAAATATGGTCCGCTCCATGTTATTTTTCAAGAATGTAAAATCGATGTTTTGGGCTGATGCAGTTCTATGTGTTGTTTACATAAAGAATAGGTGTCCTTCAAGTTCAATTAGAAACAAAACTCCTTTTGAAATGTGACATGGCCACATTCCTTCGGTAAAGCATTTCAGGGTCTTTGGGTCCACCTGTTATGCCTTGATACCCAAGGGTCAAAGGAACAAACTTGGTGCTAGAAGTAGAAAATGTATCTTCTTGGGGTACTCCAATACCTCCAAAGGATATCGTCTCTATGATGAAGCAAATAAGAAATTTGTAATAGCAAGAGATGTCATATTCCTTGAATCTTACAAGAGTGCCAAGGTTGTTGAGCGGCAACTTGATAGCCTGGACAGATTCATACATGCAAAGTCTTTCCAAGAATTTGATAATCAGATTCCACATCTTGAAGGGGGGATTCCGATATTGAATCAAACTGTGGAATCATGTCCTGAAGCACTCTCTCCCCCACATGAAGAAACAACTACGGATGACACATTGAATGATGTGATTGACAGAATTGGGAGATTGAATCTTGAATCAATCCCAACTCAGTCAAATGACCAGCCTGGGCCATCTCAGAAAGGTCCTCCCAAATGGCTGACAAAGACACTGGAGAATGTTCATCCTGATGAGGTTGGAAAAACAGGAATAAGAAGTTCCACTCAACAAATCGAAGGTGATGTAGATAATTCTGATTCTCTTGTTGATATGGATATTGCTTATAACTGTGAATTGAGTTTGTCTACAGATTATGAACCAACTTCCTTCAAAGAAGCCGCTTCTCATGATGAATGGAAAGAAGCGATGTAGAAGGAGTATGATGCCTTGATAAAGAATGGCACTTGGAAGCTGGTTGATCCGCCTTTGGGAACGAAACTAATTGGCTGTAAGTGGGTCTACAAGAACAAGTACAAAGCAGACGGCTCACTTGACAAGCACAAGGCCAGGCTTGTGGCAAAAGGTTTTGCACAAAAAGAAGGAATCGATTATGAAGAAACTTTTGCTCCCACAGCAAAATGGACCACCATCCGGACTCTCTTTGCCCTAGCAGCTCAGAATGGATGGAAAGTCCATCAGATGGATGTAAAAACAACATTTTTGAATGGAGATCTAAAGGAGAAAGTTTATATGTCCCAGCCAGAAGGATTTGTGGTAAAGGGTCAAGAACACAAAGTTTGCAAGCTTATAAAATCCTTGTATGGCCTCAAGCAAGCACCACGAGCCTGGTATGAGAAATTAACCGAGCATCTTCTCAAACTTGACTTCAAACATTTTGATCTTGATGATGCAACTTTGTTTGTTAAGAAAGTTGGAAAAACAGTTGTATATCTTGTGGTGTATGTAGATGATCTTTTGATAACATGGAACAATGAGAGCTATATTGCATCCATGAAGAAAGAATTGAAGAAAGGTTTTGAAATGACTGATTTGGGTCATGTTCATTACTATATGGGTATTGAAGTAATTCAACATCCTAAATTTATATTTCTTTCTCAAAAGAAGTACATTGGAGATCTCTTGAACAAGTTTGGCATGGATGAATGTAATCCCTTAACCACTCCAATGGAACAAAACTTGAAGCTCACATCTATTGAAGGCAAGGAATTTGAGGATGCAACTAAGTATAGACAGCTTATAGGAAGTCTTATCTATCTGACCACCACCAGACCTGACATTTCATTTGTTGTTGGAATCCTCTCAAAGTTCATGCAAAAACCTTGTGAAGGACATTGGTCTGCTGCAAAAAGAGTGTTAAGGTACTTGAAGGGGACTCAAGACTTTGGACTCAAATATACACAGGTAGGCGACTTCAGCTTGATCGGATACTCTGATTCAGACTTTGATGGCGAAAAAGAAACAGGGGTGTCTACTACAAGTTACACCATGAGTCTTGGATCAGGAGCTGTCTCATGGAGATCACGCAAACAGTCAGTTCCAACAGATTCCACGACCGAGGCAGAATATGTGGCAGCAGCTGAAGCAACAAAGGAAATTGTGTGGCTCCGGAAAATCCTGGAAGATTTGCAGATGAAACAAATGTACTCCACACCACTCATGATCGACAACACTTCTGCAATAAAGTTGGCCAAGAACCCAAAGTTTCATGATCGAACAAAGCACATCAATACAAAGTACCATCTAATTCGACATCATGTTCAGGCCAAAACCATCCATCTACATCATTGTTCCACAAATCAGCAAACTGCTGACATCTTCACCAAAGCACTTGGAAGAGAAAAGTTTGAAAAGTTCAGATCGATGCTTGGGCTCACCAACATCCCTTCGGATTAAAGGGGGGAATGTTGACACCTAATCCTATGGGTTGGGTGTGCATATGTAATATTGTATAATAAATTATATTAGAAAATAAGGAAGGCCAAGAGTCATTGGGAGATGAATCCCAATAGCCTCACCTCCATGTATAAATACATGTTCATTCTTCATTCAATAAACATTCTGATTTGAGGAGTTACCTCCTGGTTTGACAAATTTAAATCAAGTAGGAGAAAGAAACCAATACACTGCAGTAGAATTTTTCACATGGTATCAAAGTGATAGCAAATCAAGCTAAATCTCCAACAATCAACTGAAGAAATATTTTTCTGTAGAGTTGTAGAAGACGCAGCAGATCCGGAAAGGGCATCTTGACAGCAGGAGAATGCAGATCCAAAAGACAACAGCGTTGAAGCTGCAGAAGGCCTTTAGGCTTACGCAGATCCTTCCTAGGGCAGCGTAAGGACTGTGTCACCCAGTCTGGGGTTACGCAGTCCACTTCTGAGTAGAGCTGAGACTGCGTTGGGCCATTCAATGAGACGCAGTCCAGTCATTTCTCCAGTTGCAGAAGGTTTTTTCCAAGATCCGGAAGCAGTGCTTTAGATCTTCAGCAGTGCTAGTGGGGTAGAGATTCTCCAACTGCAGAATTGTGCCTAGCTAAGGCAACAAAGGCTGGAGGAAGATAGTTACTTATCAGATCTGAGCCAAACAGATCTGAGATTCGATCAAGAGGATTGGAGAGTGTTGTCCATTTGAGTTTTGGCGGAAGATTTCCAGGAGGGAAACCAGTCTTCAGCAGAAGCAGCTACTAGAGGATTTCTAGTCACCAAGAAACCCAGATCCAGAGGGAGAAGTACTATTTCTTTCAGATCTGAGCAAAGATGGCTCGATATGGACTAAGGGATCAAGATAGATTGGACGGCATGTCCAACTATGTTATCTGGAGGGCCAGAATCCTCTCAGTTCTAGATGAGTATGGTCTCAAAGAGCATGCAGAGAAGGTTCTTGTTGTACCAACCGAAATAGATCCCCTCAAGAAGTATGAAGAAAATCAAGCGCAGACAAAGCGGTTGATCATAGACGGAGTCAAGGACCACGTTATACCTCATATTGCCGGGAAGACTACAACAAATGACATGTGGGTAGCATTGGACACGATGTAGCAAGGAGGCTCCGTACAAAGAAGAATGCTTCTGGAGAACCAGATGCAGTTGTTCCAAATGATGAAAGGTGAAGAGATAGATCCATTCCTCTTCAGGCTTCAAGCCATCCGAGATCAACTAGTTAGCATTGGTGCTACTCCAGATGAGGGGCTCTTAGTTAGGACTGCTCTGAATGCAGTCTTGGAAGACTGGGAAACATTTGTCCAAAGCATTCTAGGAAGTGCAGCGTTACCATCTTGGGCTAACATGTGGACTATTCTCCGTCAAGAGGAGATCAGGAGGGTCACCAAGCGGCAGAATATCAGTGGAGGAAGTGGAAAGGCCAAATTCAAGGAAGGGGAGGAGGATGTTGCCCTCGCATCAAGAGAAAAAAAATAGCAAGGGAAGAAGAAAAAGGACCTTTTCAAGGTCAGATGCTTTAACTGTGGTGATCTTGGACATTTCGCCAGCAGTTGTCCTAAGTAGAAGGACAAAGGCTCTTCTGATTCCAAGGCTGCAGCAGCAAAGGATGATGGATCTGATGATGATACAGCCATGAGTGCTCATGTCCCTCGAGAGAAGAGGTGGGGTGACATGGATCTGTAGAGCATCTACAGACAGTGGCGAGATCTGTAAAGACCCAACTCGAATTATATGGAACATAGAAATATTAGCATGCATATGAGACCTGCATATGATAGCTACATATGCATGTATCACGTGTACTGCACTAGTACATGCACTAATCAATTATAAAAAAAAAATCTCAGTATAAAGTAATGAGTGAATTATTGAAAGTATTGAGTAAATACCTAACTCACCAGAATATAATGAATGTATTGTAAAGTAAAAGTTGTACCTACCACTATCATAATATAAACTAATATTTTGTTCAAAGGAAAGTACAAGCATTGACTTATGCAAATAAATGATGATATTTTAATAAATCCAAGATATTTATTAAATAATAATATTTTAATAAATCTAAGATATGAGGAGAAGCTAGGGTTTCGGTCTGCAATCTGAAGACTGTCACAAACTCTGGCAGAGGGCAGTTCCCTGTTCGCAAAACTTCGGAGGCGTGGGCTTGCCTTGGCCCAACAGATGAGGTGCGCAGGGGCCAATGGGGCCCCTTCATACAAAAAAGCAATGATGGATAAGGGAAAGGCCCCACTGGAAGGGGTGCAAATCTCTGGATTTGAAAATGCAGGAAAAGATGAGCTAAGCAAGAAAAAAAAGGTTGGTGGGCAAACCAAGGAAACCCATTATCAAAAACGGACAAATGGCATCAAGATTTTGGAGGGAAAAGACAATGAGAACCCCAACCCTGAGCAGGAACCACAAGGAGCAGAAGGAAAAAACAAAGAAACTGTGGAAACCAAGGCCCTGCCCCAGCACGGCCGAGATCTGGAGGGATCTGCCACAGCAACTAAGAAACAGGAGGACCTGGGGCATTGCAAGCCCAAAACAACGGAAAGTCTGCGGGTTGTTATCACCGACCTTGAAATGCAAGCTTACCGAGACCATATGTCAATACATGCGGTGATTTGTAAGTTCATGGGCTTTTGGCCTACAGAAAAAGCCCTCTGTCTCTGGATCAAGCAACAATGGAAGCCTAAGGGAGATGTCAGGTTACACGTAGGGGCCAAAGGGTTCTTCACTGTTGTCTTTGCGAACCTGAAAGACAGGGATCACATTTTTTATGGCAGATCGTATTTCTATGCCTCAGCAAGCCTCTACATGAGACCCTGGAAACCAAACTTCGCACCGGAACAGGAAACAAAAACGCATGTACCTGTTTGGATTCGCCTATTCTCTCTCCCCATTGATTACTGGAGACCTGCAGCGTTGGAACAAATAGGAAACAAACTGGGAACCTTCATCCAAGCCTCGGAGGCCACCCTGCAAAAAAGGTACACCTCTTGTGCAAGAATATGTGTTGAAATGGATGTTTCAGGTGCATTACATGAAGTTCTATGGCTAGAATTTAGAGATGAAGTCTTCTTTAATGCCATAGATTATGAACAAATCCCCTTCTGGTGTCAGAAATGCCACGAACATGGACACCTGTTTAGGGAATGCCCAATGAATAAGCCAACCAAGAAGGCCAAGGACAACACAGGCAAGGATCAAGAAGGTTTCTCCCATCCGAATGGGAGACAATGAGCCAATAGGAGAAACCAACACAAAACAGGCACCTCCATTAAAGGCACTGTCAATGCCTTTGAGGTTCTTGGGTCAGAATCAGCTTTAACCGAAAATCCCCAAGTACCAAACCTAACGCAGGAAACCCAGGATGTTCCCTCATAGGCAGCCAAAGATCCCAATCCTGATCCGACAAGGGAAATCCTACAAGGTTCTGAGTTGGCAAAAGACTTAGAAGGAGATGCAGATATGACCGCCAGTGAAATAGGAACAGAGGATATGGAACTTAGTGACATACTAGAGAGGGAAGGCATGGATCTCAATACCATAGTAGAACAATGGAAGCAGAAAGGAGTGGAACATATCCTAGAGGAGGAAATAGATAGAGTCAAATTTCTCTTTTTAACAAGGCAAGATGCAGAACTAAAAGGGCAGAAAAGAGGCTTTGGCGCCACAAAGGGTTTGGGCGTCAAGGCCCAAGGATTACACCAAACAAACCACAATGTCAGACACCGGAAAAACAGAGGCCGACGAACAAACAACGAAGCACTCCACGAGCTGGCTCAGATACTCCTCAACTCAGATAAGATGAAAGCCCTTGAGGCTTTCACATTCTCCTCTTAAATCTTGTTAATTATGAAGATCCTTTCATGGAATACAAGAGGGCTAAATAGCTAAAGAAAACAAAGACTTCTGAGGAAGAAAGTCAAAAATGAAAATCCTGACATGACCTTCTTACAAGAAACCAAGTGCTCTAGCTAGAAAATGAAAGGAATCAGCAAAAATTTAGGAAAAAGAATGGAATACACTGAAGTGGAAGGGAATGGTATGGAAGGGGGCCTGGCCACCTTCTGGAATCCCCAATCCCTCCATCTCATAAGTGTTGAGGCTTCCAAATCATACATCTCCCTAGAAATGCAAATCATAGGGGAATCCAACACATACCTGTGCACTAATATCTATAGCCCCCAAAGACTAGAGGATAAACTGTTGATGCTAGATCACCTCTCCAGGATGCAACTTAGACATTCCACTGCTAAAGCCATCTATGGAGGAGATTTCAACACGATTACCTCGTTGGCAGAAAAGAAAGGAGGGATAAGAACTCTGAACAAAGATGTAGAGGCATTCAATAACTTCATCAGAGCAGCAAATCTTGTTGATATCCTCCCCAAAAACGGTCTATACACCTGGAATAACAAAAGAGGAGGTGAAAGGCAGATCGCCTCCAGACTTGACCGTTTTCTTATAGCTCAAGCCATCCTCCTTGAGGGAGTCACTGTGGAATCAGACATTATTCCGTGTGGAGGCTTTGATCATTGGCCCATCACCCTGGATGCAACCATCCTCGGAACTCTGAAAAACAGACCTTTCAGGTTTGAGCAATTTTGGTTGGGCCATCTAGATTTCATTTCTAAAATCAAATACTGGTGGCACGAGCCGCTTGAAACTAGAGGTACTAAAATGTACCGGCTGCAAGCCAGATTAAATCACCTCAAAGCTCGGCTTCGATCCTGGAACCAAGAGGTCTTCGGGAATATTTTCAAAGACAAAAAGGCCTTGGAGGAATAGATGGCACAGATCCATACAGACTGGCTCAAAGGGAACATCACCCAGGATTCTATTAGCACTGAGCGGATCCTCATGCAAAAATGGAATGATAGATGTCAGCAGGAGGAAATATTATGGAGGCAAAAGTCCCACATACAATGGCTCAAAGAGGGGGAAAAACACCAAGTTCTTCCATCATGCGACTATAGACTACAGGTGCACCAACAAAATCACCCGATTGAAGGATGAGCAAGATACTCCCTTCCATTCTCATCAGGATATTTCCTCCATCCTCACTAACCACTTTAGCCATATAGCAACGGAACCAGACATTGACAGGGAAGAGGCTATCAGGGAAGTCATGACTTCCATCCCAAGGCTTATTACTGAGGACCAGAATAAATCCTTAGACTGCCCTGTCACCATGGAGGAAGTGGAAGAAGCAGTGAAGGAGATGCCTAATGGCAAGGCACCAGGGCTGGATGGCTTTACTATTGATTTTTTCAAAGCACGCTGGGAAATTGTGCATCTAGAAGTGTGGGAGCTGGTGGAAGATTCCCGAAAATCTTCCTCCATCCTCAAATCCCTCAATTCCACCTTCATCACCCTTATTCCCAAAGAGGAAGCAGCTTGTAACCCTTCGAAATTTCGGTCGATTGCTCTGTGCAATGTTCTCTATAAGATCATCTCCAAAGTAATGGCCAACAGACTGAAGCTCATTCTCCCCTTAATTATCTCAGAGGAGCAATCTGGCTATGTGGAAGGCAGACAGATCATGGATAATGTCTTGCTAGCACAGAAAATGGTTCATACTCTTCAATCCCAGAAAAAAGCAAGTATGATCATTCAGCTGGATCCCTCGAAGCCTATGACAAGGTCAGTTGGAAGTATCTAGAGGCCATTCTAGAAGCCTTCGGGTTTGCACAACGCTGGATCAAATGGATTCTAGCCATATTGAAATCCCCCAGCTTTTCTATTTTGGTCAATGGTGCTCCCACCTTCCCCTTTGCCCCCTCTAGAGGCATTCGCCAAGGGGATCCCATCTCCCCCTTTCTTTTTGTCATTTTGATGGAAGGCCTGAGTCACATCATTAAAACTGCAAAGGAAAGAAACAATATCAAGGGCCTCCAACCCCTGCCACACTGCCCAGCCACTACTCATCAACAATTTGTGGACAATACCATGCTTCATGGAACTCCAACGGTTCGAGAAGCCCAAGGATTCAAAGCTATCTTGGATCTCCTCAGTTAAGCGACAGGCATGGACCTTAATTTGGATAAATCCTCCATCTTCTTTTTCAATACTCACCCAGCGATCCAGAAAAATCTCACGGCTATCCTTGGGTTCAGAAGGCAGAGCCTTCCCTCTAAGTATCTCGAGATCCCTCTCACTGATAAACCCTAGCAAAAGCTCCACTGGGAGAAGCTGATATCCAACCTCGAAGAACGGAGCACTTACTGGACTAGTAGGGTCCTTAACTTCCCTGGCCAGCTTATCATGACTAAGGCTGTTCTACAAGCTATTCCTCAGTATATGTTCTCCATCCTTCCGACTCCCAAAGGTGTTCTCCAAAAAATCAGAAACATTCAAAGAACCTTCCTTTGGTCTAGAAAAGCTGACAAACAGAAATGAGCGCTAGTGGCATGGGAAAAACTCTGTAAACCCAAGATCCTGGGTGGTCTAGGGCTCCAAGACCCGGACACCGTGAACAAAACTTGTGGGGCCAAGCTCTAGTGGAGGTGGGTCAAGGATCCACAGACACCCTAGGCTAAGCTTTGGAAAGCCAAGTATGCGGATAACTGGTGCCCTCAGGATCTCATTAGAATGACTGACTCTCTAGCCTGATCCCCCATTTGGAACCTTGCTCGGGCTAATCGGAACATCATACAAAATCACTGCTTTTGGGAAATCCGTAATGGCAGCACGGCTCTCTTCTAGGAAGATGCTTAGCAACAACTTCCCAAGCTTGAGAGTCCTGATTATCTTCCCCTGCAGCGCAGGTATCAAGATCAAGGAAAATTCAGGGTGAACCAATACTGGATGGACAGTAATGCAAACCAGCAATGGAGACATTGGCACCTTAATACTCCCCCACAGGCAGAGGGGATGGGCAACCTTCTATTATCCTTGAACTCTTGTCTGGATAAGACGAAGATCCGTTACTCTCAGGATGAGGATCAACTCAGGTGGGGAAAACTGGATGGAGGCACTTTCAACCTAAAGGAAGCCAAACTTTACTTAGAACACAGGGATTTGGAAGAGAAAGTGCCTTGGCACAATAATGTTTGGGATACCATAATCTGGACGAAGATAAAGACTTTATTATGGCTTCTAATGCATCGTAAGATCCTAACTTGGGAGAACCTGTGCAAAAAAGGCTTCATTGGTCCATCCCGTTGTCCCCTCTGTGAAAAAGAAGAGGAATCTATGAACCATCTCCTCAACAATTGCGAATGGACCAATAATTTATGGGTATGGATGAAGGAGATTTTCAGACAAACAGACAAGAACAGAGAGTCCGTTCAAGACAGCATAGCCAACAGGCGAACCAAATATTCTAACTGTGACACTGTAAACATCCTATGGAGACTAAGCCCCGGTTTTATAGTCTGGTCCACATGGAAAGAAGGAAATAGAAGAATTTTTCAGAAGGAATTCAGGCAATTAGATAACATTAAAACAAACATTATGCAAAACATGCGAGAAACAGCTCTTACTAATAATAAAGCAGAACAGGCAAACGGGATTTCCGCTAATGACAAGCGAATTCTGCAGCTGTTTGGCATGAGTGATGCAACTGGCCTCAATTCTCCTGCGCAAAGACCTCCGCCCGCTCCATCTCTGCTGCCCTGGCAACTTCCTATCCCGGGGTTCCACAAACTAAACTTTGATGGAGACTCTTGAGGTAACCCTGGCCTGGCCGACTTTGGAGGTGTCATACGCAATGATAAAGGGGAAATTCTTCATATCTACAGCAATTATCTTGGGGAAGCCACTAACAACGAGGCAGAATTTGCAGCTCTGGAGCAGGGCCTGCAAATCCTAATCCGCCTGGGTAGTGGGGCAACTATTGTGGAAGGGGACTCGCTCCTAGCCATTAATGCAGCGAGGAAAATGCAAAATGGTACGCGTGCTAAGAAAGTTACTAAGCATTGGCGCCTCGCCATGGTCACCGCACTCATCGCCAAGCATCTCTTCGCTCTCAATGGAGTCGTTCTTCAGGCAATTGGGTGCAATGCAAATGCTATGGCAGATAGTCTAGCCAATTACGCAGTCGACCACCTGATTGATGACATTGACACCTGTTGGCAGAGCGTCACATGTGCCAATCTTCGGGATGAATGCCTTCAAATCTCAAGGCAAGACTTCACAGGCGTGTTAGGGGAGGAGGATGGCTTACAGGGTACCGATCATCAATGAGTAATGTGGTCTGTTCTAAATGTTTATTCCATAATCCTTAATGCCTGGCGGTGGCATCGCTGGCGGCTGTCCTATGGCTCGCATTGGAAAAGGTGGAAGATCTACAATAAGGATAGAGAACAACATACCCTTTATGATCTGGAGTACACGTGGCGTCTTCTCTTAAGTAATAAGCGTGGCAGTCCGAACGCTATCAACAGTAATAATAGGAAGGTTGGCAGTCACCTGCTGGGAATCCAGGCTGTCATAAGTAGGGAAAAGACGGAAGTTTCAGTTCAAATCGCGGCCCCTCGCACCACATCTTTCACTATTAATACAGAGTCGTTCAGGAAAGATTTCACCTTCTTACGGTATTCCTCAAAGCTTAGCCCTCTGTAAACGATCTCATGTATAGGAATTCACAATTCAATAGTCTACATTTGAAATCTTGCCATGGCCGAGCGCAATATCCGCAGCTCCAAAGCTACTAGAGAGTTAAAGAGAGCCTAGGAGGATTATGAGGCTTCTGTCTCCAAAAAAGGTAAACAGATTATCGAACAGCTTCAAGTGGAGGTGGACAAAGCCAGTGAAGGGATGGACAGTAAAGACATCAGCGAGGAGGTCGATTGGATCACGGACCCGGGCACCCCAACTACCAGGGCCACCCAGTTCCTGAGGACTAAGTATGTGGCTTGGCAGATGAAAGCGATGCTTGCCAAAGCCATGAGCAGGCAAGGTGTTGCTTTCAAGGAGGCCTACCAGGCAAACTCCCTCGCCTCTGAAAAGAATTCAGCGCGGCTGGACAAGCTGAAGATTTCCATCAACTCCCTCATGGAAGAGCTTAAAATGCATACTAAGTGCTTGGGAGGGTTCATTCGGCTCTTCGAGTTGTACATGCGCCACGTGCTAAATGTCTCTATTGAAATCCCTGAAGATGATTCCAAAACAACCATCATCAGACGCCACAGGCCACGCAGTGTTCCCAAGGGAGATGATGAAGTTGGTCCGAGCACTGCTGGTACCCCAGGCATCGCCAAAATCGACCAGTAGGATTCCTGGTGGGTGGTCCCTTGTTGCTGGGTCCTGATTATCCTATGTTTTTATTATTTGCTATGTCGAATGTCTGTAAGCTTCGGCGGGCCTTTAAATGGCCTTCTTTGACAGTAGTTGCTCTCTCACTATCTGGCAACCCTGTGTGGTTGGTCGTTTTCTATTTTAAATTATGTTTGACTCTGGTTAAGTTTGGGTTAGCTGATACGCAGTATGTCGCCTGTCTAAACAGCGATCGGCTACAGGGCTTATATAAGTGGTCTTTTGCTTGGCAGGCCTACATTTTCTCTTTCCCTCTGAAAATGGCAGGCCCCTTTTTTGTAACCATATGTAACATTTTTGTGATCTAATATATCAGCTGACTTACCAAAAAAAAAAAAAATCTAAGATATTTTAGAAATCCAAGATATTTATTAAATAATAATATTTTTATAAATCTAAGATATTTTAGAAATCCAAGATATTTATTAAATAATAATATTTTAATAAATCTAAGATATTTTAGAAATCCAAGATATTTATTAAATAATAATATTTTAATATAAACTCTAAGATATTTTAAAAGAAGATATTTTAATAAATATCTTGAAAAGATATTTGACTAAGATATTTATTAAAGGAGGATATTTTAATAAATATCTTAGGGGATTTGTGTGTAAAAGGAGAAGGGGGGGGAACTTGATGGGCATGGGTCAGTGAGGTGGGTTAACTGACCCGGATGTTGTCAGAGGAGTTCTAACTGCGTGAGACATGAGCAGTGAGTTCTAAAAGAGTCATGGAGTGATCTCGATTGTTATTGGAATTTTGAGCATGGTGGCAGAAGACTTGTCTTCTGGATCTGGGGACCGGAGAGGTTGACCTTAGATAGGCTGGGAGGAAAACAACGGTTTGGTAACGAGAGCTGGAGCCATGGCGGATCAGGAACATCTTCAAACACGGTTCCAGGTAAGTATTAAATAGTCAATTGATATATATTCTGCTTCAAAAATCTCACTCTGGATTGTGTAGTATCAATTTTGTTAATGATGGTTAATTCTGAAATTTAAGGTCCTTACACATTGTATCAGAGCACAGTTTCAGACCCTATGGATCTTAGGGTATTTTAATCATTTCTTTTTGGTTTCCAAGCTTGTATTGCCTCCTCTCCTCCTATATATACATAGTTCTAGGCATACAATACTAGAATAAAAACATGCTGAGGAAGTCTTTTGAATACTAAGTATTTCTGTGAAGTCAAGTAATATGTATCCTGTGCATAAACCGAAGTCAATGGTAATCAGTTTTGTGGCTTGTTTCTTTAAGAGAAGTCTAAAGTCTGCAATAGATTACCTGTACAAGTAAATCGAACCTATGGTGTCACCAGTAGCTGAAGTCCAAACCTATGATAAATTCTGTGACAGAGCTAAGTTGGGTAATGAAGCCTGCGGTGTGCTAGAAGGCTGGGATTGTGGTAAACCCGAGCAATGAGTAGATATGTGACAGCAAGAGATGGCTTATGACAGCAGTCATTTACTTGTGTTCCGAAGCAATTTAGAGAGGTAAAAATAATTGAAACAGTGAACACTAAACTTGTGAACAAGCCATGCCTTCTCAAAGGCACAAATGCCACTGTCAATGTAAAACCAGCCCACTGTCAATTAAGATCAGTCCACAAAAGAGTAAGAAAATAGAGCAAGGATATGAGATGGAATACTCACAAACTTTTGTGATTAATATGTGATAAATTTTTTAGTTTTTTTTGTTTCCTTGGACCTTATTATTGTCAGTACCTTGTGCAATCAATTACTGCAAATAATATTTCAGATCTGAGATAATATGATAATTTATAATATGTAACTATGGGCAGATCCTGCAGTGACAATTTGTCAGACAAAATAAGTGCCAAAAGCCCTTTCCAAAATCGATTAGAAAAATCTGCGAATACGTGAAGGGTTAGACAATGAAATTCAATTATATTAGCTGTCCCAAAAATGCTTCAAATCTCAGCGGGTATAATCAAGATATTTCAATGATAGCCCAGGCTTAAATATGGCATTGCCAACAATAGAAATCTATGCACAAATCCTCCTAAAATGCTAGGATCCCTCTTCTGCAAAAAGACAAAGGTTAGCCCAACGAAACATACAGTGACAATAAGTTCTATAACCTCAATCAGCGAATCAAATTTAATTGCAAAATTACTATGGTAAATAGTGTTTGCTTTAGGTGTGAGAGGAACCCAACCTCTTTGAGGCTCACAACCATAGTGATTCAAAGCCTTCCCTCAAAGATAGATAGGACAGAACCAGACTACAAATTTCCTAGAAAGGAGAGCTCGAATTCCTGGTTTTCACTGCAAAACCAAAATTCAATACCAAAAAAAATAAAATAAAATATTTGCGAAATATTTTATTAAAATTGTGATAAGGATGTTTTAATTAATTTAAAATATATATATATATATATATATATATATATATTGCGAAATATTAAAATTGTGATACGGATGTTTTAATTGAAAAAAAAACAAAAATTATTTATAAATAATGGGGATTTAGTTAGAAGGAATCTATAAGAAAGGAGAGCTAATGGTTATTATAAAGGTATTATATGTAATAAAATATGGCTTGTTAGGGTTGATCCGGATAGATAAAAGTGGTAGTTGGGTTGACAATTGTAGATAAAAGTGGTAGTTGGGCTGACGACTGTACCCTGTTATTCTTTCTCTAGGAATCATGAGTTTTATTTTTCAATTAAAAGAGTCACATAGACACCCGTTGATGTCATATTACCATTTGTAAGGTTTGTCCCATGATAAACTTTCCTTCGTATTATTCGTATTATTGAGTCAACTTCACATACCAAATCAAGACCCGTTGAGCCCATTGCTGATCCCAAAGGACATGAACCGATAATTGGAAAGTATGTTGAATATTTTTAACCATAATAATTGAACAGATATTTTCATAATAATTTATAAATATTTTTATATTAAGTTAAAATAATATATATATATATATATATATTCAAGGCTACTAAAATGAGTTTTCACTATTTTTAGGAAGGGTTAAATTTAGAGGAATTATTTAACTAGGGGTAGATTTTCTTTTATTTTAATATCTATAATCACTGAGACTTTCTGTTAAAATTGTGGTATAGTAATACAAACACAGTGACTCCACTTAGCACCAAGTCGAAAGGTTCCTCTCTATTGTGTATTGCCAAGACCTTTCTAATACATCGACTTGTGTACTTCTATTTTGAATCATATAAATTAGGAGAATCTGCGGACATGTCAAAAAAAAAAAAAATTATAACCGCACGTGAGCTTGAATTTACAAAATTGTATTTATTAATCTAAATTGTGAATCAAATACTTATAGCCATGTTTAAAGAACCGTCATCAAATACTCAAGGAAATCATAGAATCCATGTTGTAGTCAACAATAATCAGGCAGCGCATCAACCCACTGCTATGGAATCTTCAGGTTCTATCAATGGAATAAAACTCAGAATTTTATTTGATACTGGTGCTACTGATGGTTTTATTTCATCATATGCATTAAATAGATGTGGGTTGGCAGCTTACAAGCAAAACAATTTCAGACAAATAGAAATGGCTTCAGGAGAACTTCAGCTCATAGATTTAAGTGTTGAGGAATGCAAAGTTGATCTAGGGATCTGTTCGACTAAAAGTACTAGGACGAATGATCATGATGGGAAATAACTTAGTTTCCAACTATTTCCCGAGATCTTGTGTTGATTCTTGAATATCACCACCTTATTTTCATAAATATAGCAACAATCCTACTATAACCCAAGGTGTATTACTCTGAGTCATCCATGATAAATTACCCAAAGTATTCGATATTATGTAGTATTCAATGACAAGAAAAGTGGTTTTTCGACTTTTGGAAGAAATTAAAGCTTGTAACAATCATAATAAAATGAAATTTTATATAATTCGATATTCAAAAGCTATGAAGCCTAGGGTGATACATTTTATTAGAAGAGATGGGATAATTAATGCGAATATAGGTATCGAAGACATATATCAATTGTTCATATTAGGGGTCTTTGATAATAACAAAGCACAAGTTGTATTTTCGAAGCTCAATCCCACTCCATTGCTAAACCATTACTTTTGTTTTACATTCCATCCGACAAAAGAGTTGAGATAACTCATGAATATCAATTGCAAATTTTCCCACAGTGAAGTTTAATATTTTGCATATCGTGCAAATAAAGTTGAAGTACATTCAAATTATTATATTAAAATAAACACATTGAACATTAGAATGGAAACTATCCTAATTATATTTATGAAATTGAAACATTCCATCCTTCAAGTCACATTGAGCTTTCCATATATATATCTTACTCGTTGATAACTATAACCATTGATGATGTGAATTCATACAAATATCTTTTATACTGCTTTCCTATGTTAATACTTTAATTACTATCCAAGTATATGTCTAAGTGGTTTAAAGAGTAAAGTGAAGGTTTAAATTTTTATAGTTTAAAATACACTAAATTGGGCATTTTGATATCCAACCATTATATCATTGCTAAGATAGATAATTAGCCATTTACAAACCGTAAGGTCATATCGATGTCCAAAACAAAATAATATGGCAACATAGCATTTTCATGGAAAGGAAAACAATTTGGTTTAGGAAAAAGAAATTTGAGACATTATGACACTATATAAGATGATTCATGATAATTATTTTAGACATATATAAAGATTAGTTGGCAAAGTTGCTCCAAAGAAGTTGAGTCTTGAAGAAAAGAAGAATGGTAATGAAAGCATGACTATGGACATTATGGCAAGACCATTAGATGTGGAGCTACAACCACACAAAAGGGTAAGCTAGTTTGAGGTAAATTAATGGATGAAAAAAGACACTAACTATTCAAGAAATGTGGGGAGAAATCGTGAGAAATCAACTTGAGAGTACAAGTATAGTTCTCTAAAGGTACACATCAAAACAAAACAAAATGGATAAAGCATATGTTAAGAGGGTAAGAAACCACCATGTAAGTTAGTAAACACACTATTAGAACAAGACGATATAGTTACCAAGAGAGTGCAGCAGAAAATTTCAAAGTTTGATCTCTATTGTTACCATAATATAATCAATATAGTACCTAGGGAAGACGGGAAAAGAACGAAATGGCAAACTTCTGATGATGTAATATCCCCAAATGGGATATTTCACTGAATTTGCCTAAATTTACTTATATCTCAAAATATGGCATGAATTCAACAATTATTTAACAGAAGATGGCCATGTAAAATTAAACACACAAGTACATGCAAATCCATAACACCATAATGCAGAAATATAGCTCAGCGTTATTATATTATCACTGGGGTTACAAGCTGAAATGAAAGATAGTTGGGATAAATGAAATACAACTGGCCTCAAGAAAATCTGCTGCAACTGCTGCACTGCGCTGGCCTCCAAAACTGAACTGTTGCACTCTCCCTCTGGCAACAGCTACCACTGAATCCACTGAAGCTCCCGTTGAAGATCTGAATGATCCTCACTCCAATATCACTGAAGCTCTGTGAAACTCCTAAGTGAAGTCTCCTCAAGAGTATTGGGTTTCCGTCCAACACTCACAAATCACCCGAGGGTTTCCGTCCTGGGGCTACGGCTGAAGTAGAGAACCACGTCCTCAAACCTCTCATACACAAGCAAATGATCTACTCCAAAGATATCCCTCAATGGCCTCCTCCCTTTCTTTTATAGAATTCTTGAAGCCTTCTAGAGCATTATTTTATTATTATTTTATTCATGGTGCACTTTTCCCTCTTATTAAAATATTCCTTTTTAATGCATAAAAGAGTAAATTGGCTACCATGTCTCCCCTGGTCACTGAAACTCATGTCCAACTGTCCCATCATGGAGGTATCCTCGTGCCGGTTCCAATGAGCTATTACACTGAGTTGTTATGTCATGTATTCCTCCCAGAAAGCCACCGTGAGCATAATTAGCTGAGTTAAGCCCATAAATAACTCAAATTTCCGAAAATTGTTGGAATGCACCGGAACGAAAGCCAAACTGCTCAGATGATGGAATATATCAAGCGAATGCCATCCGAACACATAGAAACTCCTCAAAACTCCTCCAAAAAGCCCCTGGGCCCACTGATGCCACCAACCTACTGGTCTGCTCCTAACTCTGGAAGTCAATCCTAGCCCTATCATAGATGATACCAAAAAAGGGAATATTACAGACCTTCCGCCTCAAGATTGCTTGCCCTCAAGCAATCGAAATATGTGGGCCACTCTATTGGCTCGCCGCAACTGAGACCCAATGCCCGGATCCCATACAAACCTCTGGGTGCTGTTATGCACCTGTGTCAAACCACTCGGAATAGACACCTTAATGCCGGGATCCCAAACTGATCTCTCACTGTACCAGCCAACAAACAATCCTCCCGGATCCCATCGCCACCATGGCCAATCATCGCCCAAGTCCCACGACTCGGACTGCGCTCTGCCTCTAGCTATGACTGATGCTCTAAGAGGTGAAGACCATGACTCCTGTTGTGCTGTATCTGTGACTGTGTAAGTTGTCCCATCAACTGTGTACCAACTCATCACCTCTCTCCAATCCAAGTCCTGACTCAATCCCACACTGATCCTGCTCTCTTGAAATCAGGATGGAGTGCCGAAGAAACGACGACCTGTGCCCTCCTGCCAACTAGAATCTGTAACATCTACTATGTCTAAGGGCCCCTGCTCCGTTGTGCTCCCTACGAAGAATACCATACCATCAAGAGGGTACCAACTCATGATCTCCCGCCAGTCCATCATGGAAGAAGAATCCAATGTAGCAACAACTGCACATGGAACATGCCCAGAGTGTTGCCGCCAGCCCGTAATCAACTCCCACTGCTCTGCCCTGTCTGCCAATAGAAGTTGCTTGTAGAAGGAAGCCCCTCTCTCTATAATGGGCCAAAGTGGGCAAGATATGCTGCAAGCCCCATCGATGTACTCCTAGAGAGTGCTACACACTGAAAACACTGCAGCTCTACTGACTGTGTGTACATCTATCTGCGCCTCATCACTGTGTCGACCCATAGATGGATGCTCCACCATATCCAACAGCTCCTCCCACTCCTGATCAAGAATGTCATGCTCCCGCTGTCTACTGGCCCCCTGCAGAACAATCCCATCAACCTCCAACACCTCCAGAGGATATGGATCTGCAACTGTTGTCACTATACTCGGTGTCTGTGCATCTGACTGCTCCTCCTCAATGGCTGACCCCAAGGTTAGCCGCATATCCATCATGGACTCAATGTGAGCCTCCATCTACCTCTCCCCCAAAGGACTATCATGCATGATGTGCATAGTATCCTCCTCGGCTAACTCAGGCTCCATCATATGCTGCTCTCGCTGAATCGTCACAAGTGACTCATCACCCAGAGTATCTCCTATAGAGTCCCCTGACTGCTCACCCTGTACACTGGAATGCAGCTTCGGCCTACTGCCATCAACTCTGCATGACTGCTCTTGCTCCCTAGAAGCGTCCTCAAATGATCCCATGGACTCATCCGAAGAAGAGTCCTCACCCTCGCATACAGAAGGAATGCCCTCCTGTTCTGCCTCCGCCACATCATCTGCATCACTCAAGCATGAGTGATCAGGTCCCCAAGGTTCTTTGCAGATGAAGCAAAGTCCCTTCCTCCTCAGCTCATTTCTGCTTCCAGATCCACCAAACTGGAGCAGCTCCTCCCTGGTCAACTGTCTCTTGAATACCCCAATATTCTGCTCAACCAGCCCTTGGGCTAGCTCATAAGCAACAGGTGAGACCAACTGCTCTCTCCAAATGCTCAACAACCGGGTCTGCAACCCTCAGCCAATGATCTCATGGTCTCTCATACATGATGACAAGATGGACTGCATGTGTACTATGATAGTACCAGGATGATGTCTCCTAATGTTGAAGAAGCATTAGAACATCTGCAGGATCAAGTCATCACACTCAAGGTCAAACATGATGACATAAGTCTTGAATGTGGCCATACCCCATAAAATCTCAAGCTTCTTCCCGAAGGTAGAGCCTGCGCTATTGTCCAAATCCTGAAAAGCCTCTATAATCAATCTCATAATCCTACTCATAACATCATCATTGTATGGAGCTATAGGTGCGGTCAACTTCATGATGTTACAAAGACAAGCTACAACTGGAAGTGTGACCCCTTCACAAGGTTCCTCCAAGAATTTGGGTTGTATAAGAGCAAGCATCAGGTTTTAGAGCCCAAATCAGTTTCTTCCCTTCTGCTTGGTCTATTGTGGACAGCAGTTCATTAAACTCTTCCAGTTTGGACAAAACTCTCCATGACATCTTCATGTGTTTCAGATCTGTCGCAAATGCAAAAATTTTGTGACCAACCACCAATTCTTCCTGCAAATCTTTTGGCTGTCCTTTTTGAAGGATGGCATAAATGCCTCTTGAAAAGGGTCTACTGTCTGGTTTTGTTTTCCGATCTTCTGATGCATGGTGGTTTAAGGAACCAACTTCTATTTTTATTTTCATCAATCTGTTTAGGAATTCTTCCATGGTTCAGCAAGTGATGTGGTCACTGTTATTTTCCGAGTTTAGTGCATTTTTCTGTGTGGTATTCTAGTCAATGAGCGACAAGATGACTTTCAGAATTTTTGACCAATTCAAGTGTAATCTTTAGCAATGCAATCTTAAACAATAAGACTCATGGCATATACAAGTCACTTCAATATTGTCAACAAGACTATCATCCTCACATTTGTCCTTGGAGAATAATATAACTATACACTAGGTAGGCTCAGTCATTCCTATAATCACTCTGCACACTTTATTCACACGTTCTAGTAACAGTAATGCAGGCTTTGACCCTCACTGGTTCGAATACAAGACAGTGACATCTTCTCACACTCATATGGTCAGGACAAGGGCAAGATACAAATAACTAACGCTGCTTACCACATCAGCATAGACAGAAGACTGATTACAAACTCAGAAAACACTGATATAATTTGCTTTACTATCAAATATTACAAGTGAGCAAGGGATTTTGAGAACCTGGTAACTTGGATGGTCCCGATGATAGTGATAGTGTTCTGCTTCAGTTCTTAATTTCTGATATCAACAACCTAGAGTGAGGTCACAAACTTCAATATTATACATGATTTAAAGGTAGCTGCCCAAAAATTGCCTAGAAGAGGAAATGCTTGCCAATCACACCTTTTTCTTTTTTCTTCTTTTTTTTTCTGCACTCGCTCAACAGCACACTTGGACTTGAAAAATGGCGGCACTGCAGAGTAATAGCCGGCTTCAACAATTTGTCCTGGATTCGTCTGCTCCCCAAAAATTTTGCTGGTGGGTCGGATTACAATCAACCGTCTCACTATTTAAATGACGACCATGTCAATTAGAATTCCCATGACCCCATTCTTTATGCATGTCTGTGTTTAATTTGTTGACCTCGCACGACTGTCAGCTTGCAGATAATGGAAATTCGGATCCACATTAAATTAATATGCCACAATCCACCATAATAATTCGGCTCCTGTGCTTGTCTAAAAAAAAATTTCACGCTCCATGCTCAGAACGATGAAGACATCCGAACTGTTATTCACCAGAATGAATTGTTGCATGAAATCCTCATTTCTCTTGAAAACGGAATGTGGCCTCTTTGCAATAGGGACTCGGCCCTTTCAATGGCCTTGCTCCCTTAGTCCCCGCGCTAATGACTAATAACCTGTCACCTCTTCATATGCCCAGGAGCTCGATTTCAGCGAGGAAATGCCACCACGATTCCCAGAATATCTTCAAACAGGTAAATAACCTTCTGCAATTGTCCACAAGCTCAACGTATTCGGTTCAACTCCAGTGAAGAATTGTGGCCCGAACTCCACGAAATTGGATCCCCGACAATGCAGACTCCCCTCACATAATGACCCAACCTTCACGCATCATCCTTCAATTTGACCTCCCTCAAATTATCGCGGTTGGCTTTTTGGTTCGGGCATGAATTACTCACGTCTACCTTCGAACAGGAAACTCGCCGACTACGTAATTGGCGGCTTCACATTTTGAAATTGACCCCAAGAAGGTCGGGCTTAATGATCTGGCCATTTCGACGTGGCTGAGGAATTTAATGAAACCCACAATTTGATTATGCGAACAATTCTCCGGAACAGTTGGTTTTAATTGTGCATGGTTCTCTGCGGACATCACCCCTTTTTGGATGACAGGAATACTGCCCGTATCCACGAATGGGTCAGGTCGGATTCCTCTCACCACAGAAAATAGGCGCGTTCAATTGATCGTTGTCTGCTGCGTCGGGATTCCACCTCTGTTGAAATTAACGCCCTCACTCCACTGCTTGGTGTCCATACACACAGCCATATCAAAAGTCGTCAAATAGTATACCCGTCTTCATTGATTTGAAAAATAATATATTCGGCCTCAATAAAACTATGCTTCTGACCCTTCCAAATTTCAATACATGCTCAAGGCCATATCCGTTGTCACCTTGAGTGGACCTATATTCACGGCTTCATATATATATATATATATATATATATATATATATATATATATATTTTTTTTTTTTTTCTTTCTTGAAATCGATTACGACCCCCTCCTTACAATCTATTCATATGCCACGTTCTTGGAATGATTTTGACAGTTCCACCTCCAAATAAAATCTGTTGTAATCTGGCCTTCACAAGTAATGACTTCCGAATAACTTGATCTTTCTCTGCAATCTGTTTGCAACAAAACTTTTGAAACTGAAACCCCGCAGGTAGAGCCAAGACCAATGTTATGATACCACTATAATATCCCCAAATGGGATATTTCACTGAATTTGCCTAAATTTACTTATATCTCAAAATATGGCATGAATTCAACAATTATTTAACAGAAGATGGCCATGTAAAATTAAACACACAAGTACATGCAAATCCATAACACCATAATGTAGAAATATAGCTCAGATTTATTATATTATCACTGGGGTTACAAGTTGAAATGAAAGATAGCTGGGATAAATAAAATACAACTGGCCTCAAGAAAATCTGCTGCAACTGCTGCACTGCGATGGCCTCCAAAACTGAACTGTTGCACTCTCCCTCCGGCAACCGCTACCATTGAATCCACTGAAGCTCCCGTTGAAGATTGAATGATCCTCACTCCAATATCACTGAAGCTCTGTGAAACTCCTAAGTGAAGTCTCCTCAGGAGTATTAGGTCTCCGTCCAACACTCACAAATCACCCAAGGGTTTCCGTCCTGGGGCTACGGCTGAAGTAGAGAACCACGTCCTCAAACCTCTCATACACAAGCAAATGATCTACTCCAAATATATCCCTCAATGGCCTCCTCTCTTTCTTTTATAGAACTCTTGGAGCCTTCTAGAGCATTATTTTATTATTATTTTATTCATGGTGCACTTTTCCCTCTTATTAAAATATTCCTTTTTAATGCAGAAAAGAGTAAATTGGCTACCATGTCTCCCATGGTCACTGAAACTCATGTCCAACTGTCCCATCATGGAGGTATCCTCGTCCCGGTTCCAATGAGCTATTACACTGAGGTGTTCTGTCATGTATTCCTCCCAGAAAGCCACCGTGAGCATAATTAGTTGAGTTAAGCCCATAAATAACTCAAATTTCCGAAAGTTGTCAGAATGCACCGGAACGAAAGCCAAACTCCTCGGATGATGGAATATATCAAGTGAATGCCATCCGAACACATAGAAACTCCTCAAAACTCCTCCAAAAAGCCCCTAGGCCCGCTAATGCCACCAACCTGTATCTGTGACCGGTCTGCTCCCAACTCTGGAAGTCAATCCTCGCCCTATCATAGATGATACCAAAAAAGGGAATATTACAGATGATGATAATAAATGATAGTTATCATAATCAACTTAGAATATTAAGATCGACAAAATAGCACCAAAGGTGAGTAAGTGGAAGTTTCACAAAACAACATAAGAAGCCAATGACATTAGATTAAAGGGTGAATCTATAATAAATTTGATCAATTGGAGAAAAGATTTACGTGCATAGCGACATCTATAATAGTTTTTCCCTCTAAAGGGAGAGTCACATTATAAATTTTTCTTTAGGTGACTAACTATATCCATGGATTATGGCCATCATGGAGTATGATTGGGAAAATTCTATCCCGTAATGTCTTAAAACCTGAAATGATAAATAGATTACATTCGATATCCACGTTATTGAATTTATTTATAGGGTCTTACCCAAGTTGGGAAATAGTAACAACATTTCCAAATGTAATAATTGTATGCATTAAGAGAAGAAAAGAAAACCATGATGACTAGAGGTGAGAAAACGAAGTCAATTTGATGATATGATCTTTTTCAAATTGAAGTAGAAATGGAATATTAGGAATATCTGGTATAAATAAGTGAAGGGATGTTTTCTATCAATAAGAATTTTCTTAAGAATATGAGCAACATGATTGGTAAGGATCAAAGCAATGACCTGTAAGGAGTTGTGAACACTCCTAATTTGTTAAGAATAACAAGTGATAAACTGGGAAAATGGTTAAAGGTAAATATTAAAGATAATAATTATACACCGTTAGAAAAAAAAAATACATCTAGTGATAAGATGAGGCCTAAGGACTAATGAGGAAATGATTAATGTGAAGAATAAGGAGAGGGTATACCAGTGAGGTGTATGTGTTTGGATTAAATGAGTCAATGTAATAGAAATGAAACAATGGTTTCAGGAATGATGGTAAAGCTATTAATATCCTAGCTAGAGTTAAGACTCTAAATGGTGAAACTTGCAAGTAAGGAGACTATATCAAAACTGAACATACTAATAATGTAACTATGCATATCTTGTAAATTGTGAATTTCTTATTAAAAGGAGGAAATTATATGTTTGTCAACAATTGACATCTTATTGAAAACATGACACTCTTAGTAGACCAAGTATAATGCAAAGTGAATAATGCATTTTCATGCAGTGACAAATTCCTTCTATAAAAATAAATCTCTCACTAAGGGATCTTTAGAGTAGTCAATTAACTCTTCCTCCATCTCCAACATAACCCTAATGATTAGCACTGCAAAACCCTACTCCTTGGCTTCTATAATTTTAGGCTGAAGATGAGCTGGAATAACATGATAAAGAAGTTAATATTATTATTATCTCTTTGGATCCAGATTATAGATCAAATATAATTAGACTTAAAAGACAAATAAATAACAAAAATTAAAAGGTTGGTTGGATCCATATGTAGTTTTGTGTTTTAGAGTTCTTAATCAACCTGTATCAAGAAATTAGATCATGCTTCGACTAAACAGTAAGTGTTTTGTGCTCTTGTTTCAATTCATTTCGTTTCTATATATGCAATTATAAAGGTTGGAACATCCCTCCATTTAGATTTAGAGTCTCAACCTGTGACTTTTATAAGGTTAATCGATTAATATAGTATAGAAAATAGTGGGTACACCCTTATTTGTATATCCGTGTTCAATTATTCTATGTGACATTTATAACTGTGGGTTATATTTATTAGCATTTAAAAACTTATTTTGTATAATCTTACCTTATTTTGGATGGATACTTAACACTGTCATTTTGTACCATGACATGTGAGAATATATTAATTGCTTAAACATTGTTGGTACATGGATACCAATATGAAGAAAGTTTTGCTTAAACATTGTTGGTACAGAGATACTAATATAAATTATGAATTATGTTATGGATATGGTATCTATAATTTTACATATCAACATAAATGATGAAATAGAAATAAAAGAGTGATTGCACTTGACTATTCAAGGTGAAAATGAATTTACATACCTATTGGATAAACATAACCAAGTATGTTATATGAACTCAAAGATCAATATCGTAGATAGCAACATATTTGGAATGTATAGAAATTGTTATATGGGTAACAATTTTTTTTGAACATATTGATACATATGTTATAATTTGTGGACAGGTGTTTTACATCGCAGATGATATCGTTACTAAACCGACCGCATGATGACAAAACTCCAAGAACAATTGAGATGCACTGAGATTCCATGATGGGGTGTTAACCCTGGTCCTCCTACGAGGGGTGGAGGTGTTTCCCACCATTTATCCTCCAAAACCTGGAGTCATGGGAGGGTTGTGCGAGTCACGCTCCCCTAGACGTGTTATGATGACTGTCAGATGCCTACAGGTCAATCAGGTCGACGTAATCGACGCTGACACCCTTGAGGTCTATGAATGGTTGGATCAGTAAAATTGATGCCATGGCATATTCCTGTAGAGGACGGATAGGATGGGAGCGGAAGAGATTAGGGAGGATAGGATGATTCTAGAATAGCTTGGGAACACTTTTGGAGCAAGACATGACTACTAAAATTTGTAAACCAATAAATGATCAAAACATAAATGTTAAAGTGTTCTCACACATTAAACGAAAATTCAATTATGGTACACCACCCTTATATGATTATACTAATCACTTAAATAATTAATGATATACGACATAAAATTTAACTTCGGGACGAAGTTTTCTAAAGGAGGGGTGTATGTAATGACCCAACTCGAATTATATGGAACATAGAAATATTAGCTGGCATATGAGACCTGCATATGATAGCTACATATGCATGTATCACGTGTACTGCACTAGTACATGCACTAATCAATAATAAAAATAAAAAAAATCTCAATATAGAGTAATGAGTGAATTATTGAAAATATTGAGTAAATACCTAACTCACCAGAATATAGTGAATGTATTGTAAAGTAAATGTTATACCTACCACTATCATAATATAAACTAATATTTTGTTCAAAGGAAAGTAAAAGCATTGACTTATGCAAATAAATGATGATATTTTAATAAATCCAAAATATTTATTAAATAATAATATTTTTATAAATCTAAGATATTTTAGAAATCCAAGATATTTATTAAATAATAATATTTTAATAATCTAAGATATTTTAAAAATCCAAGATATTTATTAAATAATAATATTTTAATATAAACTCTAAGATATTTTAAAAGAAGATATTTTAATAAATATCTTGAAAAGATATTTGACTAAGATATTTTAAAAGAAGATATTTTAATAAATATCTTAGGGGATTTGTGTATAAAAGGAGAAGGGGCCCCGGGGGGGGTGACTTGATGGGCATGGGTCAGTGAGGTGGGTAAACTGACCCAGATGCTGTCAGAGGAGTTCTAATTGTGTGAGACATGAGCAATGAGTTCTAGCAGAGTCATGCAGTGATCTCGATTGTTATTGGAGTTTTGGGCACGGGGGCTAGAAGACTTGTCTTCTGGATCTGGGGACTGGAGAGGTTGACCTCAGATAGGCTGGGAGGAAAACGACGGTTTTGTAACAGGAGCTGGAGTCATGGCGGATCAGGAACATCTTCAAACACGGTTCCAGATAAGTATTAAATAGTCAATTGATATATATTCTGCTTCAAAAATCTCACTCTGGATTGTGTAGTATCAATTTTGTTAATGATGGTTAAATTCTGAAAGTTAAGGTCCTTACAGGATCCTTAAGTCAGCCCTACTCTTGGATCACATACGAGCTACGGGAGCCTTAAGACGGTAGCGAGATGAGTCGGGAGATGGTTGCAGGAGGCCACAATGAAGCGGAAGAGGGAGCTGAAGAGATGAAGAGGGAGCAGCATAATCCAGAGGCAGCAGTGTAAAGGGGTTGATGGGACTTCAGTTGCGCAGAGAGGTTGTGCTCACGCAGTGCAGTGTTGCAACATGATAGTGTCTCCAGGAGTACAGCGTAAATCGGCATCCAGAGAGCTTCAATGGTGGAGGGAAACTTGACTTATCTGTCAAACAGTTGGGTAGAGTTCTTTCAGTTGCTTACTTCTCAGCAGAGTTGGTGTTCAAATTATTCAAATAATTAATTATTTTAATGGATTTCCTAAGTCTAAACTTAAGAAAATTAAATAATTAAAGTGAATTATTAACACATGTGCTGAAATTGTCTTAAGTCACATGGATCAAGCAGTCTTTTAATCTTAGTCGTTGATGAAAGATTTAATCTTGGCTGTTGAAGAGTTCAATGAAAAGTATAAGAGAAAGGCTTGAGGGTCAATTGGAAGACATATAGTTGCAGAGCTGAAGAATAGATCTGGAATTCGAGGGCGGGTTTGCTAACAATTTCTAGAGGAATTTTTCCTGTAGCAAGGGGTAGTATTGGCTAAGGTAATGATCTGATCCAAGGGGCAAGAGTCAGTAAGAGGCAGAGGAGCAGCAACAAGGACAGCGCAGAGGCAGAGCAGCAACTACGCAGGTGATGCGCCGCCACTATGCAAGATAGCGCAGAGGCATCAGGGGGCTTCAGAAGTTATGCAGAGGGCTTCTAGGCTAGCGTAAGGCCTGTGTCAACCTTCCAGGGGTTACGCAATCCCTCTCTGGGCAACACAGTAACATTCTGAGGCTAGCAGGGCCGACGTTGGGGCTTCAAGGGCAACGATGAGGGTTTCTAGGGCCAAATCCGGGCTGAGTTCTATAAATCCCATTTGAGGATGTGGATCAATCAAATATTTGGCACTAGAATTTCAGGTTAGCAGCAGATTTGATTTCTTTTATTCTTTGTCAGTTTTACTGTACTCAGAACTACTTAATAGTAAACCCTCATATTTGTTGCACCGGTTTTCCCGCTTTGGGTTTTTCCGGGGACTTATGTCCAAAAATCCATGTGTCACTTTGTTGCATGAACGTGTTATTCAGTAAATGATTTGCATATGTAGGTTGTAGTTGTGTTTATTTCGGTATTTTCTAAATCTAATTTCTGAAAATAACTTGTATTAATTTAAATCAAGTAGGAGAAATAAACCAATACATTGCAGTAGAATTTTTCACAAGAGGAACAGACATTGTGATATCACAAAGTTTTAGCTTTCGATTTATGTTTTCAGTGTCTCTTGGGTTTGTGTTTGTGATCAAATCTATTCTATTCAAATCATTTATTTTAAATATTGTGCTTACATTGATCAGATTTGCTAATAAGAGTATGTTTCTTGACAAGACAGATAATAATCATACTCCCTAACCATCAGTCTAGTCCCTGTATATTTGTAAATACTTTTGGCATTTTTCTCATCTTTCTCCACTTATTTTTTGGGTCCATTTTGCAGAGGTTTTGACAGTCTTTTCAGGAAGTATTTTATTACTAACCTTGGCAGGGACTTAGGCTCTCAAGGCTGTAAATCATATCGAAATTCTGCACAGACTGTCATCACCTTTTGGAGCAGATTTCATCATCTCAAGAGGCTAGAGTTTCAAGATATTATTCGAGGAGTCTCTTTTGTATTCCATTGCCGAATTTTTGTGAAATATTATCACTACTTTCTCAAGAAGGGATTCTAGTGTATAAAAGTCAAATATTTATTGTAAAAGCCTTCTCAAAATTGGAGCCTTTCCTCACAATAAAGGAAACTCTCATCAGTGTAACAAGAAGTTAATAAAGAGCTGACTTTTCTTGAGGGAGCTTGGGAAGTCTTTCCCATGGTATCTCACCTACTCATTTAGAGGGAGGAAATCATCTTGAGTGGTCAACTTTCTTTTGTCTAGTCTCTAATTTGCTCAACTAATTTACATGCATTCATCATTTCGTTTGCTAATCTAATCTAGTTGTGAATGGTTAACTCATAACCTCAACACATAACACTCACATTTTCCTATTTTTAAATTAGACTTGCCAATCCATTTTCTTGTATCTTGTGTTGTGCAATCTATTTTTTCATTTGTTTAAGTAAAAACATAGCACTTTCATTTCATTTGGTAAGCTAATGGTTTCATGGTTTCATGCTAATCATTAATTTTCAATCTCAAGTCATCTAGTTGCGATTTTATTTTCTTGTTGGGTTATTAGAACACTTTGTATCTCACTTTTGCAAACATCTTTGGAGCAAACCTTTACAAGTCCATTTATTTGGAACTTAGTTTAAGTAATCTAATTGTGTACACTTTATTAGCTCATTCCATTCACAAACAACTTATTAGCTTATGATTTCATGCAATAATTGTCATATCACATCATTTTCATTTCAAAGCTTGTGAGTTGGTATCTTAAAGCATTGAGCTAGTTTCCATTTTAATATTTCCATTTGAGTTGTTGACATTGAAAAGTGTAACTAGGTCGGTCTTCATGTTGACTATGTAATTATGTAATTATGTAAAGAAGACGACAAAAAAAAAATTATATATAATGTATTTTGTTGTACTTGCTTCATGGGTTTCATGAGCAAGATTTATTATGTAGATAGACTTCTTCTTGATGTCTATTAGGTTCTGTCTTCTAAGTTTAAATAGAATTAGGTGTCACATTCATGAAGGATCTAGTCTAGTAATGCATGCTCGAAGACCTTGTGGAAAAATGGAAGATAAGCTAAAAAGACAAGCTCTCAACAGCCCTCATCAAATGCTGGAACAAACTCACTCATGTCGACCTAAATCTCAGTAAGGAAGTCGGCTCCATAGTTGACTGTGTGGTCGGTTTAGAGGTTGGAACAGTGCCCTATATATACATCTGTTCTTTGGCCATTTGGAGAACAAGAATTCGATGATCTCTGAACCAGAAGTGCATATGTTTGAAGGGACAGAAAATGCGGATTGGTCTGATCAAATGTGGATGCTTGAAGGGACAATAGTTTGCGGATTCCTGAAAGGAACTTCAGTGTTGATGGTTGATAAGCTTCAAATCTGTCTAAGATACATCCTCATGGTATCTTAGCATAATAAATCACTGCGGTATTTCAGAACAGAAGTGCGGGCATATTGAACGAGCTTCAAAATTGTTTAAGGTACGTAATTTCGAGTGTTATCTCAAAAGGTGTTGTGGTCTAGTAAAAGGAAATGCGGACTGTGTGTCAAAGTAAGTGCGGAAGTTACAACATGACGGATTGAGTTCAAGGGCAGCATTGAAGTATGGACTTATCTAAAGGTGTTTTGCAAAGTATCTTAAAGTGAAGCTTGATATTTGTATAGAGTTGGAAAAATGGTCAGCAAAGAGAAGAAGAAGAGATCAGTGAGTGCGAGAAAGGTAGGAAAGTAAATATGTGATTTACTTTCCTAACCTAAGCTTATATAAATCTCAAGCAAATGAAGTGCTGGTGCAGAACAGTGCAAGTTGATGAAAGAAGGAAAGATCAGCATTGAAGGACATCAAAGAAATAAGGACAAGGTCTTGGATGCAAATATAGGACAAGAGTCTAAGTCTGGGTCATGGTGCTTGTCATTTGAAGATCTATAAGAAGAATTTCTCGTGGGTTTTCCTCTCCAAGAGGGAGAGGTTTTGCCCCGGCTCTAGGAGCCTAATTTGTGTGTCTCGTGTACTTTGATAATTGACTTGATGAAAAATGAAATAAGCTAAAGAAGAAAAGATTTAAGTAACTCAAGCAAGCTCACAAGTAATAAACAAGAAGAGAATTTGTATTAAACACCAGCCCTCTAAATTCTCAACATGGGATCAAAGCTAAGGTGCTAAACTCAAGGGCTGCTTGATAAAGGAGACACCCCAGGAAGCAAAGATCAAAGTTTGGATTGAAAAATAAAATCAGTTAGCAAAGGAAGAATCTCTAGCTACTTCAAGAAAGATCTCCTATCTCATTTAAAGGATCAACTCAATCAAGAAAGTAATCTTTGCCATCAAAGATTCACATTCAAGACTTTGTTAGAAGGAGGACCTCAACTTCTGAAGATATCCTTTATCATCAAGGATTCAAGAACACCTACATTGAAGATTTCTATCTTAGAAGAAACTCTTGACCTCATCTCCAAACATCATCAAGGAAGTTGCAAGCCACTCTACTCAAGTAAGTATCTATGACCTTACTTAAATCTGTCAAAATGACTTATTGTAAAGAGAGCAACAAGCTAGTTGGGTCATCAAACTTTAGTGCATGGAAGAAGAGGACAGATTTGAGTTTAATTGAAGACTAAGTTATGGAATATATCGAAGGTTCTACAATCCAATCCCCAAAAGAAGATGCTCCAGCTCATGCCAAGTACATGAAGGGAAAAATTAGAGCCCAGAGGATTCTCATAAAATCCATTAAGGACTCTCTCATTCCCTATGTATCAAAACTAAGGTCTGCTAAAGAAATATATAAGAAACTCTTAGAGCTATTTTCTGTGAGTACTGCAGGAGAAGCAATCTCTCTGAGAAAAGAACTATATAAAATTAAATTGTCAAGGGAAGAAGGAATCACTCCATACTTTATGAGGATTTCTGAAATAAGAGATCAACTGCAGGAAATGGGAGAAGTAATGTCTGACACTGAGATGACTACCATGGCGCTGAATTCTCTACCAGAGGAATGGGGAAACTTCACTTCAAGTTTTTACGGGAAGAAAGAAGCCACACCATTCAATGATTAATGGTCTCTATGTAAAATAGAGGAAACAAGACTGAAAGCCAAAGTTGATACAAGACCAAGTGAAGAGATTCAAGCCTTTGCAGCCACATACAGGAAGAAAGGAAGATTCTGAAAATTTGGTCCTCGGAACAAAAAAAGAAACATGAAAAACGTACGATGCTTTGGATGTAATGAACTTGGGCATTATAAAAGAGATTGTCCTAAATCTGACAAGGGTAAGAGGAAAATGTAGAAATTTCTGAATCTTATACCTTATGCAGAAATTATTACTATTAATCCGGTTAAGCTCCTCCTACTTAGATAAGTTATTAACAGAATAAATTCAAGTTAACATCGAAGCAAAACACTTAATAGATCTCTGCCAATTCAGATCTAGAATAAGCACATGCACACATTGACAAAGTGACACAGTTATTTCTGGACAAATAGTCCTCGGAAAAACCCAATGTGGGAAAACTGGTCTCTGGCTGCTGGAGGGTTCTATTATTAAGAATATTTCTGAATACACAAATCTAGGTTCCAGATATGGAAAACCCGACAAAGAAAACACTAGATCTACATCTCACTGGCTGATCTAGGGCCAAAATAATGACTGATCCACACCCTCAAACAAGTTTTACAGAACTCAGCCAAGATTAGGGCCTAGAAACCCCAACGCTGCCCCTGAAAGGCTCTGCTGCGTCAGCCTCTGAAGCCCCTGAAAACCTCTGCGTCAGCCTTGGAAGTCCTCCAAACCCTCAGCGTTGCTCCGAAAGGGACTGCATTACCCCAGACTAGGTGACACAGTCACTAAGCTGCCCCTGAAGGGTCTCTGCGTAACCCCTCAGGGTTTCCTGCTGAAAATCATGTTATCCTTGGAGAGACTGGGTTGTCCTTGTTGTTGTTGTTGTTGCCTTCCTCTGCGTTGTCCTTCAGCTAATCTCTGCCTCTTGTGTATTCTAGACCCTGGGATCAGGTCATCCTCTTGGTATAAATTCCCCTCTCTGCAGCTGAAACAGTTTTGAGTATTCTTAGCAAACCCTGCCCTGGAATCTCAACTTAGCGTCAGTGCTCTGTCTCTGTGTGTCTTTCCAAATGACCCCAAGCCTTTCCTTTATACTTTTCTCGGTTACAAATCAATGGCCAAGATTAAATCTTTAATCAATGGCTAAGATTAAAAGAAAGCTTGATCCGTGTGACTTAAGACAATTTCATCACATGTTTAATTAAATTCACTTTAATTATTTAAGTTCCCTAAGTTTTAACTTAGGAAATACATTAAAATAATTAATTAATTTAATATCTCCTAAACCAAATGTAATTTCCCAAATCCATTTATGGGTCTTGTAGATCAAGTGTACTCTAGTCCCTCCTCAAATTTTGGGAGCTAGAGCACAAATGATGCTACCCCAAATACACAAAATCTCAACACTCCCTCTTAGCATCAAGAGTGTGCTCTAGCAATACATCACACTATGCATTACATGACTTTGAGTATTGGTTCTGTGCTGCTGAAGCTTGGAATCCTGCCACTCAACTTTGCACTACTGCTGCCATTCTGTACTGTTGCCCATGACTCTGCAACTGCCACTGCAACTTTTGTACTGCAGCTCCCTCTCAATATGTCGCATCTATGCTGCTCATAGCACTACTACTGCTGATCTGCTACACTGCAACTTCAGTGGTTGAGAGAAACAACTGAATCTCCTGCCCAATCTTTGACAAACAAGTCTAAGGGGTTGCATCCTCATCACTGAAGCTCCATAGGCTATAGATCTGTGTTGGCATGTAAAGAACGATGCACAACTACATTTCTGCCTACGTAATCAGACTCTCTTTCCACTACTAAAGTCGCATTAGCTCCTTGTGCTGAAATCTATCACGTTGCTGCTGCATTGTGCTATCCCTCTGAAGCTTTCTGCACTGTGTAAGCAGCACTGCTCTGCGTCGCTGAAGTCACATCAGCCTCTACGCTGCTACTGCTATGCTCTGCGCTACTCCTCCCAGCCTTCAGATCTTCCTCTGCTTCTACCTCATCTGTGATCTATATACCCACTGCTCCACTTGTCCCGCTACTGTCTTAAGATTGTCGTAGCTCGCTTGTGATCCAAGAGATGAGCTACTCAAGGATCCCGCCTTTTCCTCCATGTAGCCCCTCTACATGTCCATGTCACCCCACCTCCTTGGTTCATGAGCATTCATGGCTGCATCATCTCCTGACCCATCATCTGCCACAGGTGCTTTGGAAGAAGATGCTTCCTTGTCCCTTTTCTTCTCCAGACAATGGCTGGCAAAATGTCCCATTTCACCACACTGGAAGCACTTGATATTTGAAAGATCCTTCTTCTTCTTTGGCTGCTTCTTCGATGCCAAGGCTACATCTTCCTCATTTGCTCAAACTTGGGCGGTGTTGCTTCTTGGTGAATCTGCGGAGTTCTTCTTGACGCAGAATTGACCACAAGTTGTCACAATTTGGGAGGTCCGCTCTGCCCAAGATACTTTGGACAAAGGTTTCCCACTCATTCGTGACTGCATTGAGGGCAGTTTTGACTATCACAACATCATCCACTATTGCACCCGTTGCAGTCAGTTGATCTCTGATTGACTGCAGTCTGAAGAGGAAATGCTCCACGTCTTCTCCCTTGGTCATCATGAATGACCTGATTTGGGTCTCCAACAACATTTTTCTTTGGACAGGCTTTCCCTCATACAGGGAAGTCAAGGCCTTCCACATCTCATTAGTTGTCTTCTTCTCAGCTATGTGTGGTACTATATGGTCCTTGATACTATCCACAATCAGCCGCTTCGCATGCCCAACAGCTTCCTTATGCTTCCGAAGGAGATCTGCATCTGTCGGTGTGGCCAAAGTCTGCTCTGCATGGTCTCTTAGATTGTACGCCTCAAGGACAATCAAGATCCTTGCCTTCCAAACCGAAAAGTTTGAGAGGCCATCTAGCCTATCCTGATCACGCAGTCCATGAGGAGCCATCTGCTCAGAATGTGTTGGAACTTCCTTTTCTCTTTGCTAGAGAAATGGATCTAAGGCCCTTGGTGAAACAGGTTCCTTCTGCTCCCTCTGACACTTGATTTCCCTCCTTGGAAATCTACCAAATCAACTATGATTCAGCGTCTTCTTTGATCCTCTGATCAGATTCTAAGTTTCCTTTGGCAAGACTCTTCTGAGACGTTGATCTCCTCTCAATCTTTGTCACTTGTGCTAAGGCTAAAAATCTGAAAACTTCAAAATTTTAACCCACAAGCTCTTCTGAATTTATGCAGCTTTTCTGCAGTCTTTTTGGGATCTGACTAATTCAGATCTGAATCACACTGGCTGGCTTCAGACTAAACCAACGATGTTTCTGAGTTGCCTCTGCGCAGTAATTGTGTGGGCTTGCTAGGACACAGTGCTGGACAGCGTCACCCTTCCCTCTGCATGAGTCTGCTCCTGAAAACTGCGTTGTCCCTCCAGATCTGCGTTTCAGCTGCTTTTCCAGTTGCTTTCTGCAGCTAGAACCTTCAGTCTCTTCAGCTGGTGTCCCTCCTAGATCTGCAATTGCTCTGATACCATGTAGAAATTTCTGAATCTTATATCTTATGCAGAAATTATTATTGTTAATCCGGTTAAGATCCTCCTACTTAGATAAGTTATTAACTAAATAAATTCAAGTTAACATCGAAGAAAAACACATAACAGATCTCTACCGATTCAGATCTAGAATAAGCACATGCACACATTGACAAAGTGACACAGTTATTTCTGGACAAATAGTCCCTAGAAAAAACCGAATGTGGGAAAACTGGTCTCTGGCTGCTGGAGGGTTCTATTATTAAGAATATTTCTGAATGCACAAATCTGGGTTCCAGATCTGAAAAACCCGACAAAGAAAACACTAGATCTACAGCTCACTGGTTGATCTAGGGCCAAAATAATGGTTGATCCACACCCTCAAATGGGATTTACATAACTCAGCCAAGATTAGGGCCTAGAAACCCTAGCACTACCCCTGAAAACCTCTGTGTTAGCCTCTGAAGTCCTCCAAACCCTCAGTGCTGCTACGGAAGGGACTGCGTTACCCCAGACTGGGTGACGCAGTTACTACGCTGCCCCTTAAGGGTCTCTGCGTAACCCCTCGGGGTTTCCTGCTGACAATCACGCTATCCTTGGAGAGACTACGCTGTCCTTGTTGTTGCTGCTACCAAGGTTGCAAACATCGCGATTTTTTCCGGCCGCCGATTAATCGGCGATTTTTCCCGATTTTTTGAAAAAACCGCCGATCGCCAAAAAATCGCGATTCGATCGGAAAAAATCGTGGCCTCCTAAAACAGGGCGGTTATAAGGCAATTTTGATGTTTTTTTTTTTCATTTTCACATGAACAGGTTTGGTTATGAGAGCTAAGGAGTGAAGGAGGAGAGCCAAGGAGGGAGATACGTGATCTACAAGCCCAAGATTGGACAAAAGTGAAGAATTTCTTGCAAGCCAAGCGAACAAAAATCGAATTTGGACCAAGTGTCTCTGGCAAAACGTTTTTTCCAGGTATGGGCATCAAATTTGACCCTTTTTTTTTTGTTTTTTTCTTGTTCTTCCATGGGTTTCTATTACCCATGTGTTTTTCATCATTTGTGATTGCATTTGGTTGTGTTTTTTTTTTTTTTTTTTTATTGAGAGGAGAGGGTTTATTTTGGTCAAAAATGCAAAAAATTGTTTGTTAAATTTTGTTTTTTATATTTCTTCTTGTACTATTAGTTTCTTCCCATTATTTTTGCTTGTGTTTCAACATGTATTTTTTCCCATTATTTTTGCATTAAGTTGAGGGTTTTTTTTTGTGAAAAAAATCAAAATGTTGTATGTAAAATTGTAATTTATTTTATTTTATTTTTTAACTTGCAATTTTTCTTGTGCCCTAGGTTCAAATTTCAACGTTCAAAGTTCAAAGTTTCCAACATGCTAAGGAAATTAGATCCTTTATGGGAATTTGGTGAACCTGATCAGGGGTTTGACCGATCAAACTTGACTTGCAAATTATGTGGTCATCACATGACAGGGGGGTATACAGGTTGAAATACCACCTGGCACAAATTCCTGGGCATGAAGTAGGCCCTTGCACAAACACCAATCCAGAAATAATCAGAAGAGCCATGAACTCATTGGGAGAAATAGAAACCACTAAACTCAGCAAAGCAGGTCTGAAGAGTCAAATATCAGGGTTTGGAGTTGAACGTGAAAGTGGTAGTGGCTCTTGAGCATCAGCCTCTTCTACAGGCAACCCCGTAGCTGCCTCCTCATTTTTTGCTCCTAGAACCACTCACGGGGCATAGCCATCTATCTCCTCCCTTATTAAAAAAAGGAGAAGGAAGAAGCTGATAAGTTGTTGGGCAAACTGTTTCTTTGGAGTGATATTCCTTTCAATATTGCCAGGAACAATCCATTTTATCAGCCTACGATTGATGCTATCGCTGTTGTTGGCCTAGGATACAAAGGCCCTTCATATAATAACCTTAGAGGGCGCATTCTGCAAAATGAGAAAGCTGACAGCACCAAGAGATTGGAAGAGTTAAGGGCATCATGGGAAGTCACAGGATGCACTGTGATGTCAGATGGTTGGACTGATCAAAAGGGTAGGTCCCTTATTAACTTCTTGGTCAGTTGTCCCAAGGGGACAATGTTTATGAAATCTGTTGATGTATCTGCACATGTCAAAGATGCAAGATTATTATGTGATTTATTAGATGTGTTCATTCTGGAGGTTGGGCCCCAAAATGTTGTCCAAATCATAACGGACAACGCTGCAAACTATGTTTCTGCTGGCAAGATGCTTATGGAGAGGTATCTGAGCATATTTTGGACACCTTGTGTTGCACATTGCCTTGATTTGATGTTGGAGGACATCGGAAAGATTGATTTTGTCAAAGAGATTATAGAAGCATCAAAGAGAATCACAAAATTTATATATAATCATGCATTTGTACTTCATTTGATGGGGACATTCACCAACAATAAGGAGTTGGTGCAGCCTGCTATTACACGATTTGCCACTACTTTCATATCTCTTCAATCCCTCTTGAATTCTAAGTGGGATTTGAAGAGAATGTTTCTTTCAGATGAGTGGCGTGCTTTGACTATCAGCCGCAGATCAGAGGGACAGGCCATCTGCAGGTTGGCGTCATATCAGGAAAGTTTCTGGGCTGGAGTGGAAGAGGTGTGCAGCATTACTGAACCTTTGGTAAAGGTTCTTAGATTGGTGGATGGAGACAAGCCCGCAATGGGCTACTTGTATGAGGCCATGGATAGGGCCAAAGAAGTTGTTCGCAGCTATTATGATGATAAGAGTGATGAGGGGTTTCAAAGACAACTTCTTTTATGGGAAGTGATTGATGATCAATGGAACAACACACTCCATCGTCCCATTCATGCTGCAGGGGCCTTCCTGAACCCCGCATTTTCTTATTCATGTGGCTTCCTATTTGATGCCGAGGTCATGGATGGCTTTTTCACTTGTGTTCAGAAGATGGTGCCAAATCCATCAGAACGTGCAGAGATATCCAAAGAGATGGAGGTATACAGAATGGCAGGTGGCACCTTGAGCTTCGACATGGTTGTCCAGGATAGGACTACTAAAATGCTAGGTAAGATTTTCATTATTTTAAAAATTTTCTTATGTTTGTAACTTTATAAGTTTATCTTATTTGTTGTAACTTGTAACTTGTAGATGCATGGTGGAGGAGCTATGGTGGCAGATTACCAAAACTCCAAAAACTTGCCATTAGAATACTCAGCCAAACATGTAGCGCTTCAGGATGCGAGCGCAACTGGAGTGTATTTGACAAAATACACACCAAAAGGCGCAACAGGTAAAAAACTTAAAATATTCCAACTGATTTTTTGAATTCATTAAATATTTTTTTTTTTTAATATGTAATTTATTAATTTATGACCCTTGTACAGGTTGGAGGCCCAGCGGCTCAATGACATGGTTTACGTCTACTACAATCTTAGATTGTGCGTGAGACAACTTGAGAGGACCCCTGATATGGAGGCCATCTCTTTAGATGCGATTGACACCACTGCTGAATGAAGGGTTGAGGCTGAGAGGCCTGTCATGGAGTCAGCCCCTGATTGGATAGAGCAGGAGGTAGTGGAGGGGGAGGATGAGGAGGAGGACGAGGAGGAGGAGCAGCAGCAGCAGGAGGAGGAGGAGGAGCAAGAGGAGGAGGTGACACCACCTACCACTACTACTGGTAGAGGATGTGGTCTGCCTCCTTTAGCTCCTAGTGTTTCAGGTTCCCGTTCTAGTGCTTCAGTTTCACTTTCTACTTCTAGAGCACGACAGAGCCCATTTCCAATCCCGCCAGCTTCTTCATCTAGAGAGAAAGGCAAAGTTGTTCTATTTTCTCGCAAGAGGGGCAAAGGAAATCAGTAGTATAGGACCATAGGTTATATGGTGCATTGACATTCCTTTGTATATGACATTATGACTCATGATATGAGATACATTATTATAATTTTTGTTGATATTTTGAGGCTAAGTTGACTCTTGAGACTCAGGACTTAGTATTCAGGACAGGATTCATTTTTATGTGTGATGTAGCACTAGACATGATATTACACATCTTATATATTAGTTTTTTTTCATATTTATGTGTCAATGCATTTATTTTATGCTGTAGATGCTTTAGATATTAAAAAAATTGAAAAAAAATGAATATTTTTGTATGTGCTGATTTTTTCCCAATTTTTTCCCGATTTTTACGATTTTTTCCGATTTTTTCCCCTTGCCAATTTAATCCCGATCGTGATGTTTGCAGCCTTGGCTGCTACTGCCTTCCTCTACACTGTCCTTGAGTTGATCTCTGCCTCTTCTGTATTCTAGACCCTGAGATCAGATCATCCCCTTGGTCTAAATTCCCCTCTCCGCAGCTAAAACAGTTCAGAGTATTCTTAGCAAACCCTGCCCTAGAATCTCAGCTTAGCTTCAGTGCTCTACCTCTATCTGTCTTTACAAATGACCCCAAGCCTTTCCTTTATACTTTTCTCATTGACCAATCAACAACCAAGATTAAATCTTTAATCAGTGGCTAAGATTAAAAAAAAGCTTGATCTATATGACTTAAGACAATTTCAGCAAGAGGCAGAGGAGCTGTCCGGCCGAGCCGGCCGGTTTAACCACCGAGTCAGACCGGCCATCCCTTATGCTCGGTCAACTAGGCCGGTTCCGAGTCTGGCCGGCCAAGTTTTAAAACTATGCTTTGGTGTAATAATCAGAGTGCCATTCAGCTATGTAAAGATTCAGTTCAACATCAGCGTATGAAACACATTGAGCTCCACATACACTTCATCAGAAAGCTCATTCATGATCGTGTTCTTGAAGTGCAGTATTTTCCAACCAATGATCAAGTAGCCAATATCTTTACAAAGGCTCTCACAGAAGCGAAGTTTACCAAACTTCGATCCATGCTTAGAGTTCAGGAAAGTTCTCATTAAGGGGGGATAGGCTCTAATGCCTCCTTCCTTCTCCTATTGTGTCACCTTTGTAAATCCTTCAATCCTATCCCAAGTTGTTCTTAAGGGGGGATGTTAGGATATTTCGACACATAGGAAATAGGCTCCTTTTTCTGTCACCTTTGTAAATCTTTCAATCCTATCCCAAGTTCTACTTAAGGGGGGATGTTAGGATATTCCGACACACAGGAAATAGTTAAGAATAACTTACCCTAGTGTAGAGTTAGGTAAAGTGTGTTTCTTTACTATGTACATTTGTAACTTATAATCCGACTGTCACGATTTGTAGTGATCCAACAGTTCACTCTCTCCTCGGTATTAATGACACTTAATCCGTGGCTTAACACCCGATTGGTCCATGATCTCTATTTAAAGAGCATAGAGGGTCATTCGTCTGGTAACCGTTCATGAGAGAAACATATCTAACTTTTCTTTTGATATTAATAAATTGCCTGAAGTGGCCACGTTGGCTCAGGCCGTGGATTGTTTCCCTCTTTGAGGGTTTTAACCACGTGATAATACTGGTGTACTAATTTGTGATATGTTTGTGAGCGGTGACCTTTGGTTTTTGATCTAAGGAACTTACCCTGTAAATTCCTACATCTCTCAGTTTCCTCTGTTTTGGTTGTCTAAATTCTTGTACTCAAATTGTTGCTGAAGATTAATAAGAAAACACTCATTTGCTGCACCGATTTTCCCAAGTTAGGCTTTTCCGGGGACAATTGTCCAAAAATAATTGTCAATATTTTCTATGTGTGTGCTAGAATTTCTCTATTTCCAACATTTTATTTTCCGCAGTAACTTATTGCGAAAATTGCAATAGTAAATTTATTCGATATTTGTCATAGCAAATCAACTGCAAAATTAATTTGTCAGTTAGTAGAATATTTTTTAGTTATTGCAATAGATGAAATTTTCTCATTGACCAAATGCATGAGAGACTGAATGAGCTGTCTATACAAGGTGGGGATGACATCCTTGTCATCTGATGCATCTATCTTCTTCTAATTTGTGATCATGGGCATAGTCATGGGTCTGCAATCCTAGATTTTGAATCTCTTCAGAATATTTGTAGCGTATCTTCCTTGTCCAAGGAAGATCTCCCCATTATTCTGCCACACTTCCAATCCCAGAAAATAGTGCATCAACCCCAGATCCTTGATGTCAAACTCTATTGCTAGGTTCCTCTTCTAGTCTTCTATAAGCCCTGATGATCTTGTCAAAAATAGATCATCCATATACAAAACTAGAATGAGTGGCTCACCTTCTACCAGCAAATAGTAGCGGTTGGGATCTGCATCACTCTTAACGAATCTCATCTACTGCAAGTAATTGTCAATCCGACCATACCATGCCCTAGGAACCCTGCTTGAGTTCGTATAGAGCTTTCTTCAGTCTGCACACATTAGTGCACCTCGCATGAGTTTTGAAGCCCTATGGTTGTTCTATGTACACCTCTTCCTCTATCGCCTCGTTCAAGAATGCTGTCTTGACATCCATCTGGTGATTATGCCATCCCATCTGAGTTGCTAGCAATATAACTAACCTGATAGAAGTGTACCTGGAAATTGGTGCGAAATTCTCCTCGTAATCTATTCCTTCTTTCTGTGCATACCCCTTTGCCACGAACCTAGCCTTGTACTTCTCCACACTGCCATCTGCAGCGTACTTGATCTTGTAGATCCATCTAGAACCTACAACTGATATGTCTTCCAGCTTTGGCACTACCTTCCAAATATAGTTTGTCATGATAGAGCTATACTCTTCTACCATGGCATCTACACACACATGACGTTGTGCGGCTTCCTAAAAGCTGGAAGGTTATACAACCTGAACTACCAAAGCTTGAAACCTGTCATGTTTTCTGCGTTGTCTTTTGTCCGTCCTAGGAGTTCCAATAAACTCCTCTGCATCTCTCAATGTCTGATGAGCTTCTCTGTTGGCTCTTCCATGTGAAAATTCGGTGACGAGAATCCTATTGCAACAACTGATATTATTTCTTCTAATTGTTAATTCTATTTAACAATTTATCTACTGTTTCCAATCTAAATAAATACACTGCAACCTACACAAATAAACTACGGAAGAAATAAACACTGGAAGAAATGCTAGCACACACATAAATTTACACAACTATTTTTGGACGAATGTCCCCAGAAAAATCCAACGAGGGAAAACTGGTGAAACAACTGCGGGTTTTATTATTATGCAACAGTGAAATAATCTGAGTACAACTGGATGTCGAAATTTGCAATCCTACAAAGATAAACTGGCAAGAAAAATCTAGTGAGGAATTTCCTCACTCCACAGGAAAATCCAGTCACTGACCTCAGCTCAAAATTCAGCCATCTAAACTGGCTCTGCATAGTCGTTGTGTCTCACTTCTGCACTCAGCTCAGAACAGCTTTCCCTCAAGTCGTCTAGTCAGCTATTATCTGGGAAAATGACTCTCCTAGCCTCTGGAACCTTTGCCCAACTTTTGGCACCGAAAATCGGCTTCTCCCCAGCAAATACAAAATTCCCTCCAGAGGCTACTGCGTTGCCACTACGTCAGCCTCTCTATGGCTCCTCTGCATCTCTACAAATGCACTCACCAGATCTGGAATTCCTCCTTCGGCTTCATCGTCTCTGCCCCTCTCTCACTGCTTTGATCTCACTAGCTCTCTCTCCTACAATTGATAGCTACTACTCTGGATATCGATCTACCTATGAAATCGAACTACTGAACTGATTTCTCCAAGCCCCATCGACTTCTTCTTATAATCCTCTGTTGAGACTTCAACGGCCAAGATTAGATCTTAATCGATGGCTAGGATTAACTTGAAGTCGATATGTGTAAGTCTCTAGAACATTCATACCTTGACTTAATTAATTTTGATTAATTAGTCATATTCTTTAAGTTTAGACTTGGCAAATATTTAAAAATTGACTAATAATCTAATTAATTAATTTCTAGGCGGAATTTCCAGAAACGATTTCTGGGTTTTGGAGATCTCATGTATTCTAGACTCTCCAGAAAATTTCAAGGGTAGAACACATCTGATGCTACAAAAAACTAACACTCCTTCCTAGCAAGGAATGCGTTCCAGTGTTGCACCTCCTACCACAACACACTATCCTTGCACCATCGCATGTCACACTGCTGATGTCTGGCCATACTTCCCACCAACCACTGCGCAACTCTGATATGTATTCCATCTATGTTGTTGTCGACCTGCTGAACTGCTGCAAACACTGCATCTGCACTGCAACTCCCTCTCATCTGTTGTTGCTGCAACTGCAACTGAGAAGCATCTGAAATACTGAACCATCTGTGTTCAGTATGATGCATCTGTCACCTGAGTCCTGATTGCTACTAGCATTTGCTCTGTCACCGAGAAATCTGCACTATTGTTGACTTTGCACTATGCCAACTGCACTGCTTCCAACTCTGCACTGCACTCCTCATCATCTGACTACTACTAGTCTCTACAATTGTCACTCTGGCATCTGACTACACCAACTACCATTGGTCCATCCTGCTACTAAATACTGTGGGCCCTCGTAGCCAGGTATTGATCCATGAGGTGGACTCTTAAAGGACCCTGCCCATCTGTAGCGCTCTACGGCTACAAAACCAAGTCGTCCCACCTCACTCCTAGAGGTATATCAGTGAACATCGCGAAGTCTTCCTCCAGCCTGGAGAAAATCCTATCGATCTTTGCAGAAGCTGCCTGCTGGTCCTACTTTTCCTCCTTGTCCTTCTTCCTGAGAGGACACTGGGTACTGTAGTGGCTTAGCTCACCACACCTGAAGCACTTGACCTTTGACAGGTCCTTCTTCTTTCGCTTCTCCCCCTCTCCCTAACTAGGACCCTTACATGCGAGGGCCACATTCTCCTCCTCCTTCACCTGCTGCCACTGATGGATCTCTTTACCAAGTCTCGTCTCAACTCCTCCTATTGCAAATGGGCCCACATCCTGTCCCACCTTGGCAAGGTATCTCTGCCCGAGATACTTTGGACAAATACCTACCACCCCTCTAAGACACTGTTGAGTGCCAATCGCACTCGTTCTATGGGTTGAGGTGTTGCCCCAACAATTGCAAGCTGGTCCTGGATCTCCTAAATCATGGTGAGGAAGGGGTCTATGCATACCCCTTTCTGCATCCTGGTGCATCTCAGCTTCTCAAAGTACATCTTCCACTGCTAGGAAGTGCCTCGGTGCAACGTGGAAAGTGTATCCTGTGAATATTCACACTACCCGGAATCCTACTACAGTCTACAGCAACTGATGGAAAATATTCTATTTGTTATTTACTTAACAACTTATTTACTGTGTTCTACAAGCAAATATCGAAATCCATACACTACAGCCTTCACAAATAAAACCGCAAAAGAAAACAAGTGCGGAAACAAGATCGGAGCAATAGAAAATCGTAGACACATCTGACACCGTTGTTTTTGGACTAATGTCCCCGGAAAAACCCAATGTGGGAAAACCTATCTATGATTGACGAATCTATCAAATAATGTAGAGAAACTGATAAGTAAAATCTTGTGAGACAAACATCACTCCTCCACGAGAACCCAGCACTAGCTTACACCCAAAACGAGTTGCTCTACGTTGCCCCTGCACAGTGACTGCGTCACTCAAGGCAATATTTGCATCACAGCTGTACCTTCTCTTTGTCCTTGCACTAGTCTCTCTGCTGGCTAGAAACTGAGGCCTTCTGGCCTCCGGAAACTCTTTGGGAACTAGCACTAACCCAATGTTGTCTCCTCAACAAAAAACAAAATCCCTCTTAGGCTCTGCGCAGTGCCTGCGTAGCATCTGCATCACTGGCTCTGCGCTGCTTCTGTGGCTTCTATTGTCTCCTCTCTATGTACTCTCTGAATCAGGAATTCTTCCAACTGAAATTACTGCCCCTCTCTGCAAAAAAAATCTCTCAATCGATCTTTCCTCTGAGCATTGCTCACTTCAAAAATTCGATCTCTTGATTCTCTATCTCTCTCGGTGTTTTTCTCAATGACCCTTCAAGTACTTATAATCTTCTCGTTGGTGTTGATTTTTATAGCATCGGGAAGTGTTCCAAGTCTCAAATTTGGTGGAGAGGCTTGGACAGCAGTTATCCAGAGAACCCAAAAATCGTTTGTGGAAATTCCACTCGGATCTTGCTATATTAAAATAATTAATTATTTTAATGTGGACCCTAAGTCTAAACTTAGGGAAATTAAATAATTAAAGGGTGTTAATAAAGCAGAGTGTGAATCTTCTAGAAAACAGAGATCAAGTCATCTTTTAATCAGAGCCAATGATTAAAGATATAATCTTGGTTGTTGACTCATCAGCGAGAAGATTATAAGAAGAGGCTTGAGGATCATTTGGAGATCAAGTCGGGGACATTCTCAGTACCCGAAGGAAATCGATTCTGAGGTAAGAAAATTCGATTTCAGTGGGTGAGTTTGTAGAGGCGGGATCGCAGAGGCAAAAGGAGGAGGGAGAAGTCAGCTGACGGAGAAGAAAAAGGCAGAAGGGTGAAAGGAAGGCAGTGTTGTGCAACAGCATCAAGCCCTCCACGCAGAATTACGCAGTCCAGGGAGGGACTACGCAGAGCAACTACGCAGGATGATGTAGAGGGTATAGAAGGTCACCCTGAGAGTCGAGAATACTTTTGGCGTGTCCGGAAAATTCATGCCAGGTGTATGCTAATTTATTTTGCTCACCAAGACTTTTGTAAAAGATCTTTTCATTGTTGAAGATAAATACAAACCCTCATTTGCTGCACTGGTTTTCCCACATTGGTTTTTTCCGAGGACAATTTTCCAAAAATAACTATGTTCATATGGTTATTTCTATTGTGCTACATGTGTCATTTATGTTCTTCTGCTTTTGATTAGAGTGAAGTACTGCAGCTGTGTTTATTTCAAAATTTACTGAAGCATCTGTAAATAACTTATCTAATAAGTAGGCGAAATAAATCAATCACTGCAGTTATAATTTTCAGATTTGAAAATTTCACAGTTGAAACTTCAACAACCGAGATTAAATATCAACGACTAAGATTAACTTATGACTTGATCTCTGCCTTTTCTAAAACATTTACACTCCGTTTTATTAATACCCTTTAATTATTTTATTTTCCTAAGTTTAGACCTAGGGCCCCTTTAAAAATAATTTTTTTTTTTAATAAAACGCATTCTAAGTGGAATTTTCCCAAACGATTTTTGGGTTCTCTGGAATACATGTGCCTAAGCCTCCCTACCAATTTTGAGACTTGGAGCACATGCACTGTTACCCAAATCAACATATCCCACATCTCTTTGGTCGTTCCCTTGGCCGCTATATGTGATACACAATGATCCTAAACACCATCAAGGATCAACCTCTTTGCCCGCGCTATCTCCTTCTTGTACTCCTTGAGTTGATCCATATCTGTGAGAACCGCCACCCCATTATCGATATATGCCTTCAGATCAAACTCATCTAGAAGGAAGGAGATACTTGCCTTCCAGATGACATTGTTGGAAGCACCATCCAACCTGTTCTGATCTCGAAGCCTAGCAATAGCCATCTCAAATAATGTCGAAAATCTCCTCTTCCCTTCTACTCAGTTGTTGCTCATCTATTCACACTCCCTTCTGGAGAGAGAAACTCTGCTCACAACGACTGTGGATCTGTAAGGGAAATTGAATTTCTTGAGACTTGAAGTTCCCTGAGGAAAATTTTCCGTAAGTGTGTGCTCTTCTTCCACTCGATGCTAGTTCTGATCTAGCAAACTACTGCGAAACTACTGCGTCCAGCTAGAGATCTGCTCTATGAAAAAATATTGGCTGCTCCCTCCGCCTCTAGAATCCCTCAATCTAGAGAGATCGAATTTTTCTATCTCCCTCTCAAAAAAATTGATTCTCCTCAAGAAATTTGACCTCTTGGCCAAGGTGATTGCGCTGCCCTCTAGGGTTTCGATTTGTTGCATGCACTGAACAACGAAACTCCTTTCTTCACTACTGAGCTCTCTGTCTGATCATATGCGCTCTGATACGATGTGAAAATTCGGTGACTCGAATCCAATTGCATCAACTAATATTATTTCTTCTAATTGTTAATTCTATTTAACAATTTATCTGTTGTTTCCTATGGAAAATATTGAAATAAATACACTACAACCTACACAAATAAACTGCGGAAGAAATGCTAGCACACACACATAAATTTACATAGTTATGTTTGGACGAATGTCCCCGGAAAAAACCAACGCGGGAAAACTGGTGCAGCAGCTGAGGGTTTTATTATTATGCAGCAGTGAAATAATCTGAGTACAACTGGATGCCGAAACTGGAAATCCTAAGGAGAAAAACTAGCAAGAAAAATCTAGTGAGGAATTTCCTCACTCCACAAACAAATCAGGGCACTGACCTCAGCTCAAAATTGAGTCATCCAAACTGGCTCTGCGCAATCACTACGTCACCCTAGTGCAGTCACTCTTGCACTTAGCGCAGAACAACTTCTCCTCAAGCCATTCGGTCAGCTGCTGTCTGGGAAAATGACTCTCCTAGACTCCGGAACCTCTGACCAGCTTCTAACACTGATACTCTGCTTCTCACCAACAAAATACAAAATTGTCTCTAGAGGCTACTGCAATGCCTCTGCGTCAACCTCTTTGTGGCTCCTCTGCCTCTCTGCAAATGCACTCACCGAATCTGGAATGCCTCCTCGGAATTCACTATCTCTTCCCCTCTCTCACTGCTTCAATCTCACTGGCTCTCTCTCCTGCAACTAATAGCTGCTACTCTGGAAATCGATCGGCCTATGAAATCGAATTGCTGAAGTGATTTCTCCAAACCCCATCGACTTCTTCTTATAATCCTCTGTTGAGACTTCAATAACCAAGATTAGATCTTAATTAATGGCTAGGATTAACTTAAAGTCGATTTGTGTGAGTCTCTAGAACATTCACAACTTAACTTAATTAATTATGATTAATTAGTCATATTCCCTAAGTTTAGACTTAGGAAATATTTAAAAACTGATTAATAATCTAATTAAGTCATTTCTAGGCGGAATTTCTAGAAACGATTTCTAGGTTTTGGAGATCTCGTGTATTCTAGCCTCTCCGCAAAATTACAAGGCTAAAACACATCCAAAGTTACAAAAAACTAATATTCCACTGGTGGTGGGAGGTTCAACCAGCTCCTCCTCCTCCTGTCCCTGTTGCTCCGTCTGCTGATAACTCCTCGGATCTCCTACCCCTGAGGAAATACTGGTACTAGTCACTGTACTCAATCCCTGTGATTGTCCTCCTGTCGGTCCCACTGGTTGCCCCTGCTGCTGGAATTAACGAGCTTTTGTTGATTGATTCTGACCACCTGTAGGCATCTCACGAGATCTCCTAAAAGCTCAGTCCTACATGAACTTTATGTCTCGTCTCACTACAATCTTCCTATTGCTAGGGATGTAGATTTTGTATGCCTTTGAGGTCTCACTATACCTGAATAGAAACCCTTTCTCTACAGTTTGATCCAATTTGGTACGTTTTTCATCTAACACATGGCAATAAGCCACACTACCAAAAATCCTCAAATGACTAACTTCTAGCTTCCTCCTTGTGAAGACTCCTTCTGGCGTTTTCTTCCCCAATGCTCTATGAGGAGTTCTGTTCTGAATATACACCGTCGTTTTACATGCCTCTGCCCATAAAAATCTGGGCAAATCCTAGTCATATAATATGGCCTTTGCAGCACCAACTATAGTTCTGTTTTTCCGCTCCGCTATCCCATTGTGCTGAGGATAACATGGAGTTGTCCATTCTCTTTTGATGCCTTCCATCATGCAAAAGTCTGTGAAGTATTTATCAATGTATTCTCCACCATTATCTGAGCGAAGAACCTTGATCTTCTTCCATGTCGCACTCTCCGCAAGAGCTTTAAATTCTTTGAAATGATCAAAGACCTCATCTTTGGTCTTCAAGAAGTAGATCCAAGTTTTTCTTAAATGATCATCAATAAAGGTGACGAAGTATTCAGCACCACTAAGAGTTCTAGTGCACATCGGGTCACAAATATCTGAATGTATAAGTCCTAACACGCCATCCACTCAGTTTTTGCTTCTTGGGAATGTTGCCTTAGTATACTTCCCAAGTACGCAACCTCTACACACATCATCATGTTTCGTACTAAGTTCTGGAACCGCTATTACAGTTTCTTTGAGCATCTTGAGTACTCCATGGTGTAGATGTCCTATTCTCCTATGCTATAACTCATTCAGCTCCTTCCCGCTGCTACTGTTGTTGCGTATTAGTGTCATTGGAGAGTCGAGCTACAACCTGTACAATATGTTGCTTCGAGCTCCAATTTGTTTTACCTTCTTCCAGCTTCAATGTTTGACATACACTTTCTTTCCTATGAAGTGGACATCATGCCCCTTATCCTGCAACTAGCATACTAAAATCAAGTTCATACCTAATCCTGGAACATGCAAAACATTTGTAGCGTTGGTGCTGGCTCCTGACTCCCTCTGAAAATCTATGGTACCTCTCCCTACTAGAGTACATTTTGTTTTGTTTCCCATAGTAATCTGGAAGTCCACCTGCTCCTCCTTGTAGCTAAAGAAATATTCTCTAACCCCTGTCATATGAATTGATGCTCCACTATCTATATACCAAACACTCTGTGACACTGATCTTGACAAGCAAGCAAATTCTTCCTCCAACCTGGAAGACAAATCTGAAGCTTCCTAAATGTTAATTTTGTCCATGGTCATGCTGAAGAATTTAGTGTGTTATTCCTCTTTCCTCCTGACGTTGATTCTGCTCTTGCAAACTGTTGCAGAACTACTGCGTCCAGCTAGAGATTTACTCTACGAAAATACTGGGTTGCTCCCTTTGCCTCTAGAGCTACTCGATTTGGAGAGATCGAATTTTTTTGTCGCTCTCTCAGAAAAATTGATTCTCCTTAAGTGACTCAGCCACCTAGAAAAGTGACTGCGCTACCCCGTGGGATTTTGATCTACTGCCCACACTGAATAGCGTAACTCCTTCTGTCTTCGCTACTCAGCTCTTTGGTTGATCATCTGTGCTCTAATACCATGTGAAAATTTCATCTATTGCAGAAACTGGAAATTATTCGTCTAACTGTAAATTTAATTATGAAATTTATTTTCTACGGCAAACAATGAATAAAATCACAACTCCAATTTTCACAATAAAATTATTGCGGAAAATAAAATACTGGAAACTGAGAAATTCTAGCACACGCACAAGAATATTAACACAGTTATTTTTGGACAAATGTCCCCGGAAAAACCCAACTTGGGAAAACCAATGCAGCAGATGAGGGTTTTATTATTATTCTTCAGTAGCAAATCTGAGTACAAAAAATTTAGATGCTCTACTGGCAACCTAATCTGAGGAAAATACTGGGAGAATTTTTGTGAAAATTTTCTCACTCCGCTACAAATTTCTACCCCGAGATGGACTCCCTATCCTCATGTTGGAGCCTCTACGTCACTCTGCGTAGTGACTGCACAGAGCTTATGTGGAATTTGCCCTTCCTCTCTCTGCCTCTTCCAAAAGTTGGACACCTTCCTCCTAGAACTGTTGCCCTCCTCTCTCACCTACTACTCACCCTTTGGCTCTATCTTCTCTGTTGAATCACAGCCACTAAGAAAATCGAACTTCTTGGGCAACTAAGTAATTACACTGATGTATTCTCCATCTATCCATCGACTTCTTCATATAATCTTCTATTAGAGCACCAACGGCGAAAGATTAATACATAATCGACGGCCTAGATTAATGCCCTGTTGATCCGTGTGATTTTCTAGATGATTCTCACCTTATCTCAATTAATATTGATTAATTAACTATATTCCCTAAGTTTAGACTTAGGAAATATTTAAAAATTGGTTAATAAGCTAATTGAGACACTTCAGTGCTCTGCCTCTATCTGTCTTTACAAATGATCCCAAACACTTCTAGGGTTTCGGGTGAATCTTCAAACAAAAGGTCTAAATGATCTAAGTAAGACCATCAATGTATGTAACAACCTAGGTAAGCCTAGTATGTTGTTGATGATCTCTATCTTAGGAGGTTTTTTGTCTCACTGATTCACGAAAGTGATCAGCAGAGTTTTTCCCTCTAGCATCACCCCAAAGCTAGGGTGGATTTTGTCAATAGCATACTAAGTGAATCCTAGTGTTTTCTATCGAGTCCTTGTAAAAGTAGTTTGAGCTACTTGGTCTACTAGATCATGTTTTAAGTCGCAGAATTGGGTATTTATTTAAGGGTCTATACGAATGGGTATTCCCCCTTCATGTATGTAAATGTATTATCTTATGTAAAGAGGGTTGGAAAAATAATTAAAATCCCCTCTCAGTCAATTAATTAAATTTTCTGGTCAATTAATTTAAAAAATCTTAAACCAGAAATTTAATTAATTTAGGGTCCTAAGTTAGGATTAAATCTTTAAAGGAAAAATTTGTGGGTCCTTGGAAAATGATTTTGAAAGCCCCAGGCGAAGGGAATATTGAGAATTTTAAGAAATTTTGGACTTTTGGGCCTTGGTGGTTAAGTCAAAGTCAAAATTTTGGGGTAATTAACTCAAAAATAATATTTTTGAGTTAATTAAAATTGAATTAAATGATAAATTCGTTTTTTCCCCAAAATTTTAATTTCAACGCTCCGGATTAAAAGATGATTAAATCTTTTGGACGGTTGAGATTATTTTGACAAGGATCATCCAAACTAGCCGTTGGAGATTTTGTCTTATAAATTTAGAGGTCTTTGTCAGTCTTAAGTGATCCGATCTCAGGATCGTGCACTTGTTCTTAGAAGCTCTTGTAAATTTTTTGAGGAATAAAGCATAAAGACTTTGGGGTTACAAATTTTGATGTTCCTTCTCGGATCTATGTGGTGAATTGTCTCTAAACTCTACTACTTTGTTTTTGCATTTTATGGTTGATGGCCTTCATGGATTAATCTACATACAAGTATCTTGTGCAATTTTCTGGGTTCATAAAATGACATTTCGATTTTTCTGGAAGATCTCATGTTATTTTCTTAAATCTCTATCGATCTAAAATTCAAATCTAAGTGTGCAGGGAAATTTTTTTTAAGTTGAGCGTCTGGGAAGTCTTCGGTTGGACCAGCCGACTCTCAATAAACATAGATCTGGAAAGCTCATTATTTGTTAAATTCCAAGCCTATCTTACGAAGTTTGTGATCTTGCAGGATTTTCTAAGGCTTGTGCCTCTCCAAAAAAAAAAATTAATCTCTGAAAATTGTGCTAAAATGGATTTCAAATCTGACCTTGAGGGTTTTAAATCTGTAAACTAGTTTGTAAATTTGTAAATTTTTCAAGACTGTAAAGGTTTAATCGTTTCTTGGTGTGTGTATCTTCAAATCTGGCTGATTTATTGCAGGTTCAGGGTTTAAATCGGAAAAAAAAAACTTAGATCTAATCTGGCTCAAACGCCTACTATGGACAAATCTGGACATCGTTTTGATTTAAGGGAGCATAAAATCTGAGCGTAAATTGAAGAAAATTTAAATCTACTGGGGAATTTGTGTGTACTGGGTTTATTCGCTGTTCTTTCCCATTTGACCTGCTCTCCCTGAGTTTTCAGGCTTTCTTTGCCATTAAAAAAAAAAAAAAAGCTTTTCGATCCGCTGTCCTTCCTCTCATGGTCGATTTCTCTCTCGCCATCAAAAGCCGTCTGCATCATTTTTTAACTCGTCCCTTTGCTACCCATCCAACAATCGCTTTTCTTCCTTGTCAAATGTATGCTGCCCTCCATCCTCTAGCCATCCAGCATCTGCCTTCAAAACGCATTGCCATTTGACTCCATCTTTCTCTCCTGCCTTGTTACCACGCTGTCAAGCATTCTGATTCCCATTCAATCCTTTCTAACGCTTTCTAGCTTCGTTTAGCCTTTGCCATCCTACATTTTTTCTCTGCCAATCGAGCCCATTTCCTGCGCGTCAAGCCTATCTGTCTTACCTTCCATTCTCCACGCTGCGTTCAAGCTCAACCTCTGCGTTAACCATTTCCGCCGTCACTCAAGCCGTTCTACTGTCCAACCTGCAAATGCAAATCAAACGCACACTACATGTATTGCGTTAATATTTGATCGATTTTTTTGTATGAAGTGTGAGCTTTAAATTCCACTAATTCTAGGCTTATTTCGATTTGATTAGTCGTAGGTTTTTTATGCGTGTTTATGTTTAGCGTTAGTTTTATTTAAAGTCAATTTTTAGTTTTAAATTTTATTTTTAATTTAGTTTTAATTTTGTTTAGTTTTAGAGATAGCTTGTAGATTTTGGTTTTAATATTGTTAGGTTTTAGTTTTCTTTTGAGTCGGTTTAGATTAGTTTTTTTTTTTTAGTTTTAGATTTGATTAGATTTTGATTTTGATAAAAAAAAAATTATAAAAAAAATTATAAAATATAAAAAAATTCCCAAAAAGAATAATTTTAAATTTTTGTTCTTAAAGTTTAATTTTTCAATTTAAGTTTTGATTTCATAAAAAAAAAACAAAACAAAAATAATAAAAAATTATAAAAATTCTCAAAAAATATCTTTTATAGTCAAATCAGCTTTTAAGATTTTATCCTAAGTGTGACTATAGTCAAAATTTTTGGGATTTGCTGAAGCGAAATTAATTGAAACATTTTAAATCTTGGCATTTTCATCTTATTGCGTCATGGTTGTGGCGTTTTCAAATTAAATATCATTGTGATCAATCGTGTTTTAATAAGCAGCAGTTAATCGTCACTTACTTATAATTCCATAACGGGATCTTGTTTGACTCCATAAGGCACTGCTCTTAAACGTGAAATCTAATTTAGATCTATGGAATCTCATTCATTTTATCAAGTATTTGATGTCTTAGCTATGTCTCCTGGATTCTTCATCCTCATTTCTAATAGGGTCTACCTCCCGTAGCTTGCAAGGAGTTGTCGCACAAATTGTCCAAGCACCACGACAACGCCTACAAGGATTAAGAACCAAACAGTTTTGGACATAGGGCTTGGTGTATCTCACAAACCGACTATGGGATCAACTTCAAATTTGGTGGGCGTGTTGAGGACACCCCAGCGCATTCCCTAGCCAACTCGTTGAGCAAGATGATGGCTCTATTACACTTCGTTGGATTACCTTGCTAGGTCTTCTAGGGTTACAACAGAAAAAAGAAAAAAAATTGGAAAGGGAAAAAAAATTAGGGTGATCACCAAGGATTGAGACCGGTGCCTAGCCAATTGTGGAGAACGGATTTAAAGTGAAATTGATTTAGTACTTTCGCTCTTTCAAGGAGTCCTGCAACTTCACATGCCCTAGAGATGTAGTAACTAGGTTACAAGAGAAATTTATACTTCTTTAGAAAAAATAACGGAGTTTCAACATGAAAGGTATTAACCCACCCCTAAGAATAGTTTGATCTTCTTTCCAAGATGAGTAATATATACAACGAGCCAAGATTATATGTGTTTATGAATTTTGCATCAATAATAAGGGCACAAACATAATCCAAGCATAGTGTTCCATACATTAGACATAAAACATGAAAAAATCTGTATAAGAAAGCACTTGACAAAAAGATTATATCCATCCATTTGATTTGAAATAATGAAGATCCAAGACAAGATAGTGATCTTCCAAACATCAAAATGCATCAATTAACATCCAATTCATCCAACAATAGCACATCTGAGTTCTTTTTTCACAAAGAGAAACCAATCCAAGTGAGGATGAAGAATGAAATGAACCTCTCATCAATTTATATGATCCTCTAAGGGATTTGAATTGCCTAATTAGGCTTAATGATGTCCCTAATAATAAAATAAGGTACAAATAACAACCTTTTGGTGACAAGCCCACCAAATAGCTCCATAATATGAAAGATAAGCCTCTCAAGAGCGCCACAACAATAGACAAGTAGCTAAGAGGGTCATTGGTAGGCCAAATGGATACCAACATGTGCCAAATTTAATAAAAGGGCTCCAAAAATTTCCAAGCAAATGACCTGTGGTGCCCCTAAATGGTTGTGGGGGCACAAAATCATCCTCATGGGTCTCCAACTTAATCAAACAAGCATGTATCCCATCTTCTATTGAGATTTTGTGTATTTGGGGTAGCATCAGATGTGCTCTAGCTCCCAAATTTTGTGGGGGGGGACTAGAGTACGCTTGATCTACAAGACCCAGAAAGGGATTTGAGAAATTTCATCTGGTTTGGAAGATATTTAATTAATTAATCACTTTAATATATTTCCTAAGTCTAAACTTAGGAAAATGAAAAAAGTAAAGTTAATTAAATTAAACATGTGATAAAATTGTCTTAAGTCACACGGATCAAGCTTTCTTTTAATCTTAGCCATTGATTCAAGATCTAATCATGGTCGTTGGTTTCCCAACGAGAAAATTATAAAGGAAAGGCTTGCGGTCATTTGTAGAGACACAGAGGCAGAGCACTGAAGCTAAGTTGAGATTCTAAGGCAAGGTTTCTAAGAATTCTCAGAAGTGTTTCTGCTGCAGAGAGGGGAGTTTAGACAAAGGGGATGATCTAATCCCAGTTTCTAGAATCAGCAAGAGACAGAGAGCAGCTTCAGTAAGGCAACACAAAGGAGCAAGGGCTTCAGCAGGAAGAGGGCAACAGCTTCGCAGCGTAGGGGCAGTTTCACTACGCAAATGTTGCGCAATTACTCACAGGGCAGTGTAACGCAGTTGGAAACCCTCAGAGGTTACGCAGAGACCCTTAGGGGCAACATAGGGACTGCATCACCCAGTCTGGGGTAACGCAACCCTTTCCAGGCTAGCGCTGAGGGATGCAGGGGCTGCAGAGGCAGATGCAGGGGTTTCAAGGGCAACGATGGGGTTTCTAGGGCTTAATTTTGGCTAAGCCCTGTAAATCCCATTTGAGGGTGTGGATCAATCATTATTTTGAATTCAAAACAGTCGGTGAGTTGCAGAGCTATTTTATCTCTGTCGGGTTTTCCAGATCTACAACCTAGATTTCCTATATTCAGAAAACTCTTAATAATAAAACCCTCTAGCAGCCAGAGACCGGTTTTCCCGCATTGGGTTTTTCCGGGGACTATTTTGTCCAAAAAATCACCGTGTCACTTTGTCTATGTGTGCATGTACTTTCTTCTAGATCTGAATTGGTGAAAGTTTGTTATGTGTTTTGCTTCGATATTAATATGAATTATTCAGTTAATAACTTAATTAAGTCGGAGGAGCATAACCAGATCTAACAATAGATTTCTGCATAAGTGTAACATTCAGAAATTTTCACTTGGTATTTTAGAGCAATTGCAGATCTAGGAGAGTCACCAGAAAAAGACTGAAGGATCTTCTTGCCGAAAGCAGCATGAAGACCAGCAGAAGGACAGATCTAAAGGGACAATGCAGTTTTCGGAGAAACAGAGTTATGCAGAGGGCAGAGTGACGCAGTCTAACGCTGTCTCCCAACAGACCCACGCACTTACTACATAGAGGCAGCGCAGAGACAACGTTGGGATTGTCTGAAGCCAGTCAGTGTGACATAGATCTGAAACTGTCAAGTCCAGAAGAGCCTGAAGCAGAGCTGGAGAAATTTAGAAGGTGCTAGTGGGGTTAAATTTATGAAGTTCTCAGATTTTTAGCCAAAGAACTAGTGACAAAGCGGGAGGAGATCAGCTTCTCAAAGAGTTTCTAGCCAAAGAAACTTGCAGATTGATCAAAGGATCAAAGAAAGTTGAATCACTGTTGATTCGACAGATTTCCAAGAAGGGAAATCAGTTGTCAGAGGGAGCAGAAAGTGCCTGTTTCACCAAGGGCCCTAGATTCAGTTCTCTAGCAAAGAGAAAGGAAGCTCCAACACATTTTGTAATATCTCGAAAGGGAAATAGACAGCAATACAAGCATACGACAATATAGGAAATGCCGAAAATAGAACATAAATCAAATACACATAAAAATTCCGGAAATGCTAAGCCATTTTATTAATCTGAGAATATAATGAGATACAATGGATAATCAGAATAAATGCACCTATCCTTGCTCAAGGCAAGTGAAGAACCCTCTCAGAAAAACAGGAAATGGCTGCTGCAAGAAACTGCATCCCAGCTGCTGGAAGAAACTACCGTAAACTATTGTTGCTGGAATGAACTGAAGCTAGGGGGTGATCCCCTTGCCGGAATGAGCTGAAAATCAGCAGACCACCTGAACTCACCACCCCGGACAAAACCCAGAAACCATATACAAAACGGACCACCTCCGAAAATCACCCCCAGAAACCCTCCTCCTAGAAAAACGCTGTCCCTCCAAGAACTGCGCAGACACCAACTGAAATATACTGAAATGGGGCCACAACTCCTCAGGAAACTCACCAAATGATAAACGCTGAACCTCCACACCGGAATAGGCCTGAATCTCCTGCAGAAATCTCTACCACTGAACAGCTCCAACTCAAACTGCGTCCTCCCTCCAAGGACTGCGCAATCACCCAATGAAGCTTAGCTCCTCAGCAAAACTCCCCACAAAACACCTGCAAATCTCCTGCTAAAGACTGAAGAAAAACCTTGCCCGAGCAGGCACTCGAAGTCCCCCGGGGCCAAGGGTGAGATCTCCGACCGGAGACACTCAGTCGCACTAAACAGTGCTGCAGACCGACTAAACAGCCAGCGTGCTCAAGTAGACAGAAGTCTAGCTCAATATCATCAACAATATCCATAATGCCAAATGAGGTGAAACTCCCACCTTTTATAGTGCTAGCTCCCCTCAAAACCCTAACTGCGTCCCCTCTCTCCATAAGCTCCTCCTATGCCTGCGCAGTTGCTTCTAGAGGCTACGTGAGCCTCCTCTCATGTGTGGTGTGGACCCCCAAGGCTCCCCCTTAAGTTACAACGTTGCCTCTACTAGGGAAACACTTTATTTTATTTAAGGGAGTTAGACCCCTTTTCTCACTTTTATTTATTAATTAACTATAGTCGACAAAACTATACAAAAATCAAATATTCCAATTAGCGGCGCTAATTAGGAATATTTCACATTTCTGAGCAGATGGCTCCTCATGGACTGCGTGATCAAGGCAGATTGGATGGCCTTTCCAACTTTTCAGTTTGGAAGGTTAGGATCCTGATAGTCCTAGAGGCATATCATCTAAGAGACCATGCAGAACAAGTTCTGGCCACACCGACTGATGCAGATCTCCTAAGGAAGCATAATGAAGCTGTTGAACATGCCAAGCGGCTGATCATGGATGGAATTAAGGACCATATTGTCCCACATATAGCTGAAAAGAAGACAGCTAATGAGATGTGGAAGGCCTTAACTTCCCTATATGAGGGAAAGTTTGTCCAAAGGAAGACGCTGTTGGAGACTCAGATGTGATCATTCATGATGACCAAGGGAGAAGACATGGAACATTTCCTCTTCAAATTGTAGTCGATCAAAGATCAATTGACTGCAATGGGTGCTAAGGTGGAAGATGAGTTGATGGTCATGACTACTCTCAATGCAGTCACAGATGAGTGGGAAACCTTTGTCCAAAGCATCTTGGGCAGATCGGACCTCCTAAATTGGGACAGCTTGTGGCCAATTCTGCGTCAAGAAGAACTCCGCAAAATCACCAAGAAGCAATACAGCCCTGGATCGACAAAGTGAAAAAAGAAGATGAAGAAGATGCAGCCTTGGCATCAAAAAGGCAGTAAGGAAAGAAGAAGAAGGATCTGTCAAAGATCAAGTGTTTCCAGTGTGGTGAATTAGGACATTTTGCCTGCAATTGTCCTTAGAAGAAAAAGGGCAAGGAAGCTCCTTCTTCCAAGGCTACTGTGGCGGATGACGGGTCGGAAGATGATGCAGCCATGAGCGCTCATGAACCACGAAAGTGGGGCGACATGGATCTGTAGAGGAGCTACAGAATGAGTGTGGGATCCTTGAGCAGCTCATCTCTTGGATCACATCTGAGCTACGGGAGCCTTAAGACAGTAACGGGACAACTGAAGCAGTAGGTGCATAGATCACAGATGAAGCAGAGGCAGATCTGAAGGCTAGAAGGAGCAGCGCAGTGCAGATGTAGCAGCATCATAGAGGTAGTAGCAGCGTAAGGGCTGATGTGACTTCAACAATGCAGAGCAGAGTTGCTTACGCAAAGCAGAGTTGCAGCAGCGTGGAGGCTCCGGGAGGACAGCACAACACAACAACAGCGTGAAGGATTTCAGCTCAAGGGGTTGATGTGACTTCAGTAGTGCAGAGCGTGTCTACTTACGCAATGCAGAGGGAG